>OX456985.1:235743372-235819512 GCA_949752695.1 Melanostoma scalare | reverse complement strand
CCAGCATTTTCGCTCTTCGATTTGAAACATGCTGTGCGGTGAGTGCGCGGGCATTTATCTATCTATCTTTTGGCTGAAAATTTTCAACTTCCTGCTTATTTTTATTATGAGATTTAGCGCGAACAAGTTTTTCATCTTGGCCAAGCCACTTTGGCCATCTCCAACTTCGACTCCATCTGCAAACTGCACAAATAGTATAAACAATACTTGGAACGAGTATACGAGCTGCGGCACACATTTATTACACGCGCCAAGCCAAGACGGATGTGATGCTATTTTGTTTGAGTGCATTGCATTGCATATGGACGGGATAAGAGTCAGCTGTTTGATTAACGAGTATCAGGGAAAGATTTCATTTCACAAGTCTAAGTAAGCACAAGTTGTGTGTTTATTCTAAGATGCCAGTGCAAATTGGATGTCAACGCATTGTCTTGTGGAATTTAATCGCTTCCAAGACTCGATTTAGCTTTCGAGTTTCAACGTGATTGCATTGAGGGAGTTTACGTCACACAATAGCACCAATTAGATTTATTGTAAGAACTTTGGATGACTTTGCTCGAGGGAGTATATCCCCTCAACTCATAGGGTGGAATTAATTTTAATCAGAGGTTTGGCAGCATGAATTGGTTAGTGTGTTTTGTTGTGCTCTTCCTACGTAAAGACATCAGTTTACGAATGGGCTAATCGATTTACTACCTCACCACAACCGGTTAGCAAGTTAAATGCCAAAATGTAGGCACGTGTTTTTAACACCAAGTTAGGTGAACGCCTCTTCGCGTTTGATCATACATACATACATACATATGTAGATACGATTCAAGACCAAGAGTAAAGTACACTTAATGGCTTCACAAATTGATGGAAATGACATGTTGTTGCGAATCAAATTGAGAAGGTATCAAAAACGATACTCACTTATTTTTCCTGTTCCTTGTCGTTCGTCAGCGGGACTTTTTTGGTTGATAAGAGGGCTTAGTCTCCACTGGCAACTGCGTTCCTTTCTTCATTCGGCGCTTATTGGTGAACTTTTAAGTTTGAGTTGAAAAATATGCTAATTGATTTCAACTTGGAGATTTCACAACTTCAGAAAATAACAATAGATGCCGTTCTTAATTTCAATTTTGATTTCAAACAAACTCCATTATATGTACGAATATTGTGTATGACAGAAATCAAACAGACAAAATGATTTACATTCTCCAACAGGTACGGCACACTATACAAAACAAATGATATAGGCTTTCCATGGCCAAAATCAGAAAAATTGCTGAAACTAAAAGCTGTTTATGCGTACTTAGTATATGGGAGAAACATTTTTTTAAAGGTCATTTTGAAATAGTTGAAATGAAAATATGTTAAATTAGCGCCATTTTGAATATCAAGAGTTGATACATCTAAAGCTCACATTCCCCAATCGTGAATGAGAAAAGGACTTTAAAAATTCATAAAGTTTTGAAACATAAAAATGTTATTCACTGAGAACAACTAAATATAGTTTAACACTGAAAGTGCCTGCAAATTCCTGTCAGGAAGCAGATGTACCACTTTTATCATTAAAGTGTCAAGATTAGTTCCATAAAAATGACAAAATCAGTGTCGCAGTGTCGTGTTTGTAGAGTGAAAGTGAAAGTGTGCAGTGGAAATCTTTCTTTCTACAGTTTTTTTTTTGTAAAAACTTTGACATTTTAGTGTCATGACACTGATATTTGTTACCTAGTGGTACATTAAAGGCGTCTGGTCGGTTGAAGTAGGTAGAGCTGAAATAAAAATATGTTATGTCCATTATAAAACTTAAAGGGCATTTACTTCGTTTAGTGCCACGACGTTAAATGTCATCTATATTTTGTTGACATCAGTGCCAAGTAATTTATGTCTGATACTCTCTCGGAGTAAATGTTTGGTGTGCACAAGCACTCTAAGAATCCGATTTTGAATGACATGATAAGTGAAAGGAAAATGCGAACGACACGAAAACTAAATTTACATAAGTTTAAACGGAGTGATAAAAAGACTTGAAATTTTCTAATATTTGGGTACCAAATTTCGTTTAGTGACACTGAATTGATGTTACTCTACTTAAGTGCAGGACTCCTACTCACAAAACTAAAATAATGGATGAATAAAGTAAATAGTAGCACACATTTTTGTCACTCAACATCCCATCGTCACGAGTAGTACCTAATGGTGAAGAAGCTTTTGTGTTATTGCTAACAGCCTGTCACTGGTGCTGTGGAGATGTGCTTAAGAAAATGGCGGTAGAGGTCCAGGAGTAAAGTGATTAATCGATACGTCGCCGTCGGACGCATATGGATTTGTTTCGCGCGGCGGGTATCTTATTTTCTTTCATGAGCCTTTCAGGACGCTGTCCAGCCTCTTACTTCCATTTACTGCGACAAAAAGGAAAAGGAAGGCTGCTATCCTGGTAGTACCATGGACCGGTAATTGATTCGAGCACTCCAGTTTAATATCAATTCTACTTTTGCAAAAAAAAGAATTTCAAGGACTGGCAACGCTACAAAGAAAGTTATAAATTACCTTTTGGTAAAAAATAAAAGAAATCCCTATTTTTGTTTCACACTCATAAAAATAGACGAACTCGGAACTAAAAATAAAATTGAATAAGTTTTCTGTTGCGTGAAAAAAGGTAACGCCGATGGGGCTATAAAAAGCTTACGAAATTAGTTCTTATTTTACCAAAGAGTTCAGAGTGTATCTATTGAGAAGATAGAGCAGAGATTTATATAGAAAATGGAAACTGAGTGAGTGTCCACGACGTGACGTGGGTCCTTATGTTCGTGACGTTGTTTCGTTTGTTGAAGGAAGTCAAATTGAACTAAAGTTGCACATCAATGATGCAATCTCTTTCTAACTGAATTTGTCTATCAAGGATCAACGTTACGGCTTGAGGATAACGATGTTTCGGCAGGAATTTAAGGAAGTACAGCCTTTGTGAGTGTAAAAATTTAAACTAGAATATATAGACTTCTTATCCAGTATCGACGAAACTCATACAAACTAAACCTCAATATGTGAGGTTTTTAAATGATGTGGGGAAAATTTTTAAGAAGGAGGTGGAAAATTAATCTACTCGGAAAAAGTAAAAATCTATGTGTCTCTCTATGTGTTCTCTTTTCGATAATATTTTACTGTGGGTTCATTCGTGAAGATAACATTTGTTGCATTTGGCACACAGGACACAGCACAAAAAAAAAAACAAAAAATCAAAAAAAAAGCTAATGAGATTGGCAAACAAAAGCGAAGATTAATTTTGTTTCTCTTGAAGATTTACCTTTTTATTGCAACACAATCGTGAGCTTAAATGCAGGTCATTGACATGGTCTTCGAATTTTAACAGCCAGCGATTATCTTGGGTACTAATAATTTTATTTCCATCATAAGTTGGAGCACACAAAAAGGCTACTTCATAAACACATAGGATTATCATCTTTGTTGAGCAGTGGAATTTCTTTCTAATTTCAAGTCAAATAACTACAATAAGTAGGGTGGCCCCATAGAGTTTGGGGAGCCTTGTGACCCAAGGCATTTCTCTAACCTGTACCTTGTGTGTTACACCTTACACGTAGCGTGATGGTTGGCAGGTCTGCCTGTTAACCGGTTCGTGATTCGAATCTAAACAGAAGCCAACATTTTTTTACAAGCATCGCCTTTCGCGAGGAATTGGCAAACCCTCCGGTAGCAAAATCATTGCCATGAAGAGCGTTTTCTCGATTAGCTGTTCGGAATCTGCAGAAAATTGTAGGTCCCCTCCATTCCCTCACGAAGGCAGTGGTTGTGCGAAATGCAAATGCGCTAGGCCCACGGGCTCCTCGCTCTGCTGCGCCCCCCTATTTATACCTTGTGAGGAACAGGGGACCTATAACATTTTACCGATTCCGAACGTTTAAGTACTAAAGCACTTTTCATAGTGAGGAGGACTTGCTAATTGGAGGAGATAGGCGATACTCGTGAAAAATGGCTGGGCGAATTCCTAAACGAAAGCCTTGCTAAGCAAGTCTAATGCTAACCATGAAAAAATCCAAACCAACATCTGCAAAGCAATTAAAAGTGCGCAAGTGTTTTTTGACAGTTGCACAAACTCACTTACAATTATTGCGGAAAAAAGCAATCTACTACATTTTGGGACTTTCTCCTTTTAAGGGATTTTTTTAGGAAATATCTGGTGTGAATAATTTGTGCTCAAACCTTGAACTCGCACTTAACAGACAGAAATGTTTAACCATTACACCACGAGTACCATTTAAAAAAAAAAATCCGAAACAATATTTTGGTTCTCGGAAAATTGTTCAAACTCGACTTTGTATTACCAACGTACGAAGCTCAATGTGAAAAACTTGAAGATACTTGTAATTCAAAATCATCAAGAACTGGTGTCGTATGATGATCGATTACGTTGAAATTCACATAATTTGAATAAATATCTCATTAGCAAGACTAATTAGACGTTGTGGTCCCTGCGTTAATTTGTAGTGTCGTAACACTAAAGACTGTTTTAAAAACAAAAATTATCGATTACGAACAATTTTACTTAATACTTTTAACTAAACATTATCAAGAAAAGTCAGGAAGCAAGTGCTAAGTGTCAGGTATTAGCAAACGTTTAAGAACACTTGCGAAAGTAAGAAGCTATTTCACAAATTACGCCTTTCCGTGAAGTTAAAATGTGTAATTAGACTTCAACCTTAGTGAGAATATCAAATTTTTGAGATAAAAAACACCCCAACTGAGACTTTTCCTGATCCTGCAGGTTTTTCTACAGACTGACCGAATGACCTTCTTCAACAAAAGTGAATTATGTATACATTTTTGCGGAATTTTTGGTGTCAGTAGTCAGCCTCTTCGCAAGGTCACTTTGAAGTCGCGTTTTGACGCGATTTGATTCGTCAACACTGACGAGGCTGCTGCCAACTTTTCAATACGTAGTTTCAATTGACTTTGACACAAAAGCTTTCCACAGAAGTGGTGTTCAAAATAATTTTATACGACACTTTATTTTTCGAGAGTTTTTTTTTTTTTGAATCACAACACAATACAGCCTGATTGTTTTAATTGTTCCACAATGATAAGATTCCTCAAGGAACACCATTTATTTATTTTAATTTGGATTGCGCTGCGTTGCAGTGACAGGCAACGTACCTACACTCTACATATTCATTTATAAACATCAATTCGTGTTTCGTGAGGAATATACTGAGGGGAATACCCGTGGTGGAATAATTGAGCTCTTACATTTTTGGAAATTGAATGCGCTGTAAGGAGCACTCGTATATGGAATACCCCAAAGACTGCAATCGAAAAACATCTCAATTTATTTTGCTTATAAATGTGCTTTTTACATCTTACCCCAGTGTGCCTTTTAATGCCAGATTTCCATATGATTACGAACATGTCGGTGTGTGGATTGCAAAGGCGTTTCCTCTTCTGGAGAGGAATAGAAACTGTTTGGAATTATTCATACACCAGAACAACAGAATTTGACTGATTTTTTTTTCTTCTTCTCTTTTATCGTGACTTATGAGTTTCAGTTTGTGATGTAGGTAGTGTTGAATACATTGCAGGTATTTGCCTCAGAAACTTGTGCTACTTTTTTGACCATACCAGCTTATAAGAGGTAGAAATTTGTTATGCGAAGTAAACTAAGAAGAAATGCTAAGAACATGAACATTTTTGATTCATTTTTTCGTTTTTATGCCAAAAGCATTTGTAAATCTTGATCAGCTCGGGCAAACAAAAAAGGTGATGCTGTGGATAAATAACTAAGCAATTGAGCTGAGGGTAAACGCTGTTGTGTGGGAAGTGTAGATATCAGGGAGGCATTTCTTGTAAGCTTTGTCGACATAAGTAGTTCCATTTGAAGACAAGAAATATTTGGAGTGCAGGATTATCTGTGAAAAGACTTTGTTGGAAAATCGTTCAATTCTGGGTTCTTAAAGATTTATTCCACTCCCTCCTTCCTTCTGGAAGGGCGATCCATAAGTCTGCTGTAACATTAAAGTGATTCCTTACCATGGGTAAGGGGAAGTTTATTTAATACGTGGACTAGTTGATGGAGTAAAAAAGAGTGAATTCATTGAGTAAAACAATTGATTTAATTAAGACGATATTCGATAAAAAGTACTCTTGAAAAAAAAGAATGCACAATAAAAGCTTGGCAAAGTATGCAAATGAAATCATCTCAAAAAACAAAAATTATAGGAGAGCAATTAGACAAAAGTGCGATTTAAAAAGTGATAAGGAAAATAGTTTTTAAAGACATGCATGAATTTCCCATAAAGATTACTGGAGGGTGTCATTTTCAATCAGCATAATCTGCAAGTATCACTGACTTGGGAAATTTATAAAGGTACATCGAGCGAAAGTATTTTTTTTATACACCAAGTTTTTACGATTACTTATTTGAGTAACTTGTACTCCAAAAGTATTTTGTACAGGTGCAGCAGTTGGCGAGGATTTGGCAAGTCCCCTCCGATAGTAAAATTCATTGCCATGAAAAGCGCTTACGCGACTATCCGTTCGGAACCGGCAGAAAATTGTAGGTCCCCTCCATTTCCTCACAAGGCATGGTTGTGAGAAATGCGCTAGGCCCTGGGGCTCCTCGCTCTGTTGCGCCATCCTATTTATATATTTTCACAATAGTTGGCTCAGAGTCCGTGGCGTAATGATTGTCGTAATTGTTCCACAATGATAAGATTCCTCAAGGAAAACCATTTATTTATTTTAATTTGGATTGCGCTGCGTTGCAGTGACAGGCAAACGTACACTCTACAGTCTACACATTCAATTCGTGTTCAACTCTACAGTCAAACATCAATTCGTGTTTCGTGAGGGCCTACAACTTTCTGATGGTTCCAAGCTGCTAACTGAAAATGGTAGTACGTACTTCCACTTGGAGGATTTGCCCATTTCTTCTGAGATGCCATACTGGTGAAAGACTCATTGAACATTATTGGGAGTCAAGCCCCAATAGTACGACGTTTTAACCATTGAATTCAAGTACAAATCAGTCTAGGGGAAATTGTTCAATTTCAAAAGCTTACAAGTAAAAAACAAAGAGTCTGTTCAACATTAACTTTAAAAAGACAGGTAATTTTTGTATTTACCCTCAAATTTCAATTTGATGGAAAATCCTATGACTGATCAGATCAGAGATCATGCACCAGCCCTCCATGGAATCCTTTTCGTTTTGTCGGGTGAATAAAATAAAACATTAGACATAGTGCAGACCTTGCCTCTCGTGACACCAAACAAATAGAGCAAATTGAACCCTTAATCAACAATTTGTATGCGTCAAAATTCGTGCATTGATGAAAATAATAGAATCTAATGTGAGGAACTTAGCTGAGACTGTAAGATTAGTAAACATTTATTGTCTTGTTTTGCTGACACATCTGCAAAGCCCGCGACAAACAAAGTTTTCCTATCAGATCTAAAATCTTATCCCAGAAAATAAAAAAAAAAAGAACCCATTGACTCAGCTAACCGTACTGATCCTTAAGAAGATTTACAGCATATAGCCTTGTTAAAGACATTAACATATTCCATTGACGTTCTTGTTTGTGGTTCCTTTATTGCTCCAAAGTCATGGCACTTCGTGCGTTGAATACAATTATAAATTGCATTGAGAATGTGCTGGGGATTTTCCCTAAGAATGAATCTTCCCTAGAAGGTGACATGATCCGATCACTGCATGCTAAGTACAGTCACACTATTGACTTTTAAAGTACTAGTAAGTCAACTAACTATAGTTACAAAGAAAAAACAATGACAATAAAGCCATGGAAATAGTGATAGAAATTGTCGTAGATTTGCATAATTTCATTATCTTTAAAGAAAAGCATCTTCATTTGTTTCTTTTTGTATGCACTGAATGCGCACTAGCGAAAAATAATAAATGATATCAAAATCAATGAATCAGGATATGTGGACATAAAAAATTACCCAAAGATACTGGTTTGAAGTTGGTTTTTACACTTAACGATTTATCGGTGATATTCGCATTACGATAATAAGAAAATCAAACCGGAACTAATCGAATTATATTATGGTATTTATGGATTCCAATGGTTACTGGCTGCATTTGGGGTGAATGAATATTTATTTTTCCAGGAAATCGAAATTGACGCTTTATTTTTTAGTTTAGTCATTCGGAAGTGCTATTATTTGTGAATGACCATTTACGTGAAGGTGGTGATTAGAAGTAATAATGGTTGAAAAACGCAACAATTTTCTACATATATTAAAAAAAATATTGATGTGATGAGTAAAAAACGTGTGCTGTAACGATTCCAATTGGGCGCCATTTTCAATTAGTATAATAATAATATTTTTACTATAGGAATAGGTAATGAAATTTTTATAGGTTGCTTAGGCACAATTCCACATTAGAAATAAAAACAAATAGTTGGAATGACCAAATTAGTACAGTAAAGGAGGGACACTTGACCCATTAAATTGTTCATAAAACTTTTTGTATTCGTTTAAGCAGCATGTTCGATACAACATTTTAATGGCACATTCATCTACTACTACTTCGAATACAATCAAAACCGTCCGTTTCTTTAGTTTGCTACATATGATAAAATAGCCACCCAATTGCTTTTTTCATTACTATTAACTATTTGAGAACATTTATATTGACTTGCTTTGCTTTCAAGTTTCTTTTATTGCAGTTTCAATAACATCTTTGGGAACCACATACTTTTTTATGTTCTTTTTCTTTGTACCGAAATTCCAATTATAAAATTAAAAGAACTTCCTGTATTTGTAACACAGACCTAACAATAAATTACAGCGAAGGAAGACACTTGATTAAGTCTCCTCTAAGAAACTGGCTCAAGTCTCCCGCTATAGTTTTCCCACAATTAAAACTTTATTGCTTTTGCGAGTCATGAGCAAGTTTAGTTCTGTTATTAAGTTAGTAACGTCTAATAACTGATATATAAGCTAATTTTGACAGTTTTCAGCTATAAAAATAAATAGGGTGGCGCAACAGAGTGAGGAGCCCCTGGGCCTAGCGCATTTCTCCCAAACATACCTTGTGATGTGAGGGAATGGAGTTTTCAGCTACCATGCTCAAAAAAAAAATTGTATTTCATGATTAAAAACGCTTTTCTCACATTAACCAGCTTAAGTCTGCTGACGATCTACAATTATTATTTTTGTATGCAAGTTGAAGGTCGCGGAGTGCAACGTTAGAGGAGATGTTTCTCGAGACAATGGCGGGAGGACTTTTTTTCTTCGATTTTTCGATTTTTTGTAGCACTTGGGAGCCAAAAACCCGATTTTCGCAAAAAAAAGAGGCTAATTTGCTCTTAAAAAATTAGTAATTGTTAAAAATAAAACCGAAACAGCTCTCGCTTATACCTGGTGATTTATGTAAAGAAGTACTGTGCAAAATTTTGAAGCAATTGGTCCAGTAGATAGTAATAGTAGGACTTCAAATATGACAAGTCTCAGAAAAACGGTTTGAAAAGCGAAGAAGAGTTTGTTCGTTTAGCGGTATACAGAGGTTAACTGATGTACAAACGAATATACACCATGCCTCGAATGTAAATAACAAGACCGGAACTGGTCCGTTTATGAAGGAAATTATTCGGGGTCGAAAAATACAATAGCGCGCCGCGCAGCTGCCGCCTAGGTATATATAGCCCGGCATAGAGCAATAGACGCTAAAATATACTCATAACTTCGTCAGTTTTACTCTTGGAATTTTAACACAATACTCTTGAGATATTATTCATTCATTTAAAAATTGACAAAAAAAATTTCAAGACTTTACCCCCCTTTATGTTTTCTCTTGAAAGTATTGAGTGGAATTTTAGTGTATTATTGAGGTTAGCTCAAGTCTCTCTAATGATCAAGTTTTCCGCTCTTCCCCTAACTGATGTCACGTTTTAATGGCTTATGCTAATGTCACTAGATGGCGTTGGAGTGAAATGATTGTTTTGAATCAATCAACAATTTGGTTCTGGAGCACTTAAACTCTAAAAGCAATAATTGAATGGATTCATTGCAACAAAAACAAAATGCTATGAAATGGAAAATGAATTAGCAGTAAAAGGCACCAACGGGAAGAAATTTGTGCTAAATAAGTGCTACTTCCAGCTCAGTTTGAAGCCAGTTTTTGGTAGGAAGAAAGACAAGATTTTGTAGTTATTGGGAAGTGTAGTGCTGAAACTAGTTAACTAAATAGTAACTCAGTAACTTCAACACGCTGTTCAGATTAGTTTGGAAGCCTGAGGATAAAAGCATCCCATATCCAACTCGCACCAAGAAATTGGACAAGAAATCGGCCCTGTAGATTAACCATCGGAGCGCAGTTTTCTCCGCGACGCATCCTTTTTCGGAGATTCGATTTTGCTTCGAAGTAGCGAATTTTTCACAAATACGGCAACGCATTGCATTCTCAAAATTAATACTTTCCGGAGCAAAACCTTATCGGAGGACATCTGATCGGCCGATTGGAGAACTGCCACGAATCAAAATGTCTCCAAATCGTAGGAAATCGAAGAGAATTCCACTCCGACGGTTTTTTTTTGGAACTATTTTTTGATTTCGATTTGCGAGCTCAGAATTTGCACGAATGTTCTCTCCGCCTATGTCCACCATTTTGTTTTATAATTTTATCTTTTCCGGAAGTATTTCTTTGTTTTTATTTGAGATCTCAGAATTTGGATTGTTCTCTCGCCATTTTGTATTAGAAAAGTTTAGAGGTGATGTTTTTTTCTCATATTTTGATTGAATGATATGATTAGTAATTAAAATTAAAAAGAGAAACCAAACGGCGGCGTACCTCACAGGCGGATCACTATTGTGAAGTAGAGAAGTGGGAGAGCTGTGATTCCTTCGAGGACAACATGAATAAATGATAAAATTCATTAGTCTAATTTTGATTATAACTTTTAGATTTTTGAATTTAATGACAAGCAAATATGCAGTCGGAATCGTTGTACCTTCACATTTCTTTAAAACAATCTTTTCTTAAATGGTGCTGAATGGTTTCTTTTAGCTTCTAAGCTCGACATAATTTTGTCCTTGCAAAATTTCAAGTCCAAAGCAACACTTCAGTCTATACTGTAACATAAAATTTTTCCAAATTATTAACCAAGCCAACGGGAATTGCTTGTTCATGACTTTCTCATCGTCGCTTAGGTGTATTTTGTACCTTTCTCAACAAAACAGTATCGCGTCACATCAATTCAATTACAAGACTTTCTCATTCACTAGCAACTCATAACAAATCCTAACATCTAATGTTGACCTTGACCTAGACTTGTAAACTCAAGATGGTTCAGTTCCAACCAACTGTTGAAAGTCAGGCCCTTTTAAATTTGACCGTATGGTTTATTTGTCCGGTTGATTCTCGCATTGCGAATGACCAACGGATTATGCATCTAAAAACCCACAGCCCATTTTAAACGTGACTGACGTCAAGTCATGTCGCACGTGTCGTCTTTTTTCCCATCATCATCAATTAAGAATTATTACAGTTTGTGACAAAATATTTTTCTGTCTTTTAAAAACCATCCGCTTTAAGTATGGATTTACAATATCAAAACATCAAGCCCATTATCTAATGACACAATGATGCTAATAGCCACACTAAGTACCTCTGTGGTTATTTTTGAAATTATTTTCCATGAATGAATCTTTGACGAAGGCTGTCACTGGACATTGCGGTTGCTTCAATGAACACTTATTTAAAAAGGTTGGATGCGCAAAGGTCAACCTCCCAATGGGCCAAGAAATTCGCACATGATTTTCACTATTCACAATGAGTACTGTGAATAGTGGGAGTGACTTGTGACACACGCGTTTCTTTTAGTTTTCCTCGCCAAATCACAATAATTGCTGCGGAATCGGTCATTATATTATCTGTAGACCTACCGCACCGTGATCGTCTCTTCACATCTTATGGAACTAAACACACATTTTTATGCTATGCTCACTCATAATAGTGTTAACTAACGATTTTCCACTCAATCCATGTTACTTAGTTGTTAGTTTCTCATCATTACAACTACAATTCGCACAATTGAAGGCTATCATCTTCTGAGTTTTTAGGTTAAGCTTCAAGTTCTTTTGATCAATTAAAGTATCTTTGTACGACTATACGAGTATCATGTACATATTGTTGTTGTATCTTTGCAGAGTTTTCTTCACGTATCGTCGGCGTTCGCAAACTGCAATCGACCCCACATAGACGAAGTTTTCTACAGTGCGGGCATAAGTGGAGAGAATGCATGCCTTTTAGCCGAATTACTCAGTCCGGAGGTTCTGGACAAGATTAGTTCTAAGCTGATTGGAAACTTCCCAAACACATATACGTACACAAAAGCCTTGGCCGAGGAAATTATTCTAATCAACGGAAAGGAGCTGCCACTCTGTGTATTTAGGCCTGGGATCGGTGAGTTGCGATTATATAGGTGGTAGAAGCAAAGCAAATGATGGGCTTCAATTCGATGCTGTTTGATGATGATGATGATGTAATTATTTGATTATTGCAGTTATCCCAACGTATAAGGATCCGGTGCCTGGGTGGATTGACAATTTGTACGGGCCAACGAGTATTCTAATTGGCGCCGCAACCGGAGTGCTTCGAGTGCTGTATGCCAGGATGAGTCAAAATGCTGCCGTTGTTCCGGTGGACTATTGTGCAAATGCAATATTGGCTTGCAGTTGGCATACCGCTAAGAACCAGTGAGTATATACACATATAGAGTATGGATTATTCCGATGCATTGTTGTGGCAAGCGTACTATAACCAGTACCTAAGTGTAAACAGTTTATATTGGAATGCAGCAGGGTGTGCGAGAAGTTTTGTTTGTACGGGAGGCACGACTCAAATTAATGGCATGTCAGTATTTATAGATACAAATTGACTGTTTCCATACGTGATTTCAGTTCATAAAACACAAGCTATGAAGCTTTATGGTGTAAATATTTGCTATTGGCTTCAAGTAAATAATTTCGAGGGAGGATTGATGCAGTGGTTATAATATTTACTGCTGCATATGTCAGTAGTACTGGTGGAAGTTTTTGAACTTTGATTCATACTCTTCAGGAAATTATTTTCGCTGAGAGTGCGTATGCATTTCAAGATTTCAAGTGTTTTGCGATGTGTTTTCTGGTTGCATTCGAAATTATTGTGTTTGCGTATTTAATTTTTAAAGTGTTCATTAGTCCGCTAGTGGTTTACACTTTGCTAAAGTACTTACTAATTTTGCGGGTTCAATATTTAGATGTTAATTGAGTTATTTTTCTGGACATTGAATGAATACAATGTGAGGCACTTAAATTGCGATTTAAAATTAATCGAATCAAAAACTGCCATGGAACTGAGGATGGTTTTTTTTTTGAAAGTTTAAGAAAACTGCAGCTACTTTGCTGAATTCGGAATTCGAAGAATAATGGCGAAGTCGTAAAAGCGGTAAAAGATTAAGTTCATCGAACTTCGGCCACTTGAGCTTTTTTGTTTTTCGACTTTTTTACGACGGTTTTTTGCAAAATGAAAATTGATTTGGAAAATCACTTCTTAAAGTTCTCTTTGCAACGAATGAGCATTATTACAAGAGCTTCATAAAAATGTTTCCTTGATATATTTTTTTTATTAAAGTTTAATTTAATTAAAATAGCCCTCGCTTTCGAAATGATAATTTCTTAGTGAAATAAATTACAACTCTTCAAACCAAGAAATTCTACTTCAATAGATGAGATGATGATGATGAACAATCTCAAAGGTAACAAGAATCATATAATCGAAAACCTACCAATTAGCAACTTTGCTGGAAAATTTGTTAATAGACTGAATAAATGTAATTCCGTAGATTGTGCTAATAAATTGAAGGTTAAACTTTATTATACTTTGAAGGTTAATATTGAATCAATAGAATCAGTGAAGCTGATTTGAAGTAAAGAGTTCAGGCATTTGATTCAAACTTGACTTTAATTTTTTCAATAACTCCAAAAGCAAAAACTATGTCAAAAAGCTTTCCAAAAAAACCGAGGAGGGTGTTTTATTTTCGAACTGAAAACTGAGCCGTTCAAAAAGTAGAAGTACTCATTTGCTATTTCAGCCACAAGGTGAAGGCTTGATAAGTGTTTCTTTTTCTTTCAGAAAACTTTTCAACATTAAGTCTTCCGTTTTTACAGTCACGACATCGGAAATTGCAGCTTACGTTATACAGCGACATATGAGAATAACAACGGCGACAGCAACAAAAAATACAGTGTTTTCATAAATTTGTATTGTGGTGACGGCAAAAATTACGACAACTGCGTACCTGCAGCTGCCACATCTGTCAAAACGCTTTGGTTTGGAAAAACCTTTAAAATGAGGGCGCAGGACAGACTGAGAGAAGCTTACTGGACAAGCCCAGTTGACAGCCCGATCGACTTCATTCTTCTTCAGTGCTCTGTTTACTGTTGCCAACTTAAAATGTCAAATTCCACCAGGATCACATTCAAAGGAATTTGTAAATACTTTAGCGGGCATTTTGGTTCAGACAAGTTTTTGTACTTGAATGGGTTGTTCTAAGAAAAGGAGTAATAAAGTCATTATTCTTATTGGAAACTTCTCGAGTCACAATTAAGAACAATTTGTCTCTGATTCAGAGAACCGTTTTAACAATGTGAAAATGTTGCTTAAAAAAAAATAAAGGACGAAAACTTAGTCACTTACTTACTTACTTGGGGAAACAGGGCCTAAACCAATGTCTTAAACCAGCAATTACGATTTTGAGAGAGCTCAGATTAGGTCCTTTTCCACTATATTGTGGCACTTTTAGGAAGAGATCTACCCTGTCTGCAACTATCCTGGAATATGCTGTCGATAGCCCGTCGGCGTTGAGCTGGAGCGTTGATGTCCATCCGATCTGAAGGGTGTGCCGAAAACAGGTTCTCTTTTTTTAAATGCAACTAAGCAAAATTTAAGTATAAAAGTATTACGGTCTTATTCTTGTAAGAGGAAACTTATACTTACTTACTTAGGTGGGCACTACAGTTTGGGGTGAACCTGAGCCTCAACCAACATTTCGATTTCGATTTCTAAGTCGGTTGAGGTAAGGGGAAGCATTCCCAATAATTTTAAGGAATCCAAAGTCAATCAAGTGGCTACATCGCCTGGGTTCAATGTAACACAATCAGTCACTCCAATTTTCCAAGGCTTTCTTGATCGTTTCAGGCTTAACCTTGAATCGTTTGTGGATTGCTGCCAATTCATCGGTTTTTCACAGTTTTCCAAAAAAGTGAAAGTAGTCCAATCACAGCTCCTAGGTATAGCCAATGGACATCCTCCAGAAGGCTGACAATACTATTTGGCAATTTGTTGCACAAGTTATCGGCTGTGGCGTGCGCTGTAAGGCATGGCGCGTCATCCTGTGTGAAGCAGAGATTTTATTTTTTATCAAAAAAAGAGGAAGCTTATGCTAATCTGGAGCACTCAGACCTAATTGCCGGTCCATTGTACTACCAGGGTACCAGCCTTCCCTTTTTTTGTCGTGCAGTTTGATTGAAATAAGGTGGACTCAATTTCGAATACAACCTCTAAGACGGCGTCAAGATGAAACTGGGAGGTAAAAAGAAAAGTAGATACGAACCCACGCCTCCGGTCTACCAGCTGAACACTCTACCACTGCACCATGGCCGCCTTCCAAACTAGAGGTCCTCCAAATTCATTGCATCAATTTCAGAGGAAAAACTGACGGTTACATGTCTCTGTTCCACTCACTCACTCATACTGTCGCCGTTGACCGAAACATCGTTTCCAGCCTTCGTTTCGAAAAAAAAAAGAAATTGGTTCAATGCTGAAACTACTTGACAATCCTCACCAAACTATTACTCTTCGCGCAAAAGTGGTTGAGATGTCAAACAAAAACCTGTGTGGTGTTGGTCTGAATAGCGGAACATGTTTACGTAAACGTATCTTTCTTTTGAGACGGTGTGAATGGCGGCTATAAGACTATTTTTTTTTTTTTAATAGTCCAATACTTGCCCTTCTATAGAACAAGTAAAAGTAATATCAGCACTAGCATGTTCCCAAACCAATAACAGGAATATATAAAAGTTCTTTCAAGTTAAATAGACCATTCGACCTAATCCCAGACATTTTATCTAAAAAACAGATTCAACCAATCAATTGGCTACATTCATCACAATCCCAAAACGGAAATTACCACAATGTATTCCGATTTACCAAAAAGGCAACGATAAGTTGCATCATATATAGGAACATGCTCCTGACGAGATCCCATCAAAGTTGTTCCAGTCATCATACATACTCGTATACTATAACTGACCCAATAGATTTCTCAGATTGCCACAGATTTATCACCAATAACAACACAATAATTAAACCAATTCCACCATTGAGTAATTTGTTCTCATTCCTTGCATAGATAAGACCATCCTATTTCGGACTTGGATTCGGGTTCGGGTTCGTCTATCAATGCAAACCTCATATGGAAAGTGATTCA
Organism: Melanostoma scalare; assembly: GCA_949752695.1. Taxonomy (NCBI): domain Eukaryota; kingdom Metazoa; phylum Arthropoda; class Insecta; order Diptera; family Syrphidae; genus Melanostoma; species Melanostoma scalare. The sequence continues at coordinate 235,803,022 of OX456985.1, read as the reverse complement.
AAGCATGAATTCGTATAAAGAAATCGATCCCCGAGTGTAGAGGAGCACATATACTACTTATGGACGTCAATAGCAGAAAGCTCCACACATAACGTACAAACACTTTGTAACTATAAGAACAGGAATAAGTCAAGTTGGTCACTTGGTACGGCAGTAGGTACTCGGTACAGAACACTCAGAACCAGAAACTCCTAAAAAGATAAATGAACCTCATGATATAAAAATTGAGTCAAATGGTCTGGTTGTTCGGTTGGGTTGGCGTTGGCCATGGTCGTTGTGAAATTGAAAGAAAGAGGAAAATTTTACCATGTGTGTGTCCGTTTAATGATGCTTTGGTTTGTTTTAACAAATTGTTTGACATTCAACGCAGCTTTGGTTTTTTGGTTAAATTGAAGCTGTGAATGCCCGCAAAGTGATTCGCATCATAACTGGAACTCCACTTGTTGTTAATTTTAATGTCTCGTCATTTGACTGCTTCTGTTGAATCGGTGAATCGCGCGACGAAATAATGAATAACAAGATGTTTGTCTTAGCTCAACTCGTTTTCTCGTCAATTTTTTTTTTGTTGTGGTCATTAAAATCGAAAAAAGGTTATTTAAGTTTATTAAACTTACGTGCAATTTATTTGTCCCGAACAAAGTACATACGAGTATGTAGCGTCGTTTAACATCACATAACGGAACCAATCCAATTACGTATAGGTAGGGTATAGTGGTAGATTGGCTTCAAAATTTGAATAGATATTTGTAGTCCTTTATTGGTCATAAAAGAGGTATTGAAATGATCCTTGCCGAAAAATTTGTTAGGCAACCATGGTTCTCTATAGCGACTATGAATTGATTTGGTATGCCTTCAAAAGGTCTTCTTACATAGATGAAAAGGCCAATAAACAGAAGGTTGTGAGTGATGATACCTCATTTCGTCCCAAAATGAAAACAGAAAGACTCGACGTCTTCATGTAATGAAAGCAACTGCGGCGATAGATAAAACATGCAAAATTTGCAAATAGGAAAGAAATCGATGTTTCAAGTTTAGTGTTGTGTGGGAAGGGTTGAATATAAATAAATTCATTGGGTTAAAAGCGCAAAATACAAAAAAAAAAATGAGAGAAATAGATAACACATCCTCCTGTTAGTTGGCCAAGTGAAAGGAATCATTTTTAGGCAAATATTCCTCAAAACACTCTTTTTATGTTTGATTTTGATTTTGGGGTTAGAAAGGGTTCTTTGGTTAAAACCTTTTAATTTCATTTAAATCTTTCTTCTTCGATTTATTGGATATCTATTTTATTAGTCATATCGGGTCTTATGAGGGACCAGTCAAAAAGCTATGCCAATATCATATTAAGGCTCAATGGTTCGACTTTTAGGCCTTTTTGTTTTCGATTCGCTTAAAATAGCGAGGTTTATTTAAGCTTTTAAAATGTGTTTATTTATGTACTAGTTTCATGGTATGCGAGTGCCGAAATTGGATCTATGTGTCGTTAAAAGGACTCATATGGTTTGACAAGCTTTTTAGAATTTGTTTTCGATCTTGGGACTGGTTTACTTAATCTTGAATAGCTGTGCTCTTAAAATTACCCCAGCGATTTTGTTTTGATAAAACTTCTTATGAAAGGCTTGGCACTTTGTCCAGAAAAGATTATCAGTACTGGGGTAATGGAGTGTTCGCTTCTGGCCCTGGGAACAGTGATTAAGTGCGGTAAGCTTGCACATGGTAAAGCTTTTGTGATGCTTTCAGGTGGGGATAAACTTCAGTAGGGTGCAAAAGTATATCTTCGCTACTGAACTCTTTTCCATAAGGTCTGTTAATGACTATCATTTACAAACGGAGTATAGTTGTCTTCATATGGTGAGATTCAATGGTCTCAGATCAAGGTTTTGAAGAGGTCAAAGTTGTTGTTTCGAAATTCAGTTATACAAAATTGTAGAATGACTTCATAAAATAAATATGGTGGCATAGCAAAGCGAAGGGCTCCGGGGCCTAGCTCGTTTCTCACAACCACGCCTTGTGAGGGAATGAAGTGGACCTACAATTTTCTGCCGATTCCGAACGGCTAATCGAGAAAACGCTTTTCATTGGAATGAATCTACTAACTTCCTCGCGAAAGTCGATACCAGTGGAAAAACCTTTTTGCCTCTGTTGGGATTCGAACCATGAACCTCTGGGTTAACAGACTGACGCTTACCATCACGCCCCGGGTACCAAAATTATGAATTACAAAACAGTAGAAATATTTGAAAAATGTTCAAAACTCCGATCTGTTTTCAGTTCTTCTTTAAAAGCTTTCAGAATTTCGTAAAACAGTCCTCCTGCTTCTTTTTTTTCTAGTTTTGTCCTTTGATCTGATGTTGTTGGCTTTAAAAGGGTGGCCAAAAGGAACGAAATCAATTTTGGTTACATGAAAGTATTATGGCTTTATTAGTACAAGCAAACTATGGGTCACAAGTAGTGGCTGCCTCGGCTGGTTCCGCAGTTGCGTATTCTGACACTTCAATTTTCAAAACCCTAAATTTTTCAGGCCTTAGGGGAAATGGAACAGGTTTCGGGGAGCCTCGGGGACTAACGCATTTCATTTCATTGTGTCAGGCAATGTACGTAGGCTAAAAAGACTGAATACCTGTGCTGCCCATTTTCTGATCCAGACAAGCCTATTCCAGAAATTTATTTGAATGGAAATGTGCTTCCCAAGTGTGAAAAGTTTAAATATCTGGGATCTATGATCAATAGTGAAGCAACTTGTGATGACGACATCAATCATCGAGTAAGCGTAGGGTGGATGAAGTGGCGAGAAAACTCTGCTATCTTCTGTGATCGAAAAATGCCCCCTAAGCTGAAGGGAAGACTCTACACAGCAGTTGTCCGTCCAGCTCTGACATACGGTTCACAATGTTGGACAATGTACAAAAAGTATGAGAGCAAATTGACGGCAGCCGAAATGAAGATGCTTCGGATGACAGCAGGAGTAACAAAGCTTGATCGAATTAGAAGTACTAAGATCCGTGGAAGCCTTCATGTCAAAAGTACCATCTTGGACAAAATTCAGCACGACCGGCTCAGTTGGTATTGTCATGTTCAAAGGAGAGATCCGCAGAACCCCGTCCAAAAGGCAATATCGTACAACGTTTCAACAAATTCGCGACGAAAAAGAAAAGACAGGCCAAAACACTCCTGGTACAAGCAAATGCAAAAACAGCAGCATTTGGTTGGCCTCAGACATGGAACAATCCAAAACCGGGAGGCTTGCCGACGCTTTCTGAGGTCAACGCGGCGTACCCCACAGGCGGATCACTAGTGTAAAGCAGAAAAGTGGGATGTACCTAGGCATTACTCATTGGCTGACAGCCACTTCCACCTAACCTAACGCATTTCAAGGACCTACAATTTTTTGACAATTCTGAGCAACTGAGTGAGAAAGCGCTTTTCAGAGAAAGGTGATTACTCATTTCGGAGGACTTGCTAAAACCCGCAGAAAAACAATTTCTTTTAATGTTTCTAGATTTTGAATTTAGAACTGAAAACATGCAAGCCTTTCAGCCACGGGCTCACGAATTGCTTTCCCACAATAAAATCCAAAGCAGTCAAAGCGCAGCTCCAGGGCGGCCAATTCACTCTAAATATCTTCTCAAAAACCCACTGCTTGAGCTACACAGCACTCACTTTGAAGAAGGTTTACAACATTTCCCAAAGTTTCTAAGCATAAAGCCACTCATTCGTCACTTCGTGGATATATGCAACCAATTTTCTGTGAATATTTCGATCGGGAAGCAACTGCATAACTTTCGCAGTTACCTTTAATCCAAAAACGAACCAATTATAAGAGAAAATGTATTATTCAAAGAATAAGTGGCTCCCGAAGAACATTATGGGAACTTTGCATGCTTTTGAAGTCAGCCATAAGTTATGCATGTCAAGGACGTGCGTCAGTTCTAAAGTGTGCAAATAAATTGATGTTGAAAAAGTAGTTTTTTTCAAAATACTAAATGACCCACTCATATTAAACGGCTCTTACATTGTCAGCTGCAATGCTGATGTAAAACAGTGTCAATTTGAATAAACTAATTTTGGAACAGCACAATAAAACATTCAATGTAATTCATCCTATCTATGTTATCAACATCAGTTGATTGATGTGAATTTTCATAACTATTAAAATTGACGCGACGTTTCTCTTCCTGGCTCAATCAGTCGCACATCAAACCTTAATGTGTTCAATTTAATAAACTCTGCTTCTATTTCATATCAAAAAGAAACAGTCGAGTAAATCTAATTTGAATTGGACGTGTGTCGATTGCGTAGAAAGGCTCTCTAAATATAAATCAGATTTATCAATCATTAATCAAAATCGAAAGTCGTTTGATTTTCGTTAGTTGGAGCTCATGGAGTGCAAGTGACAAACGCAATTATTTCAATACAATGAACTAGTTATGCTTACAGTTTTACTGTCGAAATCATTTCACTTTTCGTTTGCGTAATGAATTTTTGAACTCAAAAACTCAAAAAGAGTTAACAAAGACACTCTGACGAATACGTAACATTTTTTCAAGAAAAATCTTATCAACATAAAATGATGTTGTATTCAATCCTCGTCTGTTGTCAATCCGCAGTATTTCGATGTGACACATAAAATTAAAAATCAGAAACAGCTCATTTTATCGTTTTAAACTCTGAACTAACTCCACTAATGATTATCATACACTTCCCTTCACTTCATTCAGCCAAATGAATTCTAAGTATTCATGCTTCTAATTAGAAGCGAGAGTGTATAAAAACGTCAAAGATTACGTTACCCACTTTAAAGTTGAACTGTATTAAACTAAAATGAGCATAATTTGTGTTGTCACGTACATCTACCATAGAGCGTGACCTCGATCCATGGGGCAAGCGAGATCTTTTGTTCAAAACACTTGCCATTTGCAGAACAAACATCAAGCTTCCTAGAAACCAATTCAATATTAACTTCTCCCCCCAAAATCATCTCCATTAAAGGATGTAGTTGGTGAGACAAAACGTACCTATGTCAAAATCTTGTTTTGTTGCTCACTATACCTGCTCCCACGATTTTACCCGCATTTACACACATTCATGCATTTTGCGAAGATAAAAACTCTCAAGGAGAATTTTGAATTTTTAAACATAGCCTGGGGATGCTCACATTTCTTTCGGTAAACAAATTTTCAAATTGGTTCACAATCAATGAAGTAAACCCAGAGATTAGAAACTCCTCATAGATAAACAAACTTTCAACTTTTCCATCTTTATGTGATGTTCGTATAAATTATGTAGATCCTTTTCTAAAAATAAATTTCACGCATTCACACATAATGTAAGGGGGAGGGGGCATAGAATAGAAGTTCCTTGCCTTTGTCTCATTTCAACAAAAGCATTTGTGAGCTCAAATTTGATAACTTAAATAAAATTAAACGGGATAAATTAGCGGAAGTATGTTTTTTTTTTCATTTTCATTTCAGGGCGATTCGTTGTGAAATAATTTTTTTATAACAAATATTTGCTACAGCACTTAAGTATTTTATATCATCAATAAGTCAGCTATTGGATGTTTCAATTAACAAAATCGGGTCCTTATTGTTCCCAAATCAACAAGGTGTTCCGACCTTAATATTTTTCGGGAAGGCTATTAAAAAAAATGTCTATAGAGTGAAAAGGGAAAGTATTAAAAAGTTATGACAGTAAGTAGGTATAGGTACTTAGAGTGCGTTATTGGATTGGGTTTGGGGTTTTTTTTTTTAGCTTGTGAATGAATTGAGACTTGCAACACACTCTTTCTGAGCAATGTATCAACAATGGAATTGCCTCCAGATATAACTCGACACATTATCTATTTTTTGTTTTAAAGTGATTATCTCATCATCAGTGGCAATTGCTTTTCGCATGTAGTATCTAAATTCGATGCACAAAATAAAATAAATAAATAGGGTGGCGCAGCAGCGTGTGGAGCCACAGGTCCTAGCGCATTTCTCTATAGGTCATACTATTTTTCTACCAATTCCTAGTTGCTAATTGAGAAAGAACTTTTCATTTTAGTTAATTGTATAGTAATACTTGCCGAAAACGAAAAACGATTGCCGTAGAAAAAAACAATTGGGAGTCTTTGGCATTAAAAACTCGAAACATCCTGTTACAGGCAGACAAGCTGAACGCCACAGGCACCATTAATACACAAGATGCATCAAAACCTTGCTGCATGCATGCTGGCTGTAGCCAAACAAGAAAATTTTTTTTTTATAGAAAGGTAAGGGGGCCTCGGTGTGTTAATTATGGTTATTTTTCAAGGAGTGGTAAAATTTATAAAGATAGGTCATAGATAAAAATAGTACCAAGAAACTTCATTCGCAATTCTATCGGTGGGATTACTTCAAAAAGGTTAAAAAAATTCCATAAAAATGTTTTCTTTTTAATTTTTTAATAGCTACAATTCATTGTTGACATTTTTTCATATAAAAATTTCGATTGAAGCGGCATTTTTGAAAAACTTTTGAAAGGCTTTCAGTCCCCCTTCGAAATTTTAAGTTGCAGTTTTCCATAAACACCAAATGTAACCTTTATATAAAAATCCAGTTACACCAATATACTTCCGAGACCGTGGTACCCGTGGCGTGATGGCGAGCATGTCTGCCTGTTATGCTGGAGGTTCGTGTCTAGAATCTCAATAGAAACCAAAAAATGTTTCTCGGGTATCGGCTCTCGCAAGGAATAACCAAGTGCTCCGATACTAAATTCATTGGTACGAAAAGCGCTTTCTCAATTAGTCGTTGGAAATCGGCAGAAAATTGTAGGTCCTCTCCATTCCGAATTCCGAGCTTCAATTATGATCAGAAAAATTCCATTTAGTGTATATGAGAGTTGTATTGTGCATTATTCAAAATAGAACTTCTCCCGATGTCTACCACACTGTCTTACGTTTCTGAGTGTTGCGTCGAGAGTAGTGGTTTATAATTTTGGTTGTGTTCTAGTCATTAGACTGTCAAGGGTTTTTTAGTTTCCAGTGTATCTCATAAAACTGGGGCCGGATTCAGTAACGTGTTGGACGACTATCGTCTGAATTTTAGGCAGTAAAAAAACGTGTTTAAGACTCTGAAAAAGTTGGCAAAATCTGTAAGATGATAGTAAAACAGCTTCCCACCAACCACTGAAAAAAAGAATATATGAAATAATCTTTTCACGACGCAGTCTACGATAGACGATTGAACGATAATCGTCTGAAAAGTTACGGAATGACCCCCCTGGATATTCTTAAAAAACGATGCAAGTTTTTGGATTCATTTGTAAGGAAGTTTGTAGGTGGGTGCAGCTCCAAAGTTGCTAGAGAGCTTGGCTGGTGACACCACAAAATGTTTTGATTGATTTGTTCACTGAAATTCACAATTATTTATCTGTCAGAGTTCAGGAGAAATCGTAGTGTCAGTCGATGTTTTGTATATTTGTAAAATCTGATCAGCTTTTTACATGTGTAAGGTTTCAAAGGACAGAGAAGGTTGTTTGTGTTCAAAATTTGGTCTACGATAATGGAACGACTCGCAATATTTGTTTTCCAGTCAATCGAAAGCTCTGCCATTTTTAACAATAAATAATTTGAAAAAGAAAACAGATTAGAGCAGTTCACACTGTGCAATTCGTTGGGAAGACTGTGGTCTCAGCGACCATGTTGGATAATGTCATGCCTCCAACGACCGCTTGTCTGAATACCCCAGTTCAAACTGTACAATAAGTTGGACAGACTTCGTTTAATGAAAGTTGGATGGTCGGATGCAGTTTGCGTTCACACTTATCAAGCTTGTCGTCCAACTTTATTTCACGTACTCTTCCACTCCATCCATCTAGATTTTCAAAAATATTTGAAAACCATTCAACAAGTTTGCCAAGCGGTCGTCTGAGGGTTTACACTATCAAGCATTGTTCGTTCAAGCCAAAGTCTGTCCAACTAATTGTACAGTGTGAACACGGCTAATAGTTGGATGGTTTTCAAATGTTTTTGACAATTTTGAAATTGGACAGCTGGTTGTACAGTGTGAACTTTGCTATTAAAAAACATCTCGTCCAATTTCTTTCGCTGACGAATTTGATTTATAGTGCAGTCAATGAAGCGAAAAATAGGGCCCAACCTCCGAATTTTTTTACTGTGAACCGATTTGCATGAAAATTCGGAATTAGGCTCATCTTACCCTTAAATTCAAAAGTGATATTGATTTGCACACCGCCAACACCCTGGGGGTGGTTGCCACGCCTTCTCGGGGGTGAATTTTTTTTTTTTTTAAATAACCTCGGATATCGATAGAAGGCCTAATTTTAAGCAAAAAAACAAATATAAAGTTTTTTGTTAAGTCCAATACTTTTCGAGTTATTGGCAATTGAAAATTCGCAATTTGTTCACGTTTTTCATCTATTTATTGCAAATATCTCCAAAACTATACGTTTTATCGAAAATTTTATAAAGAACAAAATTGTAGCAGGTAAAACAATGAACAATTTGGTTTTTTATAAAGTATTCTAAGAACAATTTTAAGCTAGATATAAAAGATCAAAACCATTTTTTATTTTGTCTGAAATTTAATGGTTGTAGTCAATGCCATTTAGCGGCGAGCAGATGCATTTTATGCATTCTAATACAAGAGGATGTTTTGTAGTGCTTGAAATAAGCTTTAAAATGAGCACTATTAAAAGTCTTTTGCACGTAAAATAAGTGAGCTGTAGTGCAAATAAGGAGAGCATCTAATGTTTTTTTCTTTTAAATCAATGGCTTTCATAAGTGCCATTTCCACCAAAATTAAATTTAATCGTATTCCGCCTAAAATTAAGTTTGTTATGAAGAGTTTGATAGATAGTATCAGTTTGGCTGTTTTTAGACACATATTTTTCAAAAAAGTCACGATTAAAAAAAAAAACAACAAATTTTCAAATTTTTAAAAACCCTACTTTTTTTCATAATATCTCAAAAATGACGACAGATACGTATAATAGTGTAAGAATAAAAAATGTTGGTATTTTTTTGACAAACAATTTGGTCTTTTAGTTTTTTCTCTCAAACAAAAATTTACGGAGATATGATTGTTTAAAGAGCGCGTGGCAACGCAATCACAGCCTCTCTTAAGTCCTTTAACCCTTCACCGTTTAAGCAAAAAATTGTTTACTATATATTGCAATCAAGGATGTTCTAGCTCTCTTAATTACCTTTACAATGGTTTCTTACATATTGTGATAGCATAAAAATTGAAGGAGTTATGGTCCAAAAACTCATTGATTTAAAAGAAAAAAACATTAGATGCTCTCCTTATTTGCACTACAGCTCAATTATTTTACGTGCAAAAGACTTTTAATAGTGCTCATTTTAAAGCTTATTTCAAGCACTACAAAACATTCTCTTGTATTAGAATGCATAAAATGCATCTGCTCGCCGCTAAATGGCATTGACTACAACCATTAAATTTCAGACAAAATAAAAAATGGTTTTGATCTTTTATATCTAGCTTAAAATTGTTCTTAGAATACTTTATAAAAAACCAAATTGTTCATTGTTTTACCTGCTACAATTTTGTTCTTTATAAAATTTTCGATAAAACGTATAGTTTTGGAGATATTTGCAATAAATAGATGAAAAACGTGAACAAATTGCGAATTTTCAATTGCCAATAACTCGAAAAGTATTGGACTTAACAAAAAACTTTATATTTGTTTTTTTGCTTAAAATTAGGCCTTCTATCGATATCCGAGGTTATTTAAAAAAAAAAAAAATTCACCCCCGAGAAGGCGTGGCAACCACCCCCAGGGTGTTGGCGGTGTGCAAATCAATATCACTTTTGAATTTAAGGGTAAGATGAGCCTAATTCCAAAATTTCATGCAAATCGGTTCACAGTAAAAAAATTCGGACCTAAAATGCTTCATTGACTGCACTATTAAGGGTTCCTTTGTTTATTTTATTCTGGATGTTGCTTTCCCAAAATTAGAGCACCATTCCACTTAATCATTTCGAAAAAAAATAGAATTTAGATCTTCTTTTGTCAGGAGTTGTTCTCTTCTATGTTGTTGGTTAACCCAGAAAGTTAGGACTACCTTTTATAAAAATAATAAATCATTTCAAACAATAATTGATGCAAATGAAGACAAAAACTATTGACGTTTGGTATAAAATGCTTTACTTTTACCTTTTCAGAAAAAGAGAGCGTGCAACTTAGGTCCCTGTAAAGCAGAAAAGCTTCCTTATTGATCTTTTCCTTTTATAAAATTTGGAAATAATTTCATCGATAAAGACTCAAAAGTATTGTGTGTAGACCCTAAAAGAATTCCCGTTCTGCACTCTTATTTAGCGATCAAAGTACGAGTGCCTTTCACTGTCGGCTTTAAGAATAAATTGAGGCAAATGACCAACCACAGTAATTTTTTTTGGTTTTTCGGTATTTTAAGTTGGATTTTGGAGATGTGTTAAAATTCTGTTTTCCTTCAAAATAATCATTTGTAATTTGAAAATGTGATTTCAAAGTCAATGATAAAAGCAGATAGGTATAGCAAAAAAGTTACAAGTAGCTGTGCTGTTTCAGTCATTCTGTTTCTTAAGAGCCCAACCCATAGAATCCGTTGCAAACTTATAGAAGTTCAATTTAAGAAAAAACTATACTGCTTTTATTTTTTAGTTGCCCGTTATACACTTTTTCTAATCTACTGTGATTCAGGTAACATCAAACACAGGAAGAGCAGGAAATAGAATTGAATTTTGATACCACAAGTCATAACATCTGATAGAGGAGAATTTTTAGCTCATTCAGTTTGTAGCTGATAATTCGGGGGCCAAATTACCGCACACCTGATCGAGTAATACGTGACTGAATAATGTGCTTTTGACTTTACTTCTCGCGTTTTCGGGCACTTTAGTATCAAAATTTGACATTCTTTCATCAGTATTTGAACGAATTGAAGTCGATAAATGTGCAGCAGTCTGATGTTGCTTAACATAGAGCGAATATTAATAGAAAAATAGCATTCACTCACTCGATCACTGACGCGGTAAATCGACCCCAGATTGTACATACCCCTCCGATTATAATTTTTCGACTTTTTCACTTATTTAATTGAATGATGCTTATTACCTGTACTTATTAGGTACCTTAGGGGTAAGAAATTTTCGGAATAGGATTTTTCCTTGCAGAAATAAAAATGCAGACAGCTCATAAGAAGTATTTATGAAGTGCTTAAGAAGTATTGGTGCCAATCGATTTTTTTGTGTTGTGTAGAAAAAAAACATGGGGAAGAGCACTGTTCTTGCTTCAAAAAAGTGCCCTTCAAAAATTTTACGGAAAAGTTCTTCCACCGCTTCATTTTTTTTCCTTATTGTATTTGGCTCTGATTCAAATCTTTGAATTAAAATCAGTTCGGAAAGTTCTCCCTCAGCTCTTGCCACTTGCCTACCTCCGAAGAGAAAATCGCTTCTTGGTTTGAAGAGTTTTGAATTCACTGACGAAGAACTAATGCATATAACTCAACTGTCAGCACGATATGTATTTGATTTGGGTATTATACAACACAACACAATATTTTGTCATGCAAACTTTTGAAGCACATCACAAAGAAAAATCGCCATAGCTGATGGCAATTCCAAGGTGTCAATGGTTTTCAAATTGAGTGTTTCCCCGAGTGAAATTTATACTAAATTAAATCGTAAGCCTTTCTTCAACCCCTAATCCTCCATCTCGTAAGTAGGATGCAATGTTGAGTAGTATCAGCAATATGCTACGAGTCTTGTCTCTACAAATAAATGCATTAATTAAGAACTAAGAGCAGCATAACAGCTCTTGACGATTTACATCACTAAATGACGATTCTCTAAACTAAACGCCAGCTAAGATTACTTAAAAAAGCATTCATTTCTTAATGATTTCATTTAATTAGCTATCTAGTGCACTAAAGCACTTTTATGTCACAAGACCATACAGCAGAGTTCTTCTTTTTCTTTATTTTGGAGATGAGGCTTTTAACTTTTATGGCAGGATTAAAAAATAATTAAATGGGAACTGAATTATGTAAAATACCAACTCCTGCTTTACTGTTTTTGCTTTGCGTGCGCTATGATACACAGACACTATACAGGGAATACTTTTCAGCAACCAGAACTTATCAATGTCGAGCCATTCGGGCAAAAAATGAACAGATCTACATAAATCTTGGTGTGCTTATGACAGGAGTTATTAAATTCAGCGATTGAAGAGCCATCTTTTAACAGACTCACTGAATAATGACAGGACTCCCTTTATACATTTACTCATTAAAAAAAAAGACTTTCAGATTTCACCTTTATTCGAATTGTCAATGAAGCCCTTTGGCAGGGAGTTTTTTTTATTGAATTATGTAAAGTACTCAGACGAGGAAAAATTAAAAAATTAAAATCCACACTTCTAGGCTAGGGAGGAGTGTGATTCATGGTATTGTACAAACTTAAATTGTGGAAGTCTCTGCTAAGTCTCATGACTCATTTCGAATGTGAATGCGTATTCCAGATTGTAGACTTATTGCTAATTATCGTCAAGGGCTGTTTCATAAAACCAATGAAATTGATTGTCATTATCAATCCGATCCGGACACGAAGCTTTCCGACAGAAACATTAAAACTCAACCTTACGGCAATACAAGTCCCAATTATTGTATCACACTAACGTATTTATTTTACTTCCTTGTAATTAGAGCCAGCTGCTGCCACAGTTGTATTTTGGCCATCCAGGAACTGATTTTCGCTTTTATTGCCCACACAAAAACAAAACAAAGCAAAACAAAACCAAAGAAAAAACACCATTATTCACAATTATGCTCTCAATTAAACCAAAACTGCAGCGCAATTAAACGAGTAATAAAAACTAACCTCCATACGTACCAACGAATTCACGGAGTCAGACCGAAAAACTCCCGCAGAAAGATAAAATTATGGCGGTCGGTCAGTTCAGTTTGTTTTGCTTTGATTCATCAGATAAAAATCGGTAACCTGGTTATTTTACAGTGGTGGTATTGCTGCTGCTGTCATGTAGCAAGTATGACAAGGCAAATAAGCTTTTTCAACAATAAAAAAATGAAAAAAATCCTCAGCCCTCAAGCAAGATGCATGAAAAAAGTCCTTATTTTGCGACACGTACTCTGAGATTCATAGACCGTTAAGCAAGCGTAAGTAAAAGCAGATAATAGGTTAAAGTACCTGAACTAAGAATAAAAATTCAAAGAACTCAACAGCAAAGTTGAGGCACTCCCTGTTTAGCATTCTGACCATGTATAGAGATAAAAAAGAAGAAGAATATCCATTCGGCGTGACGATAGACACAAGACACAATGTGCTACATCCCATCCATGTGCGACACAGTCACAGTCACACACTATTGAAAACAATCCTTTGTTACCTCAGTAACAATACCTGAAGCTTGAACTTACTCAGTTAGTTTCACATCTCATATTCTGTGTATAGTGAATAGCACACTATTTGTCAGTAGATATGTCTTAATCCATTACACACAAAAGGACACCACACCAGAGTCCTTCTAAATTAAATGCACTCCCCAGAAACCAAGCACAAGCACCACCAGCAGTGTCCCACTCAGTCAGAGATACTAAATCATTCACTTTTGTTATCCCACTCCGTATATAGTGCTACGATTCCACCTATTTACAACTTCGTTCCGGATTCAGAGAATCTTGTCCAATGGGAGGCCTACAGGACATCCGCCCTCACAGATGGTGTAAAGATGCCATTCACTCGTATGCTATGGTACCCAACCCTCACAGTGACTCAATCCAAGACCTGGTTCACGATTCTCTGCTTCTTCTATCACATAATCCCAGCAGTGATCTTTGACTTTTGCCTCATCCTAATGGGCCGCAAACGAAGGTAAGTGACAATGAATTACACAAACAACCACACCATATACACACTCACTCATTCCATTACATTCATCTACAGAATGTTAAAGATGTACAAGAAAATCCACAAATCCTGTTCGCTGCTTAACTACTTTGCCGAGAACGACTGGACTTTTACGTGCGACAACATCAAAAAGATTTGGGCCAAGCTACCGGAAACGGATCACGAAATGTATCCTTTCGACATGAAGCAAATCGAATGGAGTCGACAATTTTACCACAGCATGTGCGGTGTACGTCGTTACTTGGCCAAGGAGGAACCAAAGACCATACCCAAGGGAATAAAGCTTCTTAGAAGGTAAGGCACATAAAACCATCGAGCATCCATTAAGATGCAGAACGACACGCTAATCAGTATGTTTGCCATATATAGGTTAAGGATATTGCACTCAGCCATGCTACTAACGGTCTACGGATCTGGAATTTGCCTCATCCTGATGTTCGTGTTCAAAGCATTCTTCGACAAATAATCGACAAATGAATGGAATTTCCAACATAAGGAATTCAGTGCCAAGCCGCCTAGAGTAGTGTAAAAATGTTAAACTTCATCGAGCGATTCCTGCACACTTTCACAGCATCGCACCCAGGAGGCCACCCATTTCCCTCATTCCCTCTCCCCCCCCCCCCCCCCCCCCCTCAAATCATTATCACACATTTTTCGAAGGATATATTTATGTACGAGTATGTAAAATAAGTTAAGTTTTGTTTGTATTTTGTTATTATCACAAAGAAGGTAAATAAAACTATCTCAAATCACACGGATGCAAGTACATACATACATACGCCTGGGTTCTAGGCATAAAAAGAACATCATTTACCGGAGCTACGAATCATGAGGATATTGGTTTCCGTCACCACATGTGCCACTGCCATTGTTATGAGTTCCGGCGTGCGACGACCGTAACGCGGTACGCAAATATTGCAAACAAAAAGCACGAGCAGCAGGGATAGCGCCGTGTGCAAATGGCCTCTAGGACTTTGGTACACCATGTCGTTCCACTTCAAGAAAATCGAAAAAGTCATTTTTTTAAACGTCGCGTATTTGCACTGCACAATACTAACGACAACAAAAGCGGAAACATAACGTCTTGCTAGTTTGTTGTAACAGTTTCGAGAGTACTACCGGGAATATTTTTTTTTTTTTTCGTTCGCAACGTATCCAGTATATCCAGAATCCGCAGTTTAAAGTATCCAAATCCAATCCTATAACGAGAACGAGAACGAGAACGAGAAACAGCGCGAACCCGACAACAAACGACGACCGACAGCAGCGAAAAGTTGTGCTCCGCTCTGGGGAGCTGCTCGACGAAGACTACCATCGAAAGGATGCGAATGGGAATCCTTTATAACTTGATTTTTCTTTACGTTTCACCGAGGGATGAAAACTATGGTACTTTGGGATCCTTCTGCTTCTGCTCCTGATGCTGATGATGGGCCGATGGGGTTGTTGGGCTGATATATGTTATCTAGGAGGCATAGTCGTAGTCGCTCGCTTCGGCAGTGGTTAAGTAGGGTTTAGTTTGGTCGTTCTTGTCGTTTTCATCATCATCATCATTGTCGGCAGTGGCAGTGGCGGTGGTAGCAGTGTCGTTGTTGGCATGCAGCGCGATAGAGTCAACTTAAGCCTTATGTGGGGAGTCTGAATATAAATGTGTCACAACAAAAATGTTTGAGTATCACTACTTGTGTGGGTTTGTGTGAAAATAATGCACCCTGCTGGCTGGGATAACAGCATGGGTGAGAACCAAAACAGGGAAAAAACACTCATAAAACAAATTCCATTACAAAGCTTTGGATTTGCAAAAAAAGCTTCAGAAGGGTTGCCGTGGTATTATCAAAAGGATTTGTGATTTGGACTTGTTTCTCTCTGCTTGATCCTTCATACCTACATAAACAATATGCTAGAAGGAAGGTACATTTTTTCTCAAGCCATCTTTATGTATATCAATAAAATCTCTAAAATGTAGTCGAGGGGGCTTTTTGTCTAAAAGTTGATAGAGGAAGAGTCTCTGAAATCACAAAACTTGCTCTAAATTTAACAATAACGCGGCTTATTTCGGGATTTGAACTTAAATGTTTTCTTTGGATACAAATGTTCTTACTTTATGAGGGTGTCAACGGGGTAGTTAGAAGGTTAGTTTATTTGTATGTCTATTAGGTCTGGTTGCTCTCCTGGCAACTCTTAGTGGAGATTTTGGGTCGTTGCCACTCGTGATGTCATATTTGAACATCACGGAAACACTTTCGGTTTTGAATATTTCGTTTCAAATGCATGCATCTTGTACTGCATTTAATCCTTTGGAAGAGTTATTCCGTCAATGTTTCTTGGAAAAGTAAATGGATAGAGCTGTGTAGGCTAAAGTTAGGGACTCAATTCTCTTGAAGTAGCAATACAGCAGCCATTTAGAAGCCTCACATACCTTGACCTTTGAATGATATACTATAACAAGTTGTATGGCAGAGAGTCACTTAGTGATGAACATAAATAAATTTGTTTTAGGTTTCTGCAGTTATTTGATTAGAACCCAAGTATAGTGTTAGAGTAGAAAAGTACAAATAAAAAGTTGGACGAAATACAACGTTAGGGAATCAGTTTGTGAGTCAGCGTGTCAATGATGGAGCATCGGGTAAGCATTTCCGTTTCCTGATATTTGAGAATGAACGAAATATTTCATATCGTTTTGTAAAACTCAGATCTTGAGTAAAATGGAGAGTTGGAGCGGCGGATTTGACTCTCAAACTCTCCAATTCACTCCGAAACTTAGTCGTAATTTTTTCATTCCCGTTACTATTTCGGGCAAAATAAGAACACATACAGCAAAACACAGTTTTTATTTGATTTTTGTCAGAAAAAAAGCCCGCTGATAGTTAACAAATTTTCTTTAGCACACCACAAAATAATTTTCGAAATTCAAGAGAGAATTTGTTAGTAATACACTAAGTTTTAAGACAAGAACAAAGTCTTGAAATTTTACAACTACAAACCCATTCACTATGCAAATCTGTCAATTCGTTTGAACGAATTCCAAATTTCAACGAAAAACAAGTGAAAATTGTTTTGGAAAACGAATTTACTGTGCGTAAAAATTGCAGAGAAATAATGTGTTCACTAAAAATACAGTTGGTTTTGAGGTTCTTAAAAATATCATCGATATCTGGTTGGATTTTCCAATTATTCGAAATAATTTGGCGATATTTTGTCAAAAGCGGATAAATTAATTGAAATAAAAGTTAACTACTTCGTTGCTCGTGGGGTAAAATTTAACGTACAGGGTGGGCCAGAAGGTTATTCACAATTTCAAACGCTTCGTTATAACCAACCAACTGGGTTAGCACGACGATTCCAACGCCATCTGTTGCCTAAAACTATGCCATTTAATGGAAAAATACTCGATTAGTTACTATGACACCGTGGACGCGACAGCAACGTTCTTTCGCTGTGGAGTGTTATGTGGAATGTTCAATTTTAAACGTCACGAAAACCCCCCGAATCGTCATTCTATCAATAGATGGGTGAAAAACTTCCGCGAACCGGGTAATGTCATTAACCGTCCACGTACATCAAGGACGCCGCAAACAATAAAATAAAATAAGTAAAAACTGTCATCGACGCCTTGAGCAAAAGTCCTTGTCGGTCTGTGCGCCATCATTCTGCCTCCTTGAAAATTCCTTGAATGACGGTAAGTTGTCAATAAGACGCTCCGTCTTACTTCGCTTTTATCACTACTGATGTTTTGACCTTGTTGAGAAAAAAAATCGGTAACCTCTTGATTTCACGCAGTTGTGACTTCGTTCGGCCGCCTCGTGGCCCGGATCTGAAGCCGCTGGATTTTTTCCTGTGGAGTTTCTTGAAGAGCAGGGTGTATGAAGGCAAGCCTCCAGACGCCGAAGCATTAAAGTTAGCTATCCGAACTGAAATTGCAGCGATTCCGCTGATGATGTTGGCCAGAGTTCGTGAAAATTTTGAGAAAAGAGTGCGCGAATGTTTCCACCGCCAGCCATGGCGACTATTCACTGGATGTTTTGTATAAGAAATAATTTTTTTTTACTAAATATATGCTTTAAGCTATATTTTCATTTTGGTTTCATAATTTCAACTCTCACCGTTCTTTTTGTTTTACGAAGCGTTTGAAATTGTGAATAACCTTTTGGCCCACCCTGTGTTTGCCTCTTAGGTGGAAGCTCGAGGCTCGAGTCCTACTTTAAAAAAAATTGTTTTCCATGGTTATCGCTTTTTGCGACTAATTGGTAAGTCCTTCAGTCCTTCGAAACTATTTACATAGCTACGAATAGCGATTTCTCATTCCCGCTCACTTCTAAACCACAAAATCGTTTTTTGGATCATTCATCGACTGAAATTACATTTTGTACAAAGAGATTTAAAAGAGTGATAAAAAATGAACAAACAGGTTGGCGCAACAAAGCTATGGGAACCAATCGCGATTCGCGAATGCCTGAGTAAGAAAGCGTTTTCATGGCAGTGAGTAATTACTCCCGCAGGGCTTGCCAGACGATACCTGCGAAATACATTCCCCTTTTCTCTATGATGTTTCTGGGATTCGAACTTAGAACTCCCACGTTAAAGGGAGATATGCTAACCATTTAGCCACGGAGTATTCGTAAAAAAAAATGGCCGCTAATGACCGCGCAAACGGCCGAGTCTTAGAGTTCCTCACCTTTTTTCTTTTTACATACCGACGGGTATGTCGTCGACAGCAGCTTCTATTTGTTTTTTTTTTTAACTAAGACAATTTCCTTCGACACCAAATGTTTGCTAAAAAAAAAAATCCGCACACGGTTCACTTATACGAATGCTGACTTACTTACTTACTTAGGTGGTCATTACAGTTCGGGGTGAACCTGGGCCTCAACCAACATCCTTCTGTAACAACTTCGATTTCGGGCGAGCTCTCTCCAGTTTTGGACTCTAAGTCGGTTGAGGTCTTCTTCCACTTGATTGCGCCACCTAAAACGAGGTCTGCGAGCCGGAGCGTTTGGGTCCATCCGCTCTACATGACCCAACCATCGTAGCCTCGCGATGCTTACTCTTCTGGCTATGCCCATGTCGCGGTACAGCTCATACAACCGGTTGTTGTATCTTCTTCTCCACAGATTGTCTTCGCATACGGGACCAAAGATCATTCGGAGAATTTTTCTTTCGAAACGACCAAGGGTTTCCTCATCCGCTTTCGATAAGGTCCATGCTTCCGCGCCGTACAGCAGGACTGAGATGACCAAGGTCTTATGCAGGGTTAGGTACTTTGGTTTTTCTGGATTGCCATTAAATGACTTCGTAGAACGGAATCGTTTAGATTAAGTTTAAACAACGAAGCCTCTTTGAAATAACGAAATTAAGGTTTTTTGAAGTTTTGTTTTTCAAACCGTAAAGTTGACTGTCCGACCTGATCGATGTTTGCACTGATGGTTCTTTGACCTCGCGGTTTTTATTCTAAATTACGGATCCTTCTAAATCTGTTCTGTCCTTCAACAAAAGAATCGGATCTCGTCTTGAAGGCAATCTGCTTGGAAATCATTAAATGTCGGCCGCTAAAAACAAAAACACTTTTTAACTCAACTAGGCACCATCCTTTAACATCGCATGGGCGTCACCATGACAAAAACTCAACGTGTCGTTATTTAAACTCGTTTTGTTTCAGCCAATCGATTTTTTTTTGAAGTATTCAAACATTACTCTCTGAAGTATGCTCATACTTGCACATGTTATTCAAATTGATCCGGAAAGTATGCAGCAGATTAAACTTTCGGTTAAGTTCTTAGACCACTTAGTTGGGCTTTACAGTGGAACAACAAAATATATATCAAGACAAATTTGTTCATAAATATCTTTTGTTCCTTGTTCGTGTGAACCGGACCAGTTATTATAGTTCTTTAAAAAAAAAATTTGTTTGGATCCAAAACAAAAAATGCTTATTCGATTTCTACTAAATTAGCCAATCTAAATTGTGTATGTAGTTCAATAACATTGTGAATATACTTTCCAGAGTCTCAAAATTGTATTCCCAAAATAGCCACATGTCCAACCTATGTGAGGAGAAATCAGAACTCACAATTCTTCTAAGTATCATAGTTTCCCCCCAGTGCATTTTATGAACCAATGAACTTAGTAGTGATGTGATATGCACTAAAACTACTTCTCACACTAAAGCTTTAAATATATTTGCGAGTAGTAAATATTTACAACCAGACTCGTTGCGTTAGCGCGTTTATGCAGGTTTTGAAAAAATTTGCAAGTCAACAAAGTTCATAAATTAAAAAAAGTGTGTTCATTACATAGGCACTACTAGCTGATAGCTGGATCGCCATACCATACAGCAACAGCATACCAAACCATTCACAGAGGAGACTAGATAAAAAGTTTCTTATTTCATTTTGTTCAAAGAGACAACTGGGCGGCTGGCGGTGAAATTAAAACAAAAAAAAGTCATTCACTCCATAGTTCGTAATTTCCTTTCAACGGAAGCCTTTTTCTATGCTCCTCATCCTTCGTTGGCCATCGCCACCTTTACACGGAGGATACCATCATATAATTGAATAAGAACAACCTTTAGTTTCAATCGGTTCAATTTCCAATGATTTTGTTGGAATTTTTTTTATTTTTCCTTTTTTCCGCCACCACCAGGATGCTGAGAAATTTTATTGAATTTTTTCGTTCCTTATATTTTATAACTCAATTTTGAACTTATGAAACCCACTCGAAGTCTGGGATGATTTTATAAAAAGACTAGCTCTGCAAAAAGGAAGGATATTTTTGACAGGACAAAGTCAGATAACTACTACTCGATTAAGAGCTTAGTTTTCTATACGATTCGTGATTTATGTACACATAGAATATCTACGTATTGACTTACCAATTGAATCGACCAGAGCTGAGCTAAGACCACTTCCGGTGGATATGTTGGTGGTCACCGCCTCTATTGCATGCGATTCGTGAAAGAGAACTTCGTTAAGCTTCGGGTTGGCAATTACTACTGTATCTGGAAAAGGGTTTCTTTTTGTTTAAAAATGAACTATGTGAAATATATATATGCACACACACATACACACAAGACTCACGTTTATCTTTTTTCAATTTGATCGCATCGACAAACTTGAATTTACCACGGAATCCTTTGGCGGTTTGGTTGGAGCTGGCATTGAATTCAATAAGAAGATCTGGACCTCTGCTGGATATTCTTTTGTTGTGTACTGTTTCGCAGATTACATCGATGATTGAGGATACGTTGGGGGACTCTGCATCGTAAATTGTTACTTTGTCTAAATTGCAACTACAGCGCATCAGATATTAAAGAAATGTTTTTATCAATAAAAAATCAATTCAAAGATGCAATATTAAGGTGGGTTAAAGGAAAAAGCTTGTGTGTTCTTTGTGATTCTCTCTCGGTACTCTTTAATTATGTGGCATCGCGATGGAGGATAAATTGCTAGGGTCTGTCATTAGAAAAAATAACTTTTTTTTGGGAAGCATTTGGAAGAAGAATAAAGGGGATGAATTTACTGACTGAATGATATTCGACTCAAACTTTTGTTATTTTACGATTATGCGGGGGAAACCAAAAGAAAACGAAATGAAAACAAAACTGTTGTAATGGGGCTGTTTGAAGGAAAAGATAGCACATCTGACAG
This sequence comes from Melanostoma scalare, assembly GCA_949752695.1. NCBI lineage: Eukaryota > Metazoa > Arthropoda > Insecta > Diptera > Syrphidae > Melanostoma > Melanostoma scalare. The sequence continues at coordinate 235,781,472 of OX456985.1, read as the reverse complement.
GTTTGAATATAACAATAGAAAAACAAAAGCAGGTGTTGTAAATATACAAAGTGTTTTCGACCTCAATCTTTATTATTTTAGGTCCTGGTTCTTGCACATGTAATGAGAAACAAAAAATCGAAAGGAAAAAGAATCTTTTTATGTTTTTATGTGGCGTTCTAGCAGAGGCGACTGTGATATCGAAACTAAGGAATTTAAGAAAAATTTAATTAAAACAATGCTCAATATTGTTTGGAATTATATGTGGTGTTTCCGCCTTTACGATAGTATCCACAGGCGAAATATTTATTATCAACATCAGATGAATTTACAATTTTGAATTTATTTCGAATACCGAGTTCACTGTGAAGGTATTCATTTTATTCAAATAAGGTTTCGTTGGAATTTTTTTTTTTTTTCAAATTGTTTGAAGAAAGAAAAACAAATATAAGCCAAAATACTTTCCTGGTGTGCAACACCTTTTCATACGTTTGAATTTGTGGGTGTGATTTTTGGATAAGAAAAATGGGAAGGAAGTGAGAAGGACATGGGTGAATAGACGGAAGCGTACAGCAAAAAGTTTTTCTCGAACTTGAACTAAAAGTCAATAAAAAGGAGCAAGGATTTTACATTTTCGCACTTGACATATTCAACATTGAATATACTCGTACCATTGTAGATTATTTTCTTTAAGCCTTCAACCTCTTTTATTGTGACTTATTTCGGAAGTGCAAACTAAAGTGAGTTTATTTTCTCAAACCCTATTCACTTTATGGTTATATTCGACATTTTCCAATAAAAGTGTTTTTATGCACACAAGTCCAAGCCGTGTTGAGTTGTGTAACACAACCTCTATCTAGCAATTTGAAGATAAAACAAATCGTGTTTCTCGTGTTGGTTCGTTTAAAACGAAATCAATCAGCATTTTTGATCAAAAACGTTATTGCGTTTCCTATTGGTCAATCTTAAACGAGCTTATTCAAAGGAAGAAGATGGTCTAGAATTTTGAAGAAACCTAATATACGAATACATTGCCTGACACATCACTTAGGCCGCAAGGGCCCATTGTGATACCACAGAGATCAGCAAGTTAATCACCTATACTGATCTCAGAAACCCTATGTAAGATTAACGAGTTGATCACTTATTAATCTTCCATTACGGGACTAGCCGGTTAATCACCTGCTAGTCGAACCACGCGGAACTTTTAATGTATTTCGAAAGACTTTTAGGGTCTATGTAAGCTAAGTCGCTAGTATCATCGAAGAAGAACTAACCGAGATGAGTGTTCCTCCTATGAAGTAGTGCAGGGCATGAGCAAAGAAGGTGTTTAACGGTTTCCTCCTTCTCTTCGTTCATGCAGCTCCTGCAGAAATCATTGGAAAACACACCAAGTCTTTTGGCGTGTCTTCCTATTAGACAGTGTCCCGTAAGAACACCTATGGTAGAACCTAGATACATGTGGTTCAGGGCTAACAAACTACTTGAGCGTTTTGAGTCTACACACGGCCAAACTTTTTTGGTTGCAAGGCAGTTGTTACTCTTAGTTCATCTAGTGTTTGTTATCCTCGAAGCGTCTTGTCTAAGTAGGAGTCTACTTGTAGCGATAGGTGAACCTATGTTGTTCCATTCTGAAAACTGCGTAGGAAAGTTTTTAAAGGTACTTTAGGGTCTTAAAATTAACATAATAAAGGATGGAAGCCGGCAAAAATGTTTAAATGCCCAAACTTTCTAATCTGCGGCAACGCCCTTCCGGTATGCCTAATGATTTTATAGTACTTCAAAGTTTAAACGCGTTTTTCTCGAAATCCCTTTTTGTGAACTGGCCGAAGACAAAACTCTAGCAAATCTTTCTCCGGACGTACGCATGATTATTTTTTTATATTGCATAGTTTTTTTTTTAATCAACAAATTTGTCGTTTTTTATAGCGAAAATTTTAATGTTTTATTCAAACCTGCAGAATTTCCCGAAAATAAATATCGAAAAAGTACTACGTACGTCACTTGCTGTTGTTATATAGAAACTAAAAATTTTCAGGATTTTGATCCAGGACCAAAATTAAGGAGGTAACATCTTCGGCCATGGACCCGTCTAAAAAATGAGGTGCCTCCGAAGAAATGCTGGACAGCCGCCATTTTGAATTTAATTGTCACGAAAAAATTTGTATTTGTATATTGAAACATAAATTGTGGAACCCCTTTAACAGATTTTCGATTGATCTTTTTGTTTAGTCACAAAAAATTCATAAATTATGCCCTTTTTTCACGCTCTAGACCAGCTTTACCCTTTAGTCTTTTGATTACAAAAACTCATTGCATTTGCTCGAATTCGCACATATTTTAAATTGTTATTAGTTTTGCGATTATACTGCAAGGTTTAAATAACTTTGTCTTTTACCAAATGAAAAGTCAAATAAAATCGATAAATTTCAAACCAGCACGGAATAAGCACAATTTGGCATGACTTTAAATCCTTCTGGTATTACTTTCTATTCAACTTGAAAAGATAAAAAACAAAAACAATCTTATGTACGTCAAAATTGAATCATGTATTATACTTAACTATTTGATTAGATCAAAAGCATTGAATAAAAGTTTTGTTTTGGGTAAAACCACTTATGCTTCTTTTATTTTTGAACTTTAAAGGAATAATGTGGGCTGCACCAACACATTAGGGGCGTAATTTGGTGTAGAGGCATGAATTTCAGATGATTTTTGAAGTGTCGTAAGATAACAACCAATATTTTTACCATCCACTTGCATATAAGTTATTAGATAAAATAATGAATAAATAGGGTGGTGCAAAAGCGCGAGGTGCCCCAGAGCCAGCGCATTTCTCACAACCATGCCTTATGAGAGAATGGAGGGGACCTACAATTTTCTACCGGTTCCCAACGACTAATCGAATTTACTAACGAAGACCTTGTGAATTCCTCGCGAAAGACGATACCCGTGGAAAAACATTTTTCCTCTGTTGGGATTCGAACCACGAACCTCTGGGTTAAAAGCAGTCATGTTAACCATCACAAGACGGGTACCACATATAAGTTATTAACTAGCATTCAAAGAATACAAAACAACAAGTAGAAAAGTAACGATTTAAGAAAACTAGCAGCAGCTGGTGAAACTGAGGAGTTCCAGAAATTCGGCATGTGACCATGGCCACGATTCCAACCCTTCTGGCAATCGGAAACAAAAAAAAAAACGATAAAGATTATTAATGAAGAATAATGTCGCTACGGTCGGAGCACGGAAAAGTTGAAACAAAAATTATTCACAAAAGGGCGACCTCTTCAAGAACAAAACAATATTTATCACTTTTTTGGACTTTTTTGAATTCTTTAACAATAGAGAAGACTAGGAATAAAGAAAACTCTCAAAAAATTTCAGCTAAATCGGCCAAGCAGAACTCGAGAAACCGTGGACGTAGTTTTTCAAAAGATAGTCTCGAGAAAAACGTGTTTAAGGCTTCGTTATAAAGCAGAGCCAGTTTTGATGAGCATCACCAAAATACTTACATTTCCGAAAATAAATTGAATTTTGAAAAATCGTCTTGTAGACATATTCTTAAGTAGTTGAACTTTGAAAATATGTAAAAAAAAAGTTTATATTTTTTTATTTTTGCACCAGAATACCCCCTTAAGAAATAGTAGCTCGTTCGTTGAACTTCACCCAGGTTCCTCGACAGCCTTATGAATTGTAAAATAATATAAATCTAGGTGTTCGGTTCTTACAAAAATCTTTTGCGTGGGTTACGCCCTTTCTGGTCTAGAAAAAGTTTGGGGCAGAAATGTTTTGCCATTTTCTACTTATAGAAGAAGAAATAGTGGTTTCTTCTTTATAAAAGAGCATTTTTTTTAATGGTCGCGCAGTAAACCCACAATTAAAAAATTGAGGGTTAGCCCAATTCCGCTCTCAAGGCCTCATATACATATAGTCCTTTAAAAATACTAAAAATAATGAACATAAGCAAATAAGCATTAGCAAATAAGAGTGCTACTTATTGATTATGTAATCTCATTTCAAGTAACTAAAATCGATTTTTATTGCATTCAAAAATTTTAATCCTTTCAAAATGATTTTCTCTAGTTTTATCATTAAGGTCGAAAACATTACCCCGAATTCAATTACACGCTTTACAAACAATGTTTCTTACTTTTCCTGATTTTTTGGCATTAAGAGTTCCACAAATACAACTTCAACTTTTGTTTCGGGTCTGAAAAGAAAAATAAATAAATGAAAAATTAACTATAATTATTTTAAATTAATAAACGTTAAATAAGCCTTTGAGACGAAAATTAACACACATCTTTTCAAATTTGCACACTCAGGTTTCTTCAAGATTTCTCGTACAGTGTAACTGTTACTTTATATAGCGAATTATGTAGCGTCACAAACTCCATATCCCTTGTAGACAAAAACCAGGACTATCTATCTAAACTATCTAAGTAATCTGTTACAACACACCCATCAATTGCCCTAACAAAACCTGGAGATTCAAAACACGTAGAGATCATTTACTTTGTTTACCTTTTTCCTTTTATTTAACTCATCTCTTGAGTAGGTATATATTGACAAAGAATGTTGGAATATATTTGCGACATTTTATGTTGTGCGAATTGGTGAAAGTATAAACACACGGGGGAGTACATTCAGATCCAGTTTTACTATTCAAGCGAACTCTTAAACACATTTGCGATACCATAGCTTTGATAGTCGATGAAAAAAGTCATATCTTTTCCGTCAAATTGCTCTCAACATCTTGTAGTTTGGTAATAGGTACGAAAGTTCTGAAATCATACTTTTTGATTTTTAAAGTGTTCGTTTTTTTTTATTTTAGACGACCAAGAAAAAGTAAAAAAAAAGAACAAAGCTTCAAATGGAGATCGCAACTGACTCAGAGCCCGATGCGAATATTGAGTGTGAACCTAGTCTGAGAGGACAATAAAACTGACATTCTTTGTATAGATATTTGAATTGTGTGTAGATGTTTGACATAAAAAATGATAACCAACTAGAACATGATGCAGCAACGTTCCATAATATTTGGTTCATAAAACTCTCAATGAAGCCTACTGCCCGTGTGACTAGACACTGAAAGGATGAGTTTTTGAATGCATCGTTACTGCGAAATCCGCTTACTGGCAATCTTCAAACAGACTTTTGTTCGTATCATAATTATTCAAGAAACTACACTCCCAATCTCATACACACAATTCAAGTACCAATTCACAAATTCCAAATCTTTTTGCCCCATCACTTATATTCATATTCAAAACTTTTGCAATTCATCATTCTACACAGATGCATGCCCGAAAAGCTGTTGATTTTACTTTTGAAAGATATTTTCGCATTATTTCCCAAGCGTCCTTAAATGATTATTATCTTCTCCCTACTCCATATCCTGTACATACACCAGTATCAACATACTCGTCGACTATGAGCGAGCAACTAGAATCATCTTCGCTATTTCCTTTTAGTTATCAGATAAAATTATTTTTCAACTCCTTTTAGTTCAAAAAGCATTATAAATTCAGCATCGCTATGTTCGTTATTTCATACCTTTTAAATAATAGCGAAAACTCACTACACACAAATGGTATCCTACGTCGCGGTCGGTAACTAAGCGGTTCGAATGCGCTTTGTATGCTCAAAGTGTTTTACCAGAGCTTTTTCTAATTAATATTAACTGAGTTCCTTCTTCGTCGACGTCCACGTCCACATCCACGTACGGACCAACGCCCAACGCACCAATAACTAAACAGTCCTTCCACCATATTCACGTGCAAACAAAAGAACATTATCCTATCCATTCATTCATTTTCATTTTGAGTTGAGTTTTTTTTTCCTCTCTTTTTGTTCAACTCATGTGTGCAATTGATAATCAAGTTCAGTATTCCATATTCGCATACCAAAAACCAAACAATAAGCGAAACCAATTTAAACAATCGTAAATAAAAGTCATACCTACCTTCCGATAAATTTATACGTGCATTGGATGTGCGCTGCATAGTTGGCAGGATATCTGGGCGAATGGAAGTATTTCCACACGTCATTTGTCTCGTTAGCGTTGGCACTTTGTGTCTGCTCTTCAGCAAAAAAGTAATAATCACAATAGGTTCCCGCTATCAAGCGTCCATCGTTTTCGAAATTAGCTTAAAAAATAAAATATGAAAAAAGGCTTATTGTGAGTTAAAATTTAATTATTCAACACAGAAGCACGATATATAACGGGGTATTTACATCTACATACCCCGGTCCAGAAAGGCATACTCCCCACGGATGTGTACAGCAACAGAGTCATCTTTTCTCAACGATGCTGGCTTAAATATCACCCTCAATCCATAAATCCTTCCACCACTGAAGAGTTGCTTCTGTAGCTGTAGCTGAAGTTGTTGCTGCTGCTGTCCACCAATGCCGCGCTCATCAACCATCGTCGTTTCCTCGGCATCCAACTGTGAAACAATTTCATTCAGTTCTTCTGGCGCATAATTAAGTAAAGCATTTCGTTTAAAGTGACTCTGACACATGGTATATTCGGGGATGGTGGTGTTCTCAATGACGGGCTCCTTCAGATACGGAAATAGTTCCACGTACTCGACACAACTGCAAAACAAACAAAAATTGAAAAAAGTGTGTGACATTTGCAACAAATCATAAATTAAATTAATTTGTTTAAATTTGTGTTAAAAAAAATGTATATTTTGGCAAGTGGAGCTTGACTCGGTGACGCCTCGATTGAAATTACTCCCACACCAAGTGTAAGCATATTTGAACACACAGAGTGTTTCAAGTTAAGTAATTGTGTTGGGGTTGATCAAAAGAAGACGCCGAATGAATTCAAAGGGAATTGCTGGTTTCTTAAGCAACTAAAGCGTTTTTGGTGAGATTTGAAATCCATATAATATGTTCTTTTAAAAAAATAAAAAATTCAGGACACTGAGCTGCACTCACTGGTTCTTAGATAGAACAACCAATTCACTGCGTGTGAACAGAGACTTTTTGTGTTTTTTGTTTTTAACAATTTTTAGGTTCCCCCCACCAGCGGTAAGGACTTTGTGAACAACCACTTAGCGATCGAAGCAGCCCATTCGTAATTGCGTTAAGAAAATACACACTTTCGCAGTCATATAGTAGGTCTGTTCGTTGAACTTTCCCTAGGGTTGACCCAGGTTTTCTTGACAACCCTATGAGTTGTCAAAAAAACCTGGGTTTTCCAGTCCTCAAAAAACGCTAAACCACAAATCACCACACATCCCTGTCATTTGAATAAAAACACATGCCATTTGACAGCCCTAAAATCGACACAACAAAAAGCTAGTGCTAGTTTGGGGAAAACCTATGGCAAACCTATGGCTCAAAAAACACTCAATTTGACATTCAGGGCGAATTTAGGTTTCTCAAAAAACGCTTTGTGGCGACCCTAGGGCAACCCCAGGGCTTCAACGAACAAACCTAGTTTTTTTTCCTCAAAGTGAATCTATTTATTTACCTAAAGCAGAAAAGATGGGAGCTGTAAAATGCCAAAAATCCCCTAGAAGGTAGGCTTTAAGTTCTTCTAATTCCCAAAAAAAATTAAGATCGGTAGACAAAATACATTCAACTTTTTGTTTTAATAAGGGATTAGGAATATCTTAAAGCGCTGCTTTAATACAAATGAGAGTTGTCGTCCTGTTTCGCAACCGTTTGCTTTAAAAAAAAATGGCAACACCCTGTATGCACTTGACTTTAAACTCATCGATGCACCATAAATCCATATCCAATTCACCCAGGTATCCAGGTTAGTTGACATTCTAACAACTACTTCCGTATAAAACTATCCCAACCACCCTGTGCAGTCCTACAACTCATGTCCAACTCACAAATAAAAAGCTAACAAGACATTCAATTCAGTTCAGTGCATTTATATTTCATAAAACAATTATTTGGTTTTTCTCTTTCGTAACCCAGACAACATTCGGCAAAAAGCTGGATAATCGATCATCGGCGGTTCATCTAGTGTCTTTGGCTTTGCTAAAGGGGCCCTGGACAATGCCTCTCTGGCCTCGGTTTTGGTCAGTTTATCCCCATAGTTGGTTAACTCCTCATACATCCTGTAAAGAAAATGAGAATGGAAAATTTACTACTTCGACCCAGTTACTTGGCTGCTGGCAGTGTGGTTGCTTTTACTTTTTCTCCTCAATTAACCCAGTTTTTTCATCGTCCCACTTGCTCCACGCTTCCAGTAGAACATCCTCGGGATCCAGCTCAATCGTCCGGAAACCTATGAGCTCTACAAATGCATCATAGTCCAATGGCTCTTTGGCCTGCAGCCAACCCAACCAAACACACATAATATCATTTCATTTGTGTATATGAGTATAAATCTGAAAAAGCGTGTCAAACAAGCAGTTTTACCTCTTTTATCATCTCGTCGAGCATTTCCTCCGGCGCTTCGCCACCCAATGCCATGAGTGTTGTCCTAAGATCATCGCGGGAAATAAGTCCATCCGAGTCCGCATCGAATAGAAGGAAAACCTGAATTTTGATGATTGTTATTTGCGCTTTAAAAGTGCGGTGGGTGGTTGGTTTGAATTAAGTTGTGCGTTTGTAATCCTACCTCTTTCAATTCAACCAGTTTTTTCTCGTCCAGATCCTTGAGTGCATCTACGTCTCCAGCGTGTACTTCTTCTGGAAGTGTGTAGTGGCCAACAGTTTCGGGTATCTTTAGTTTGGGATTGAAAATCTCATTGATCACTGCCATGGCTGATGATTCATCGACATCCTCTTGCAGAGCCTTTTGGTCCTTCTCCTTCAGTCGTCTAGCAGCTGACTTTTTCCTTTTCTTCAAATGAAAGGATACGAGTGAGTAACAAATCAATTGTAAGGAAGTTATATTCCTTCGTTTTGTATTCACCCTTTCCAATTCCTCGTATGGAATCACATTCTCCTGAGACATTCTGGAATTTAATTTCTTTTTTTCACTTGACTTTTTTTTTTCTTTTTCGAGGCAATAGGAAGAGGAGCACTTAACACGAGACAACTTTCGCGGTACTAGTCAATGCGTTTACTGGGAGCAGGTCTTTGAAAAGTCAGCCATTTTATTTAGAAAGCAATCGATCGCGAGCAATGAATGATTTGCGATTCGTTGCAGATTCAGTGGTAGGTGTATAAATTTGAATTCATGTCGTCTATATGGTTGGTATTTTTAGAATACTATTTTTTATTTTTTTCCTAAATTCATATTTATTTATAAGGCTTCCCCGATCTATAATGTTTGTCCATATTTCCGTTTTAAGTTTGTCATTAAGGTACATATGTTGCACATTGGCGGCGAAAGAAAACATTTATGTTAGGCTGATGTGTTTGTTCCAGAATTTTTTGAAAACATGGGCAAAGAGAATTGAATTGAGTTTATTTGACAGCAATTCATACAAGTTAGACGTATGTCCACTCGAAGTCAGAAATAATAAATGAGGCCTTTTTAACATCAGAGGAGGATTGTTGAATTAAAGGAAACAGCCCTCTATATGCTCACGTGCAAAGATTAACCCTTCATGAGGTTGGAATTATTAAGGGATATAATTATCTAAAATGTAAGCGTAAGCTCAGTGCAAAAGTATTAATTTTTTCATATTTTTTACATTTGCGGTGAGAAATGTTTTGCGGCAACTGTAAATTGCAATTATGTAATATAAAATGGGGCCAGGCCATCATTTGAATGGTAAGTACAAGTACAAGATCCCGCCTAGGTTGGACCACTCCTCAGCGAATTTCCTAATGAAAATTGTACTGTAGGTATACGGAAAATGTTGAAATAAACAAAACTTTTTTGGCTGGATCGCTATTCATTTATAACAAGAGGGCTATTTTAAGCTTTCGATTAAGTTTTTGAAATGAAACTTCTTTAGAATCATTGCGTCTGAAGCAATGAAACGAATATGCGTCACGATAAAGAAAGAGACACATCGGTGTATAGAATTAGGTTGGCGAGAGAGTGAGACAGAATACCTAACATTCTAGTTTTTGTTCTCGGTCTCTTTTTTATGCGGTGCTTGGTAGCGTCCCCACTGTCTTCTACTAATCATTGCACATACGCATGCGGGTTGTGTAACGGGATAGTTGGTATATCTATATCTACAGCCGAACTTTGTTATTATACTATTAGCTGAAATTTTTACGACGCAACATCAGGTTTATTAGAAAGATTTGCTGTCTATATGTGTCTGTGTTCAATATAGTATGTTTACGCGTGCAAGGCTATAATAAAGGGTTTTTCAACAAGAACGTACAAAAGTAGAGCAACAGGAACAGCAAACGACGCCATATTTCTTGCCGCTTTTTTGACATTTTTCTTCAGTAAAGTTTGCGAGTTTTATACGAGCCAACAACGAGTCGAAATTATTAAAATTTACTACCGAAATTCGGAGTCAGTGGCTTCAACGTTAAGAGCACTACGTCCAATTTATGGTCGCAATAATCGTCCTAGCAGATCAACAATTGAGCGTCTAGTGGAAAAAATTGAATCCACAGGCACAGTACAAAATGTTCCCGTGAGTCATCATTGCATCCCGAAAAAATTACGGTTTGGTGTGGTTTATCGGCCGGCGCGGCGGCGTCATTGGGTAGTTCTTCCGTGATGATCAAGACTGGCACGTTACTGTGAATGGGGATCGCTACCGTTCGATGATAACCGAATATTTTTGGCCCCAATTGGATGATATAGACTTGGAGGACATGTGGTTCCAACAGGACGGCGGCGGCGCCACAAGCCACACAGCGAATGTCACAATCAATTTATTGAAAACCAAGTTTGGAGAACGTGTTATCTCACGAAATGGTCCAGTCGCTTGGCCGCCTCGGTCGTGCGATTTGACGCCGTTAGAGAAGCCTATTTCGTGTGGGGCTACGTCAAGTCGTTGGTCTATGCCAACAAGCCAGCGACGATTGATGAACTTCGTACGAATATCGAACGTGAAATTGCAGCAGTATCGGCCGAATTATGCTTGAAAACCGTCGAAAATTGGTTTCAGCGTCTGGACTTCTGCAAGCGTGCCCGTGGTAGCCATGCAAAAGAAATCAAATTTCATATATAATGGCATCAAACGTACTTTCATAAAAATAAAAATTTTTATTGATATCCAAAACCGTTTTTGTTTTATTTAAAAAAAACTTTTGTTGCGCTCTTATTGAAAAAAGCGATGTAACTTGTTGTATTATTAAAGTGGGGCTTCCGTGATTTAAAAATAGAATGCAAGTATTTCCTATAATTTTTATCTGCTCTTTGTTCGTGCTTTCGTAGTCGCCTTGCCTTTTTTGAAGTTTAACCTCTGCAGCCTCAATTTTTTATAAATTGCATATTTATGTTACTACTTGTGATCTTAATTTTATCCGGGTAATACCCATCACAACAACTACCCGGGTACATGGGTAGCGCGGGTATTACCAAAGTTAAGTATCCAGATACCCAACAAGTAAAAGTAGACAAAGTAAGCTGTTTGGTACCTGACAGTGTTATTTAACGGAAAACGGAGAGTAAAAATGTGCTGCAGGAAACATTATAACAAACAAGCGGTCTTCTTTTGCCCCAGAAAACGTAAGCTTGTTGACATTTTTGATGAAGAAACAAAAACTGTTACAACAAAGCCATCTGAACCTGAATTAGAGAAAAGTTTTTGAATGAAAAAATATGTAAAAAATACATGTTTGTATTTTTATTTTATTTCTTTTGTTTCGTGGGTACCCAGGTTTGCGCGTATTAAGAGCTCAAGTTACAAATAGAGCTCTATTTCATGTGAGTTTAAAATATAATAACTTGGTCTAAGTGTTTGTTTCCAGAAGTTCTTTAAACAGCAGCAGCCTCTGGAATATCTCTAAGCAAAAACAAGCCTTTCTATTCATTTTTTTTTTGTCTTGTATTTTTATTTATAAAATTTGGGTTTCACCAAAAAATACAAAAGCAATAGAAAATTTTTGGATCTTTCTTTGCACGTGGTGCCCGTAGCGTGATGGATAGCATGTCTGCCTGTTGCACGAGAGGTTCGTGGCTTGAATCCCAATAGAAACCAAAAAATGTTTTCCACGGGTATCATCTTTCGAGAGGAATTGCCAAGTAATTTTTATAGTAAGTTCATTGCTTCAGCGGAAATAAGATCAACCGTCACCTTATTCTAACTAAATTCATTGTCATGAAAAGCGTTTTTTCGATACGATTAGCCAATAGGAATAAAAAAAAGGCCCCCTCTATTACCTCAGAAAGCATGGTTATGGGCTTACCGCTTTGTTACGCCACCCTAATGTTTGTATGTTCTTTTTATTTATGGGGGTTTGGCAAATGTATAATACCAAACATTAAAACTTAGAACTGAAATCGAAACAGTACTAAAAGCGCTATATTCACCTGTCATTTAGTAACTGAACCGCTAATTGAAGTCGGTTTAGTACAGCAGACTTCTTTGAAAATAGCAAAAAACTACTTTTTTTGTTTCAAAACTTAATCGTAAAAAAAAGATTTTCTACTCCAAAGAAAGATTCATAAACCTACTTTCTAGTTAATTACTGAGTTTATTTACTAATTTATTAATCGATGAGAAAACAAATCGGTCATGTAGAATTTTTAATTTGTTGGTATGGTATGAACTCCCGTACTCTATTTGTTTTCTAAAATGTACTAAATTATGGACCGATTTTGCATTCCCCAGACAGTAGTCTGATAGAATACATTTTTAAAAAGCCAGTAGGTGTCTCAGATTATATACATATATTTGGTCTTAGAAATAAGTTTATCTTTAACTGTAAAAAGAGAAAAAACTTGAGAGGTGTCAAGGGCAGCGTTACCGTTGGATATTTTGGAAAAGTAGCAAAAAAAAGTGGCACTCGAGAAAAAAAGGTGGCCATTGAAATTAAAAACTGAACAACACCATATAATGTATGAAAAAACTTCACACATCTCAACGAATTCATAGGAGTTGAAGAAAACACATAATCTTTACAATCATTTTAAGGTTTATTGCAACGTAATATAAATACTAAAAATTTAACAGCTCATTTTTTATTGATAACTCAACACAAAAAAATAAAAAAAGTTTGAATAAATAATAAAAAAGAGATAAATAATAATTTATTAAAAAGAATTCGTATTACACTTTACTTTCTTGTGATGGTTGTTTCCCTATATTTTTTTATAAGAAGCTCATCAGGACTTCATTCAGCTGTGTCACATTTGCTTACTAAATTTAAAGAATCCAACATATTTTCGCAAGTTTCAGTTTTTAATCTGTTGGTGAATATACTTTTCATCAAAGTTATCTTGGAAAAAACCTTCTCAGCGCAGGCACTGCTATGAGGCAAGGTTCATATTTTTGCAACAAATAGGTATTCATTCAAACTATTTTTAATGTTACCCATTTCAAACCAAAAAATTTATATTGTTCGATTACCTATTCGGGACTTATGGTAGAATTACTAAGAACGGAAACTAGTTTAAAATAAGTAAACTCTTATATTCGACTTGATTACTTTGGGGTCTTAATGCCTCCAAATAGAAAGTTTTTAATTTTTGATGTCAAATCGATTAAATATTTCATCCCAAAGTATTTTATAATAGTGTAACGTGCGCTTAGTTCGCAAAAATAAAACTTCACTTTTCAATTTATTTCTACCACTTTTATTCAGTATCAATACTTTATTCGAACTCAACTTGACTTTTGGACTATCACTTGTTCACAACAATTCACTCTTAACTTTATCACTCTATAATCAGAACTGCCCTCTAGTTGCCTCGGGCGGGCTATTTATATCGAATGACATTTCATCTAGAACTCTCCAGTAGCTTCCACATGGTCTGCAACTCTCCACTGTTTTGGCTGTCAAACATTTTCTCTCCTAGAATTTCTACACTTACACTAGTGCTCCCAGATGTGTTTTTCGGTTGAACGTTTTCGATTAGGAAATTGGTATTAAATGTTGGGTTCACGTTACACTGCCCCCTCCTTAAGATTGTTCGTCCCGAATAATTCCATCTGCAGCCTCGCCACTATATCGATGCAGCCGGTCACAATGAACTACTTTTAACTTGCCTCTTAGTCCTCTTTGGATGCGGTAAACCACGTCGTTAATCCTCGTGACAACAGTATAAGGACCTTCCCAGTTTTGCTGAAGTTTCGGTGACAATCCCTTTTGACGATGAGGATTATAAAGCCACACACGATCTCCTGCTTGGAATCCTGACGTTGTCGCTTTTGTGTCGTACCGTGTCTTCATCCGGTCGCTGTAGGTTTTCATCCGTTCCCTTGTTCTTTTATGGATGTCAGCGAGTCTCTCCTTGAGGTCGTCCACATACTCGTTTGTGTCCTGTGGCTCCTCTGTGGGGCATCCAAATTTAAGTTCGCTGGGCAGCCGCATGGTTTTACCGAACAGGATGTCAGATGGTGTTTGCCCTGTCGAGCTATGTACTGCACTTCTATAGGCCATCAGGAATAGCGGTACGTGCCTATCCCAGTCTCTTTGGTAGTCGCCTACGACCTTGGTGAGGTGTTCTTTCAAGGTCCGGTTGAATCTTTCAACCATCCCATCAGATTGTGGATGAAGCGGTGTGGTTCTCGTCTTCTTAATGCCAAGTAGTCCACACACTCCTTGGAAGATGTTTGACTCAAAGTTCCTCCCTTGGTCGGAATGGAGTTCCATAGGCACGCCAAACCTACTCACCCAGTTGAACACAATCTGGTCGACCACCGTTTTGGCTTCTTGATTTGGGATGGCATACGCCTCAGGCCACTTGCTAAAATAGTCCATTACAACCAGAATGTACTTGTTTCCAGCATTGGTTTCTGGAAAAGGCCCAGCCACATCTACTGCAATCCTCTCAAAAGGCGATCCAACGTTGTACTGATGCATCTTACCTTGAATCTTCCTACCAGGTCCTTTGGTTGCAGCACACTTGTCACATGTTCGGCACCACTTCTCCACGTCATCTCTAGCATGTAACCAGTAGAACCGATGTCGCACCATCTCCAGTGTTTTGTTGACTCCCAGGTGGCCTCCAGAAGGTCCGTCGTGCATCTCCCGAAGAACTTCACTGACTTTCGATTGCGGTACGATCAGCTGCATCACATATGACTTACCGTCAGCGGATTCCCATCTTCGCCTGAGGACACCTTCTTGCACATATAGTGAGTCCCACTGTGCCCAATAGGCTTTGAGAACTGGACTCCTGTCAGAAATGTCTCCCCATTCAGGTTTCTCTTCATTTTCTTTCCATGCGAGAATGGGTTCGATATCTGGATCCTCCTGTTGAGCAGTCCTCACTTCCTCATTGCTCCATCCGCTTATTGGGTCAGCTCTTAGTCGCTGAGCGGTAATATTTTCTTTGTCTTCTTGCCGCCTACAATGCTTACAATCCACTTTGC
This sequence comes from Melanostoma scalare, assembly GCA_949752695.1. Lineage (NCBI taxonomy): Eukaryota > Metazoa > Arthropoda > Insecta > Diptera > Syrphidae > Melanostoma > Melanostoma scalare. The sequence goes on along the minus strand of OX456985.1, from coordinate 235,766,107 downwards.
AAGGTCTTCGGGATAATGCGTCAGCGTTTGAGTGCAACTTTCCTCTGCGGTGTTGAATCTGGTAATCATAAGTCTGCAGTCTTTCTATCCACCTTGCGACTTGACCTTCTGGATTTTTGAAGTTCAACAGCCAGTTCAGAGCACCATGGTCTGTCCGCAGAAGGAATTTCTGTCCATAGATGTACTTATGGAAGTGCTTTGTTGCCAAGATCAGAGCTAGCAGTTCCCTTCTGGTCACGCAGTAGTTTCTTTCGGGTTTCGAGAGGACCTTGCTGTAGTATGCCACCACTTCTCTTCGCCATCATGCACTTGGGATAGTACCGCCCCGATTCCAACGTTGCTTGCATCTGCGTCGATGATGAATGTTTTGCCAGGTGTTGGATGTGCCAGCACTGGAGCGTTACAGAGGCGGTATTTGAGTTCCTGAAAAGATTTTTCACACTCACCTGACCATTTGAACTGCTTCCCTTTTTCGGTGAGCTGATGCAAACTCTTTGCAACTCCAGCAAAGTTCTTAACGAAACGTCGGTAATATGTGGCAAGACCAAGAAAGCTTCGGAGTTGATGTTTGTCCTGTGGTGTTGGCCAATTTTTGACGGAGTCAACTTTTTCAGGATCAGTCTTCACTCCTTGGGAAGAGATGATGTGTCCCAAATACTTAACTTCGGTTTTGAAAAGTGCACATTTTTCCGGATTCAGTTTAAGGTTAGCCTCTCGAAGTCTCTGAAACACGGCTTTTAGATTCTTGCAATGTTGGTCAAATGTTTTCCCGTAAACAATGACATCGTCCAAGTAGACAAGGCACGCTTTCCACGTCAGTCCTTGAAGAACGCACTCCATCAAACGCTCGAATGTCGCCGGAGCGTTGCATAGCCCAAACGGCATAACTTTAAACTGCCAGAGCCCATTACCTGTAGAAAACGCCGTCTTTTCCCGATCATCAGGGTGGATGTCAACTTGCCAATATCCACTCTTCAAGTCCAGCGTCGAAAACCACTGGGCTCCCTCCATAGCATCCAGGGTATCACTGATTCTCGGCAGGGGATAGCTGTCCTTCTTAGTCACATCATTCAGCCTTCGGTAGTCCACACAAAAACGAGTGCTTCCGTCTTTCTTTTTCACTAGCACCACTGGTGAAGCCCAAGGACTTTTGGAATTTTCAATAAGACCGTCCTTCTTCATTGCTGTTATCATTTCCTCAACCTCGCCTTGTTTGGCCAGTGGAAGGCGTCTTGCGGGTTGACGAATCGGTCTTGCATCTCCTGTGTTGATGCGATGCTGCACCAACTGTGTCCTACCATATTGTCCCTTTTGCGATGCGAAGATGTCAGTGTACTCTTGTAGGAGATTTTCAGCCATCCTTGTTTGTTGGTGATCAAGGTTGGATGAATTCAGTATTTTAGCTCTGATGGTTTTGAGCTCCTCCGGAGTTATAGTTTTTCTCGGGGTTTCGTCTGTGATCTTCGTAATTGCTGCAACCGATTCGCAACGTCCAACGACTTCTCCTTTCTTCAACCTTACATCGTACGGTCTGGTGTTTAGTAATCGTACGGGGACCATTTTGTTTTTCGGTGCTACTAGTGTTTTCCCAATGATGACGCTTTGGGAGGAACACTCTGGGTCTGGTTCCACCATTAGGTATCGAAGGCTTCCAAACTCACCTTCCAGTTTTGTCCAAACGAACACTTCAGAAGAAGGAGGCAGAATCAGATCTTCCGTGATGACAGTCCTCAGTGTCGACGTACTTTCGTTCGAATAGGTCATTGGAAGTTCCTTATTTTGGTACTTCAAAACCTGGTTACCGATGTCCAAAATAACTCCGTGCTGTTTCATAAAGTCGATTCCAATGATGCACTCGTCACATATATCTGCCACCAGGAATTGATGAGTAAACATTAGATCGGCCAGTCGGATCTTAAGACACACTTCTCCATATACTCTTGCTGCTTCTCCCGTTGCGGTTCTTAGACGGTAGCTATTGGTGTTATGAAGCCACGTCGTCTTTACCAGGTCTCGACGTACTATGGAGGCTGTGGCACCGGTGTCGATGGTAGCCACATGTTTGTTCCCGTTAATAGTAGTTTCCACAGTCAGACTTTTGTTGTCTCGTTTGGTCTGAGAGACCTGGATGGTGGTTCTGGGGCCATCGATACAAGAAACCAGCCTCTGCCCCTCGAAGTTGGTTCTTACTCGTTTCCCTGATGGGAAACGGGCTGATACGTAACGCTGGTGTTGTTGTTACCTTGTTCTGGGTTGAATCTCTTGCTTCCACAATGTTGACAACCGGCTTTATTTGGTGGTAGTCGGCATTGACGCTGTAAGTGCCCGGTCTTGTTGCAGTTCCAACATCTTGCTAGTCCGCTCCGCTGGTTCTTTTGTATTTCAGCTCTATGGCACGAGCACTCTTCGACTATGGCTTCTCTAAGTCGATGTACTCCCTGAGAAGCCTGTTCTGCTGCTTCAATTGTCAATGCGAATGCTAAAGTTTCGGAAAGAGTACGTGTTCTAGCAGTTCGCACAGACCTCTGAAGATGTATATCGGAAATGGCACGAACGAAGGACTCAACAGCAAGCTGGTTGATGATTTCTTCTCCAGCATCCGGGTATGCCAGGTGAACCAGTCTTTCGACGTCTGCTTGGAGCTGCTGTAGACTTTCACCCCTTTTCTGGACTCTGTTATTGAGTTGGACTCGGAAGACTTCTTTCAAGTGGCTATCTCCAAAGCGTTTATCTATAGCTGCCACGAGAGAACAGAAATCGACGCTCGTACCAGCTGGAACTGTTTGAAGTAATTCAGCTGCTGGTCCTCTAAGAGCAAGAGTCAGTGCAATGTACTTGTCTTCGTCATCCCAGCCATTTGTTGTCGCGGCTGCCTCAAATTGTCTCTTGTAGACTGGCCAAGAAGACTGCCCATCAAATGTTGGTGGTTTCATCTCCTTTTTCCTTGCAAACTCTCCAGCAGATTCTCGAATTTTTATTTTCCGTATTTGGTCTAATTCCTTGGACAGAACAGAGAACTGGTTATCGCATCGGCTTTCCAAACGATTCTCTACAACAGAAAGCTGTTTTTCCACACCTTCAACTCGTTCGTCAAGGGCACATACATTTTTCTCAATGTTACCCAATTTTCCTTCTAGAATGTTTTTCTGACCTTCTAAAACATTCTGTTGCGCCTCAAGTCTTTCGAGAATATTCTGTTGTTCCTTCTTTTGTTCGCTTCGTTGTGCTTCAAGTTGTTCGAGAACATTCTGCTGTTCCTTCTTTTGCTCGTTTCGTTGTGCTTCAAGTTCTTCGAGAACATTCTGCTGTTCTTTCTTTTGCTCGTTTCGTTGTGTTTCAAGTTGTTCGAGAACATTCAGCTGTTCCTTCTTTTGATCGTTTCGTTGCTCTTCCAGACGTCCGAGAATATTCTGCTGTTGCTCTTCAATCAGCTTCTTTTGTTGTTCTAATAAAAGCTTCATCATACTAGAAAAATCTACACTTTCACTTTCTTCCTCTTTTTCCACTTCTGTTTCAAAAACAAAAGTGCTTACGTCTTCCCCTTGCTGTTCCAAATAGTTGCAAGCAGGACGAGCTCATTCTTCGATCCCGCTCTAGAAAGATTTCGCTTACCTAACTCACTTTTAAGCTCAGTGCAGTTGAGCTCTTCCAACAACTTACCCATTTTCACTGTATTTAACTTTTTTTTTTTTTTTTGCACTTAACTAGTTTTTTTTTTCTTTTATTTTTTTTTTATCAAATAAGTTTTATTTACACTTCTGACACCAATGTAACGTGCGCTTAGTTCGCAAAAATAAAACTTCACTTTTCAATTTATTTCTACCACTTTTATTCAGTATCAATACTTTATTCGAACTCAACTCGACTTTTGGACTATCACTTGTTCACAACAATTCACTCTTAACTTTATCACTCTATAATCAGAACTGCCCTCTAGTTGCCTCGGGCGGGCTATTTATATCGAATGACATTTCATCTAGAACTCTCCAGTAGCTTCCACATGGTCTGCAACTCTCCACTGTTTTGGCTGTCAAACATTTTCTCTCCTAGAATTTCTACACTTACACTAGTGCTCCCAGATGTGTTTTTCGGTTGAACGTTTTCGATTAGGAAATTGGTATTAAATGTTGGGTTCACGTTACAATAGCTTAGAGTATTTTTCTTAATTTCAACAAGTTCACTTTCCGTTAATCTTTGACTTACAACACAATTTTCGGCTTCAGAACCAAAGTATATATACGAGGTCTTCCCCTTCCGCGATTTACCTGCAATAATCTTTCGAAAACCCGTCGAGCCGGGGCGTTTGGGTCCATCCGCTATACATGGGCCAACCATCGTAGCCTCACGATGCGTACTCTTCTGGCTATGCCCATGTCGCTTTACAGCTCATACAGCTCGTTGTTGTATCTTCTTCTCCACACATTGTCTTCGCATATGGGACCAAAGATCATTCGGAAAATTTTTCTTTCGAAACGACCAAGGGTTTACGGCTTTACGGCGCGAAAGCATGGACTTTATCCCGCTTTCGATAAAGTCCATGCTTCCGCGCAGTAAAGCAGGACTGGGATGATTTTTCTGGAGAGGGTTTTGTTTCTCAATTGCCTTCTTAACCCAAAGAAGCAACGATTGGCAAGAGTTATTTGATCTCCGCACTGATATTGTTTTCCGTGTCTATAGCGGATTCTAAGTAGATGAAGTCCTGTACTACCTCGAAGTTATGTCTGTCTGTTGTGACGTTCTGTCTAATTCGTCGATGTTCAGTGTCCTTGTTTGATGACAACATAAACTTCGTTTTGCCCTCATTGACCATCAAACCCATTTTTGCCGCTTCTGTTTAAATACTCGCAAAAGCATCTATGACATCACGCTTTTTTCTTCCCATTACGTCAATATCGTCTGCATAGGCGAGTAATTGTACAGACTTTTGACAGATTGTTCCTCTGGTGTTGACGTTTGAGTTTCTTACAATCTTTTCAAGTATGATGTTGAAGAAATCGCCTATCAGTTACTTCTTCTTCTGAAGGTTTTTCACCTTGCCTAAAACCTTCAGAAACACCTCGACGAAATTCCTCTATATTTCGCGGCAAAACCTCGTCCGCTGATTCGTTGACTTAAGCTAAAGAGTGACTTACACAGCCTATGTGCCAAGTATTCGGGATTCGTTTTTTTAAATGAGTTTTGTTCAATGTGTGTGTTATGTTGAACTTTAAAACCTTGAGTACTCTGAGTAACTTTTGTACGCATGAAAGATATGAAAAGGTATAGTAAAATGGCATGGTGAATTGCTAACTTTAGTTTTACTTGTGGGGAATGCTAAAAAAGTGGCACAGACTGAAAGGTGGTGGCTCGGTGGCACAGCCTAAAAAAAAGTGGCAATCTGACACTAAAGTGGCACAGCGGCAACGCTGTCAAAGAACACCCGGATGGAACGAAGTTCCTTTCGAGAGACAGAGAGAGAGAGAGAGAGAGAGACAGACAGACAGAGAAACATGCGACGCCGCACAGCTTACAATAGCTTACTATAGCAAAAAGTGTCGTGACAACTTTTCGTAAGAATTTTTTCCGTCTAGCCCAACCTTTTTTCATAAAGAACTACGTTCCAATAAATAAAGTGACAAAAAATAATAAATTAATTTTAAAACCTATAAATACTTTTTTATTTAAAAATTAGAAATTTTGTACACATCTGATTGTGTTTTTTTTTTAAAAGATATGTGTTTTTCCACAGATAGTTAACCGGTTGTCTATTGGAAGAATAAAAAATGAGTTCTAGAACAACTATGTACAAAGCAAGTTTGTGCATCTCAACTTCAGTATAATCTATTTTCCCATCATTTTCTACAGGTTTAAGAGGAATTTGGGCTTACGATGAGCTTAGAATCACTTCTCTTGGTTTATTAGTAGTTCGGTGGTCATGCTCATGTGAATAGTAGTTTAGCACGTTCAAAAGGTTTTCTAATATGTACTCGTACATATGAATGTATATCAGAGAAGTAGACATTTAATATTGATCTCTTTTTTTTATATATGTAACCCAGCCCCAAAATTTTGAAATGTTGGTACTCTTGTATATTCTCGGCTCTTCTCCATTCCCTATTCAGTTATGCAAGGATGTTGTAATAGATGGGTTAGATGAATTCATATTCTTACGTCTGATATAATTTTGATGTTATATTGTAATTGACTACAAAATGAATTTCTGAAACCGCACAGACAATCTAAGAAATTGTTTGTGTGGCATTCAAAGATGTTTTTATTTTCTTCCCCTAGTTTGCCTTTAGGATATTTGTTCATTTCAACTTCTTATGAAAATCTGTAATGGTATGTCTCTGATTTGAAATTACAATACGAAATTTCATGATGAAGAGCAACTTATTACTTATTTACCCCTTTTGGCTATGCAAGAGTTTGTTTTGGAGAAAATTTTGCTAGAAACTTTATCTCCTCGCCCCAGTTTTACACTTTTTAAATAGAATCGAAATAAAACGTAGGAGGGAGATTTATTATACTATTTCCTTGCCATTGTTTCGTAGAACTGCATTTTGGGTGATCTCGTGTCCTTTGTACTCAACAAGCTTCTTCACGCTACCAAGAATGAATTCTCTGTCTTTATGCGAAAGTATCGAATCGGTGCGTGTATAGGGAATTGCAAGTTATTCTTGAAATTTTGGTAATATCCTCACATAACCTCATCCATTTCAAATGAATTAAGACGATTCATGTTTAGCGGTTTTATTTGACTAGCACTCTCTATCGGCTTGCTTATATACTTGTTCGGGTCAAATCTAGTAACTGATATTTGACCCTTTTTACGGGCAGATTGATCAGAAATTTGGTACACAACCTGAAGTTCTGTTGACAAAATTCAATACATTTGGTATCATTGTCAATTCAAGATGGCTGCCGCTGCAAAATGGCAGATTAGATATTTATTCACAATACATCCTCAAAATGGATATCAAATTAAAGGGCTTGATTAGCAGAATAGAGTTTTCTATGAAAATGAAATTGAAATCCAAAATGGCCTCCAACAAAATGATAGGCTCAATTTTCTTTTCACTACCCCTCCACTTTGGGTATCAAGTAAAAGGTCTTGGTTAGACTATTCCATGAAAATCTAGTATGGCTGGCTGCCACCAAAATTTGGAACCAAGAACTTTAGAATAAAAACGAGTTAAAACAGTTTTTTATAGTTATACGATTTTACTGAAAATAAAGATTAAAATTATATACTCAAAGCTAAAGAACAATGCGGTAGGTCTCAGGTACCAGTGATCAATCACGTCACTCTCCTCATTACAAAAAATAAAAAGAATTACATCGTTCGGCGTGCGTGACCTGCGTGAATACGTAAACATCGTTAATAACGAAATAGCGGTTGGCTCGATAGAACTTTCACATGTCGAACGATTTTTGTTTTTCATTTTCTGTGTGGCCAATGCTCTAGATTGAAGAGAAGTGTGTTGTGATTACTGACACCAAGAACCTATCGAATCAGTTTTTTGAGCTTTTAGTACATTTTCTACAAATTTGTCATCTTCTGTTGTAGTAAAATAATAAATAAATAAAGTGGCGCAGCAGAGCAGAGCGGGGAGCTCCAGGGGCTAGATTCCGCAAGAGTGAGTATAAAAAACTCACACTCACGGCCCTCTGAAAACTCACGCTCTGAAAGACCGTGAGTAAATTTGAAAGATAGTGTACACGTCTTCTGTCAAAAAAACTCACCTTCACCCTTGCGGAATCCAAATTAGAGTGTGTGCACAATTTTTCGTGTACACATTTAAAATTCACTCTTGCGGAATCTAGCCCCAGGACCTAGCGTATTTGTCACAACCGTGCTTTGTGAGGGAATGGAGGAGACCTACAATTTTCTGCCGGTTCCGAACTAACGGAGGACTTGCCAAATCTTCGTGAAAGGCGATACCCTTGGAAAAACATTTTTGCCTCTATTGGGATTTGAACCACGAACCTTTGGGTTAACAGGCAGACATACTAACCTTTACGCCACGGGTACCTATTGCTTAAAAGTTTCTTTTTCTCATTTTATTTATTTGCTTTTTATTTGAAGATAAGAATTTGCATACAATTTTGTTAGCAACAGATTTAAAGAGTCTTGAAACAGGTGCTCTTTTCAAAGGAAGGAGCAACAACTACTAACAATAGTTAAAGACTTACACTGGTTTAAGTTTGATTTTCTTTTATTAAAAATGAGAATGGAAGCGAATCAGTCCTTCCCAGTGTCTGTCAATCAACACAAATCTGTAATGAGGTAGGTAACTCCTTTACCTCAAATATTAGGTAAGTATTTTCTCACAATACATCACAGCATTTTAAATTCCATGCTCAAAATTAAAGGAAAACAGAAAGAAATGTCTCCCCTGTATAATCAATCAGTTTTAATTAAAATAAATGCTTGCAATGAATTTGAATCAAGAATTGCCTCGCAGTGCGCCACTGCCTTAAGGTGCAGCACTCATTATGTTTGCCAAAATCTAATTGCTCTATTGCTGCTTGCGTTTAATTCCGAGATTGATATCTTCTACATTATAAAATATAAAGTAGAGTTGGGTAGAGTGGAAGTGGAGTGGAGTGGAAACCATTGGACCGATGCGATGGCAATGCATTGCTTGCTGTCGGTCTCGTGACATCTATTTTAAATCAATTTGCAAAATTGAATTTATTCTCTGATCAACGTTTCAGAAAAATATTCCAAAAGATTTTCTTCAGCATAAATTGTGCGCATCATAAATAATTAATTGACAGAGACACTGCCACCGAACCGAAGTAGGTACCTACTTTATCCAACTAAACGAAAGCATGCGGAGGATTCGCATTGCTTTTCTGTATTTGTTTATCGTACCCGTACACAGTTCCGTAACACTTGTATACATTCAATCAAATCACACTGACTGAGAGAGATGTTTTATTTTATTGGAAGACACACAAACTCACTTGGGCTGCAGTTGAACGTCCTTCAATTCTAGCTGAACGATATTGCTTGCAGTTCCCATTACAAACACCAAAACACAATCACTTCGAACGAAACGAGGATTGCTCGAGTTCACTGAAAACACCCCGCGGTTGTCCTCGTTCACTTCTGTTGCGTGGATGCAAGGACAATCTGAAATGAAAGGATTCACTCGCGTTAGTTATGCTGGGGAACATATTTATTATTGGCGTTTGGCTTTTTGGCGGTTTTCTGTTGCCATTGGCATTGCGCTGTTGCCTTTGAAATTCAACATTGAAATACACAAATCGTATGCTTCACCAATTACCGAGCCATAAATTTCGTTTTGTGGTTTGAACAGATGGAATGTAATCCCAGCACAACAAGACACAAATTATATGGAAAATCAGATGTACACTTCTTGTAGCCATGGTGTAAGTCACACAACTAAGCCTCTGTGCCCTCAGCCTCAAACTTTACACTGCTAGTGCTTAATCATTGGCAGGACGACGATGACGACGACGCGGTACCTTTACTAATGAGGAGCTTCCATTGAAAACACTTAATTTAAAATTATCCCCTCTGCCGCCTTCCTCACTACCACAGCATATACATCGTATCATGTTTAGGGTATTTTTATAAGGATAAGTATAACAAAAAATCGACCTAGTAGTGAGCTTACGTTAACAATAACATGGCTCATGGCTGAAAGGAAGTGGACTCATCTCTCGTAGTAAAAATAGCTCGACCCAATTTGTGCGGATGTGCAAATCTATCTATGTGTGATGATGACACATTAGCATACATCGCGGCTTGGCTTGGGATCGGGATGAATGAAAATTAATTGCTCCGAAGGCAGATGCATAAAAGTTAAGGTATGTGGGAGCGAAAGCGACAACGACAGCCGTGCGGTTTTTGGGTTACAGTACAAACTGATTGTTTTGAATGACTTTGAAAGCGGAAGGAAAAGGATGTGGCTGCTACTCGGGTGCTAAATGTTTAGCGAAAACCAATGATGGTTTGAGACTTAAATCATATTTGGGCTCACGATAAATGGCAGGATTTAGATGCTCTTAAGTGGCAGTGTCTACCGAAATTATCTATGTACGATGTATACCATACTGGGCAGGTCATGGACCTTTGGCCATATTTTTAAGTTATGACTTCAGTCAATAAGGACAATATGAGAGATTTAAGAGTGCGGTTTGTTCTGTCACGACCCCAAGAACCGCTGGTAGTTGGGTAGCGTTGGTGGAATTAGGTAAAGTTGACTGTCAGGAACACAACTGACGCACTAAAACCAATATAAGGTCCTTTTTTTACACAAAGATGATTGGTACTGGAAATCGTGAATGCTAAGATTTTTTCATTTCACGTAGTTTGACTGAAGGACTCTGTAACGCTACAATAACTTCTTTTCTCATTTCAATTCAAAGCAATCGGCGGACAAAGTAGAGTTCATAAAAGATTGAAAGATTTCCTCGTGATTCAAATATCTTCGCAAAGAATAAAGTAAGTTCTTGCCAAAGGGCATCAACAACAACTCCAACTTTAAACTTTGACGATGACTTTGGTGTTACAGCTTTGAGTCTTAATAATGAATCATTTCATCATTTCATTTGTTGGTATTTTGTGGAGCGTTAATACTTGCTTTTGGCTAATTAACTCTTGGATTTGCAGCAAAGATAATGAAGCTCGCTAATTGAACTGGATGAGAGGTATGATCTCTGAAGTAGTTTGTGAATGCACATATGGATACAATTATCAACATCAGAGCTGATAAATTTTGATTTTGCAAATGACCAAAATTTTATATTAGTTTACAATGCAGCGTGAACACTTTAACATTCAACTTTTATTTATTTATTTATTTATCTAACAAGTCTTAAACTCTAATAGATAACAATAAGTAACAAAAAATATAATAAAAATGAATAACATTACTTATTTATAAATATAATACAAATTATCATTCGCATAACACAGAGTTGAGTATCAAGTTCTTGCATGTATTTCTACTTATATTAAAATCAATAAGGCATATAAATTTATTAAAATAATACATTGCATTAGTTAAAGGCTCATTCTGACCATATCTTGTTACATGCCTAGGTAAGTACATGAAGATGTTTTCTCTTGGCCGAAGGGAACGCGCAGGAGTATATATTGTAACGTGCGCTTAGTTCGCAAAAATAAAACTTCACTTTTATTTATTTATTTCTACCACTTTATTCAGTATTTATACTTTATTCGAACTCAACTCGACTATTGGACTATCACTGGTTAACAACACTTCACTCTTAACTTTATCACTCTATAATCAAAACTGACTGCTCGTTGCGTCAGCGGCCTATTTATATAGAACAATACTTATCTAGAGCGTTCCAGTTTCTTCTCCATGGTTTCCACATTTGCTGTCAAGCATCTCTACACTCACACACACTGGCTTACAAACAATGCCTGTCATTTTATACCATTCCATTATAGTGTTGCCAGTTGTGTTTTCGGTTAAACGTTTTCGATTAGGAAATTGGTATAAATGTTGGGTGTTCATTACACTGCCCCCTCCTTAAGATTGTTCGTCCCGAATAATTCCATCTGCAGCCTCGCCACTATATCGATGCAGCCGGTCACAATGAACTACTTTTAACTTGCCTCTTAATCCTCTTTGGATGCGGTAAACCACGTCGTTAATCCTCGTGACAACAGTATAAGGACCTTCCCAGTTCTGCTGAAGTTTCGGTGACAATCCCTTTTGACGATGAGGATTATAAAGCCACACACGATCTCCTGCTTGGAATCCTGACGTTGTCGCTTTTGTGTCGTACCGTGTCTTCATCCGGTCGCTGTAGGTTTTCATCCGTTCCCTTGTTCTTTTATGGATGTCAGCGAGTCTCTCCTTGAGGTCATCCACATACTCGTTCGTGTCCTGTGGCTCCTCTGTGGGGCATCCAAATTTAAGTTCGCTGGGCAGCCGCATGGTTTTCCCGAACAGGATGTCAGATGGTGTTTGTCCTGTCGAGCTATGTACTGCACTTCTCGAGCTATGTACTGCACTTCTATAGATAGCACGTACCGCTATCAGGAATAGCGGTACGTGCCTATCCCAGTCTCTTTGGTAGTCGCCTACGACCTTGGTGAGGTGTTCTTTCAAGGTCCGGTTGAATCTTTCAACCATCCCATCAGATTGTGGATGAAGCGGTGTGGTTCTGGTCTTCTTGATGCCAAGTAGTCCGCACACTCCTTGGAAGATGTTTGACTCGAAGTTCCTCCCTTGGTCGGAATGAAGTTCCATAGGCACGCCAAACCTACTTACCCAGTTAAACACAATCTGGTCGACCACCGTTTTGGCTTCTTGATTTGGGATGGCATACGCCTCAGGCCATTTGCTAAAATAGTCCATTACAACCAGAATGTACTTGTTTCCAGCATTGGTCTCTGGAAAAGGCCCAGCCACATCTACTGCAATCCTCTCAAAAGGCGATCCAACGTTGTACTGATGCATCTTACCTTGAATCTTCCTACCAGGTCCTTTGGTTGCAGCACACTTGTCACAAGTTCGGCACCACTTCTCCACGTCATCTCTAGCATGTAACCAGTAGAACCGATGTCGCACCTTCTCCAGTGTTTTGTTGACTCCCAGGTGACCTCCAGAAGGCCCGTCGTGCATCTCCCGAAGAACTTCACTGACTTTCGATTGCGGTACGATCAGCTGCATCACATATGATTTACCGTCAGCGGACTCCCATCTTCGCCTGAGGACACCTTCTTGCACATATAGTGAGTCCCACTGTGCCCAATAGGCTTTGAGAACTGGACTCCTGTCAGAAATGTCTCCCCATTCAGGTTTCTCTTCATTTTCTTTCCATGCGAGAATGGGTTCGATATCTGGATCCTCCTGTTGAGCGGTCCTCACTTCCTCATTGCTCCATCCGCATATGGGGTCAGCTCTTAGTCGCTGAGCGGTAATATTTTCTTTGTTTTCTTGTCGCCTACAATGCTTGCAATCCTCTTTGCAAGGTCTTCGGGAAAATGCGTCGGCGTTTGAGTGCAGCTTTCCTATGCGGTGTTGAATCTGGTAATCATAAGTCTGCAGTCTTTCTATCCACCTTGCGACTTGACCTTCTGGATTTTTGAAGTTCAACAGCCAGTTCAGAGCACCATGGTCTGTCCGCAGAAGGAATTTCTGTCCATAGATGTACTTATGGAAGTGCTTTGTTGCCAAGATAAGAGCTAGAAGTTCCCTTCTGGTCACGCAGTAGTTTCTTTCGGGCTTCGAGAGGACCTTGCTGTAATATGCCACCACTTTCTCTTCGCCATCATGCACTTGGGATAGTACCGCCCCGATTCCAACGTTGCTTGCATCAGCATCGATGATGAATGTTCTCCCAGGTGTTGGATGTGCCAGCACTGGGGCGTTACAGAGGCGGTATTTGAGTTCCTGAAAAGATTTCTCACACTCACCTGACCATTTAAACTGCTTCCCTTTCTCGGTGAGCTGATGCAAACTCTTTGCAACTCCAGCAAAGTTCTTAACAAATCGTCGGTAATATGTGGCAAGACCAAGAAAGCTTCGGAGTTGATGTTTGTCCTGTGGTGTTGGCCAATTTTTGACGGAGTCAACTTTTTCAGGATCAGTCTTCACTCCTTGGGAAGAGATGATGTGTCCCAAATACTTAACTTCGGTTTTGAAAAGTGCACATTTTTCTGGATTCAGTTTAAGGTTAGCCTCTCGAAGTCTCTGAAACACGGCTTTTAGATTCTTGCAATGTTGGTCAAATGTTTTCCCGTAAACAATGACATCGTCCAAGTAGACAAGGCACGCTTTCCACGTCAGTCCTTGAAGAACGCACTCCATCAAACGCTCGAATGTCGCCGGAGCGTTGCATAGCCCAAACGGCATAACTTTAAACTGCCAGAGCCCATTACCTGTAGAAAACGCCGTCTTTTCCCGATCATCAGGGTGGATGTCAACTTGCCAATATCCACTCTTCAAGTCCAGCGTCGAAAACCACTGGGCTCCCTCCATAGCATCCAGGGTATCACTGATTCTCGGCAGGGGATAGCTGTCCTTCTTAGTCACATCATTCAGCCTTCGGTAGTCCACACAAAAACGAGTGCTTCCGTCTTTCTTTTTCACTAGCACCACTGGTGAAGCCCAAGGACTTTTGGAATTTTCAATAAGACCGTCCTTCTTCATTGCTGTTATCATTTCCTCAACCTCGCCTTGTTTGGCCAGTGGAAGGCGTCTTGCGGGTTGACGAATCGGTCTTGCATCTCCTGTGTTGATGCGATGCTGCACCAACTGTGTCCTACCATATTGTCCCTTTTGCGATGCGAAGATGTCAGTGTACTCTTGTAGGAGATTTTCAGCCATCCTTGTTTGTTGGTGATCAAGGTTGGATGAATTCAGTATTTTAGCTCTGATGGTTTTGAGCTCCTCCGGAGTTATAGTTTTTCTCGGGGTTTCGTCTGTGATCTTCGTAATTGCTGCAACCGATTCGCAACGTCCAACGACTTCTCCTTTCTTCAACCTTACATCGTACGGTCTGGTGTTTAGTAATCGTACGGGGACCATTTTGTTTTTCGGTGCTACTAGTGTTTTCCCAATGATGACGCTTTGGGAGGAACACTCTGGGTCTGGTTCCACCATTAGGTATCGAAGGCTTCCAAACTCACCTTCCAGTTTTGTCCAAACGAACACTTCAGAAGAAGGAGGCAGAATCAGATCTTCCGTGATGACAGTCCTCAGTGTCGACGTACTTTCGTTCGAATAGGTCATTGGAAGTTCCTTATTTTGGTACTTCAAAACCTGGTTACCGATGTCCAAAATAACTCCGTGCTGTTTCATAAAGTCGATTCCAATGATGCACTCGTCACATATATCTGCCACCAGGAATTGATGAGTAAACATTAGATCGGCCAGTCGGATCTTAAGACACACTTCTCCATATACTCTTGCTGCTTCTCCCGTTGCGGTTCTTAGACGGTAGCTATTGGTGTTATGAAGCCACGTCGTCTTTACCAGGTCTCGACGTACTATGGAGGCTGTGGCACCGGTGTCGATGGTAGCCACATGTTTGTTCCCGTTAATAGTAGTTTCCACAGTCAGACTTTTGTTGTCTCGTTTGGTCTGAGAGACCTGGATGGTGGTTCTGGGGCCATCGATACAAGAAACCAGCCTCTGCCCCTCGAAGTTGGTTCTTACTCGTTTCCCTGATGGGAAACGGGCTGATACGTAACGCTGGTGTTGTTGTTACCTTGTTCTGGGTTGAATCTCTTGCTTCCACAATGTTGACAACCGGCTTTATTTGGTGGTAGTCGGCATTGACGCTGTAAGTGCCCGGTCTTGTTGCAGTTCCAACATCTTGCTAGTCCGCTCCGCTGGTTCTTTTGTATTTCAGCTCTATGGCACGAGCACTCTTCGACTATGGCTTCTCTAAGTCGATGTACTCCCTGAGAAGCCTGTTCTGCTGCTTCAATTGTCAATGCGAATGCTAAAGTTTCGGAAAGAGTACGTGTTCTAGCAGTTCGCACAGACCTCTGAAGATGTATATCGGAAATGGCACGAACGAAGGACTCAACAGCAAGCTGGTTGATGATTTCTTCTCCAGCATCCGGGTATGCCAGGTGAACCAGTCTTTCGACGTCTGCTTGGAGCTGCTGTAGACTTTCACCCCTTTTCTGGACTCTGTTATTGAGTTGGACTCGGAAGACTTCTTTCAAGTGGCTATCTCCAAAGCGTTTATCTATAGCTGCCACGAGAGAACTGAAATCGCCGCTCTTACCAGCTGGAACTGTTTGAAGTAATTCAGCTGCTGGTCCTCTAAGAGCAAGAGTCAGTGCAATGTACTTGTCTTCGTCATCCCAGCCATTTGTTGTCGCGGCTGCCTCAAATTGTCTCTTGTAGACTGGCCAAGAAGACTGTCCATCAAATGTTGGGGGTTTCATCTCCTTTTTCTTTGTAAACTCCCCAGCAGACTCTCGAATTTTTATTTTTCGAATCTGGTCCAATTCCTTGGTCAGAACAGAGAACTGTTTATCGCATCGGCTTTCCAAACGATTCTCTACAACAGAAAGCTGTTTTTCCACACCTTCAACGCGTTCGTCTAGGGCACATACATTTTTCTCAATGTTACCCAATTTGCCTTCTAGAATGTTTTTCTGACCTTCCAAAACATTCTGTTGCGCCTCAAGTCTTTCGAGAATATTCTGTTGTTCCACCTTTTGCTCGTTTCGTTGTTCTTCAATCAGCTTCTTTTGTTCGTTTCTTTGTGTTTCAAGTTGTTCGAGAACATTCTGCTGTTCCTTCTTTTGCTCGTTTCGTTGTGCTTCCAGTTGTTCGAGAACATTCTGCTGTTCCTTCTTTTGCTCGTTTCGCTGTTCTAACAAAAGTTTCATCATACTAGAAAAATCTACACTTTCACTTACTTCCTCTTCTTCCACTTCTATTTCAAAAACAAAAGTGTTTACGTCTTCCCCTTGCTGTTCCAAATAGTTACGCAAACGCAGGACGAGCTCATTTTTCGATCCCGCTCTAGAAAGATTTCGCTTACCTAACTCACTTTTAAGCTCAATGCAGTTGAGCTCTTCTAACAACTTACCCATTTTCACTGTATATAATTATTATTTTTCTTTTTACTTTTACTTTTTTTTTTTTTTTTTTTTTTACACTTTATTAGTCAAATAAGTTTTATTTACACTTCTGACACCAATGTAACGTGCGCTTAGTTCGCAAAAATAAAACTTCACTTTTATTTATTTATTTCTACCACTTTATTCAGTATTTATACTTTATTCGAACTCAACTCGACTATTGGACTATCACTGGTTAACAACACTTCACTCTTAACTTTATCACTCTATAATCAAAACTGACTGCTCGTTGCGTCAGCGGCCTATTTATATAGAACAATACTTATCTAGAGCGTTCCAGTTTCTTCTCCATGGTTTCCACATTTGCTGTCAAGCATCTCTACACTCACACACACTGGCTTACAAACAATGCCTGTCATTTTATACCATTCCATTATAGTGTTGCCAGTTGTGTTTTCGGTTAAACGTTTTCGATTAGGAAATTGGTATAAATGTTGGGTGTTCATTACAATATGTTTAGTAAAGAAAGCAAGTAAGAACAATCGATATGGCTGCATAATATGTCGCGAGCAAACAAAGCAAAATTACATTGCCTTCTTTTATAAAGAGGCTTTAAATTGATTAAAAGACATCGCGCTTCATATGATGGCATAGTGGAATAAGAATAAATCTTTCGTAGCGCGAATCTTGTTAACCTTTTCTGGATACGCTCGATGCGCATTATTGCGTTTCCATAATATGGACTCCAAATTATTGAACAATATTCTATTTTAGACCTTACTAAGGATATATATAACGTTTTAATTGTATACGGATCTACGAAATCCTTAGAGTTACGAAATATAAAGCCCAGCATAGCATTAGCTTTAGCAACTAAATGATCATAATGTAAGCCAAAACGAAATTCAGAATCAAAAATAATTCCTAGATCTTTTTTTGAAGACAATCTACTAAGAGTTGCAGATGACATAGTGTAGTTAAATGACACAGAATTCAAAATACGAGAACAAGTTAAAACAGAGCACTTATTAACATTAAAATACAAGGAATTGTGTTCACACCATCTTATTACATTGTCAATATCACTCTGCAGTTCAATACAATTTGATAGAGATTTTATTGCTTTATAGATTTTAAGGTCATCTGCATATAATAAACATTCTGAATGTTTCAGATATTGAGGTAAGTCGTTTACAAATAGAACAAAAAGCAGCGGGCCCAAATGACTTCCTTGAGGAACGCCTGAAAAGTTAGAGATAGCCTTTGATATACTGGAGCCAATCTTAACATATTGCTTTCGATTGGTTACATAACTTTCAATCCAGTTTAGCAAGCTAGAATGAAAACCTAAATCTTTCAATTTTCGAACTAGTACTCCATGTTGAACGCGATCAAAAGCTTTTGAAAAATCTGTAAAAATGGTATCTACTTGGTACCTATTCTCTAAACTTCCAAGACAATAGTTTGAGTAGATAGCTAGGTTTGTTGAAGTAGACCTACCTGACACAAAGCCGTGCTGGGAAGGAGAAATATGATTTCGAACAATTGCATAAATTTTATCTTTAACAATTGCTTCAAAAACTTTTGGAATGATTTGAAGTTTTGCAATTGGTCTATAATTCTCAACTTCTTGGCGGGAGCCAGATTTGTGAATAGGTGTCACGAAAGAATACTTCCAACAATCCAGGAAAACGCCTTCACTCAATGAAAAATTAAACAAATATTTTAACGGCACTAACAAGCTATTTTTACAGTTTTTTAAGAATATTGGTGGAACATTATCCGGTGCACATTTAGAGCTATCTTCCAGTGCAGAGAGTTCATTGAGAATGTCAGTTTCATCTACTTGTAAATTGCCTAAATTAAGAACAGGCTCACTTTCTTCCAATACGTGCGATATCGGCTGTTCAGCAACATAATTTGATTGGAAAAAAGCCGCAAAAAAGTTACAAATAACTTGCAAGTTAGTACTAACTTCTCCACAATATTTAATGGAAGCAGGTATTCCCAAAGATTCTTTCTTAGAATTGATCACGCTCCAGAATGCCTTAGAATTATTTTTGATTTTCGATTCGAGGGACCATATATATTGACGGTAGGAAAATCTTTTTAAAAACTCATATTCTTTTCTAAGGCGACAAAATTCGGCACGAAGAGAACTATTGCTTAGACTTCTACGATAGGCTTTTATCATGGCTGTTTTTAAATTTCTTAATCGCTTATGAAACCAAATCGGGTGTTTATGATTATAAATCTTTTTTTCCGGCACGAATCTTAAAAATACATCTTCAAGTACTCCCATGAAAGAAGAGTAATCTTGATTTAAATTAGAAAAACTAAAAATATTATTCCATTTTATGGAATTCAGGAAGTTATTAATTTGTACATAATCGGCTTTTGCAAAATTATAGGAAGATAAACTACGAACATCGTTCTTACAAAAAATAGTGCTGTTAAAATCAATCAAAATGCACAAGGCGTTATGGTTAATAGTGTTATGCGATAAGACACATTCAGGTTCGCTTACTGTTACATCTAAATCTTCGTTAGCAAAAACCAAATCAAGGATTCTACCTAAAGAGTTTTTAACAAGATTGGCTTGCATTAAATTCATGGCTAACATTGCATCAATAACAGTTACCTCACATTCAGCATTAACATTATAAGGAACAATACATTTGCTTTCATAAGCCCATTTTACATTACCTAAGTTAAAATCACCTAGTACGATAACATAAGCACTACTATCAATATTTTTAGCAACAGTTTCGATATTCAAAATGTGGGAATTATAAATGCTTACATCAGAACCTGGGGGTATGTAGGATACAAATACGTAAAAACATGAAGACGACATATTGATTCTTACGCAAATCTGTTCAATCAAACCTGAATCATCTGACAATTTTATTAGTTGGCTGTTGAAGATCGAACGCACTGCTAACATAACACCATACATAAGTTGGATGATAAGCCATTCCTTAGTATCCGTGACTCGGTTCAACAAGGAGACACTAAAAACTGCGCCCCACTAGACAGAGAGGAATAAGTTGGTTCGTTGGTTGTATTTTATCTGGGGTCTACCCAGGTTTTCCTGACAGCCATATGAGTTGTCAAAAAACCTGGGTTTTCCAGTCCTCAAAAACCGCAAAGCCACAAAATCAATACACATCCCTTTCATTTGAACAAAAATTCATACCATTTGAAAGCCCTGTTCATTACCTTAACTCGCCCCAGAAAAAAACCTAGGGCGAGTTGAGAGAAAACCCAGGGGTCAAAAACCACACAATTTGACATTCTGGGCGAGCTTATTTCTATCAAAAAACGCTTTGTATCGACCACACTGCGACGCGACGGCGACCCCAAGGCTTCAACGAACCTACTGTTATGGACGTCAAAAATAAAAATTTGCAGACACCTGTCAAAACACAATGTTGCTTTGTATAATGTTGGTATATACATCTTCACTCTTTGAACAAGAAGTGAAACAATTTGCACAAGATTCAACTCTTTCGCGTTTCATTAAATGCACTTTATTCATATAAGTTAAATTAGTAAAAATATTTTAGTTTTGCACAGCTTCGTCTTCGGCCAAGAGCGCTTTCTGTAACTCACTGTACTTCTTGATTGCTGTCCGGACAAAACTGGCCGCTCGTCTGACACGTTCCGAAGTAATTTCCTTGCCAACTATAACACCAACATTTCTGGCAGTGTCGTTCCAATCCAAGAATTTCAAGGATTTGAAAGATATCGAACAGATCGGAGTCAATGAGCAAAGAGCTGTTGTCACAGCTCCACCCATAACCACAACAGTGATTGTTCCCATTATGAGTGCCATTGAACGAACAATCCAGGTTATTATTGCTGGTGGCACTAAACCACGGAGGAATCCTAATGGATCTGATACTGCAACAGCTGGCCCCACAGGAGCAGATGGAACAAGGTATCCTTCATAACCAGTTTGAACCACATATGGAGTGGGATATCCCGGTGCAGGTCCATATGGCAATGGATAGGGTTGAGGATATCCTCCAGAGTATGGATCTGGGTAACCAGGAAGCCCACCAGGTAAAAGACCAGAATATATACTTGGATCAAATAAAGAAGCATCTGCTGATATCTATAACAGAAGAAAGAGAGAGAGAGGAGATGTGAGGAACGTGAAAAGAACAATGAGAATTAACTTACCGCCGAGCTTTCGGAATATTGATTGTCATTCGCTGGTGGAGGTGGAGGCTTCAAATCCGTCGATCCGTCGTCCTTGTTCAGTGCTGTTGGGGGAAGTGGCGGCACTTGGTTGACCACATCTGATATGGGAACTGCTAAAACACTTGCAGTTGATAGAAACACCAAACCAATCGTATAAAAGCACATGCAGTTCATATTTTGACCTTTCATCACCGAGTCCTTTTGAAAAATGTCTCAGAATGGCTATCAGCCTGTTCTATTTATATTCTCTTGTTATTTATTACACCCTCCCCTCCACGTTCACACTAAAACCACTTATCCACTGTCCAACATTGAAAGAGGGTCCTGCACATTTTCCAGGAATGTGTGTCTATTGTTTTAGGAATCTTAGGAAGGTATCGATAGCTTATTGATGCGGCAAATTATTGTTGGAAAAATTTAACTCACAAGCACTTTAAATAAAATAAGTACAAAGATAACTGAGGATGGTGCGACGACAACCATTAAACCGAGACTGTTGACAGGTATACGTTCCATTGATGATGATGATGACACACAAGGCACGCCAGCCTTGTGCATCAAAAAAGAGATTTACTTTTACCATTTGCCAGTGGGACAGGTATCATTGTCTGCAATTTGCATTTATCTATTTCCTGTTAATTGCTATTCAATATCTCTGAAGGGCGATAGCAAAAACTAAATACATAATTACTCTCCTAATGGATGGTGCGATATTCGTAGGTATAAACCTATCTGTGGCAAGGGCAAATTGTGTTTAGTTTTGTCATTTGCAACACAGATAATGGAACTCATGTTATTGAAGAGGAACACACGTAGGGTCAAATAGTGTAGGTACTATGACAAAGCAAGCACTATCGATTGCATTAAATTTTCCACCCATGAAGAGACAAAACGGAAAAGGATTTCTCGGTTCTCGGCACGGAGGTAGTTGCAGTAGGTACACGTTTTGGTAATTTTTTCGTGTAAATGTTCCGCAATTTCTAATGAGATTTTATGGACGCTACGTGTTCCTTCTTCCTCTGGCGCATTGCTATTAAAATTATAAAATGTTTGCAGGAAGTTATTTTGTGCAATTTTGTGTATTGACGATGCACAGACATTGGCATTAAAGATAAATGCAGTTTTTCAAGTAGAATGTTAATTTTATTTACAAAGAACTCTGTTCATATTCTTGTCAACTGTGGGAAAAGGATTACCGGAAAAGTGGAGGACGTGCTATTAGTTTTCGGGAAAGCGATTATGATTGACGCCAGGATTCAGTTGGACTGGAAGAAAAAAAAGGCTAAGTGGTTTAGTGATTAGTGATTACTTAAGGACTTTAAGACTTATCCAGCAGGGTGGTTCTGGTTCTACATCCATAATCAAAGGCCATTAATTAGTCAATTGAAGGACGTAGGCAGCCTTAAGAGTGTGACATACATGCTCAAGAAGAAAGTTCTATCCATTTCCATAGCTATACCAGTCAAGAGCACAACCCTAGACCGTGGGACAGACAAAATAAGCTCCATTTCAACTTCAATAAGAAATCCCTGGCATTTGTCCTATCTCTTAGTAGAAATGTCCCCATAAGACTTCTTGGCGTTGCGTTGGGCGTCGTCTTATTTGATAGACACCTAGACGTACTAACGTAAGCTCTGTCGGCATCAAAATTTCAATCTTAGGCTACGCATTACACTATAAGTTCCTGGTATGTTTTTCATAAAGAGAAAGTAATTTGGCAGCCCGATTTGATATACTTATTCGAGCTCAGCTTGTTTGCTTATCTCACAATATAGAGCATAACTTAAGCAACCATCTGATGTAAGTGCATTTGAATCAATGTAAAACAAAACGCCGGGGGCGACCTCAGTATATCTCCAATAGATCAACTTTACTTCTTGAGCCTTAGACTTCAACGCATAGACATGGTTGCTTAACGTTTGTACGTAGGCTTTCGGTAGTTGGACGCTATATAACAATGAGTAACTACATTACAACCTTTTC
>OX456985.1:235370872-235740872 GCA_949752695.1 Melanostoma scalare | reverse complement strand
GGCCAAGATGCTGGATATAGAATTCGATATGAAACTAGTGAACATAATGGAAGGAGAACAATTGAAACCAGAATTTGTGGAGCTTAATCCTCAGCATTGCTTGCCAACGGTTGATGATGATGGCCTGGTTTTATGGGAGAGGTAAGTGTACGATATTTTGTGATGTAATTTTTTGGATTCCTGGAAGTTAATGAGTTTGGTAATGCGATAGTCGAGCTATATTGTCGTATTTGGTGTCGGCATATGCGAAGGACGACACGTTATATCCGAAGGATGTCCGCGTGAGAGCCTTGGTAGATCAGCGTCTACAGTTTGACCTGGGAACCCTCTATGCTCGCATGGGTGACTATTTTGTAAGTATTTGAGTGTTATTATCATTCCATACTATTTCATTTACGTAGTAACGTCATATTACTTTCTCAATAAGTTATCGCTTTGAGCTTGCGTGTCTAAATTTTATGAATAAATGTTAATCTCTCTATCTGATGCACGCACGCAGCTAACCCGCAAAGTAAATTCGACTATGTAAATTGTAACTACACTTATCACAATCGCAAAGGAAAACGTTGGGCGATTTTTGACGTGTTATCTCTTTAAATTTTTTTCGCTGAAATATCAACTGAATAAATATAATAGCTTTGAAATTGGTGTTATGAGGCGATCGAAAAAGGCTTAGTGACAGAGTCTTGCTACCCTAGAGAACATTCTGGTAGAATTTCGCTGTACAAAAAATTAAAGGAATAATGTGGCATTTAGTACCGCGTCGTTGAATTCGAATTGTTCTCAAAAGAAGTGCTGATGAATGGTGCCATAAACAGCAAATGGAATTTTTCAATATTGAGACCATTGTATACAAGGGGATTAGTAAACTCTATTTCCCTCTTAACAGCACACGGAGGCGCACCATTCGCTTCTTTTTATACACAATGGAACATACGACCTGTGACCGAAACTATGAGTGATGCGCCACCAGTCGAAAAGAAAATCGAGCTTACTATTCCTCATTAGAAAGGGTTTTCCATTAAGAGTGATATGATTTCTTTTTTGAAAAAAACACACTTTTTGTAAGGGAAATTAAAATATTTTTTAATTAATGTGCAGTTCAATCAATACAATTAAGTTTTAAGTAAAACGTCATTCAAATGGCAACCACGACTTCTTCTGCAGCAACAAATTCGATGAACCCAATTTTCGAGCAATTTTTCCTCTAAATCAAGTCGTATATCATGAATGGCACGTTCAATTTGAAAGACCAATGACTTCAAGTAACCCTACAAGAAATAGTCTAAAGGGGTTAAATCACGACTTCTTGGAGGCCATTCAATATCACTGTTTCTTGAAATAATCGAATCTCTAAATGCAAAATCATATCATACCTATTGGAAAACCCTTTACAATGTGGAGACTTAGCTGATGATTCACAATTTTAATTTCTATTTAAACTGGAAAAAAATGAATTTTCTTAAAAACAAAACCTCGCTGTGTCAATTTTTAGCACCCAAGAGCTTCTGTAGATCTAGCGAATTTGTCTTCGAAATCTCAAGTACCTTGTACCTACATAAGCACACCTATACGTATACTGCTCATTCGTTGTTTCTTATGACTTATGAGACTAGACACATCGCTTTGTCTTATAAGAAACAATGTTCTCTTGTTTCACGTGACTGTAATCTTCGTTTTGATTTATCCGGTGCGTTTCGGCCTATATAGCATATATGTAGTTAAGTTTTCGTAAATATGTTCAGCTTTTCAGATCAAATGTTTAAGGTTTTCGTTTCACAACTGATCATTTATGCACTCTTTTTAGAAAAAAGAACCACTTTTGAAGGTAGTATTACACTTTAGGTACACTCATTGCTAAATAAAGAGATTGAGTCAAACATAAATTAATTTATATAATCAAATACTTAAAAACCATTTGCTGCTAGTGAAGGGAAAACATTTGTTATGACATATGTTTTATGGGTGAACGAATTCAGCACAAAATGTAGATTCTATCCTGTAGAGCCACACCACTCGTTTTGGTCTTGTCAAAAAGTTTTGAAAACATCTGGGGTGGAATTACCGCACACGTGATCGAGTGATACGTGACTGAATTATGTGTTTTTCACGTTATAGAGCACTTGAGTACCACAATTTGACATTCTTTCTTCAGTATTTCAACGAATTGAAGTCAATAAACGAACAGCAGACTGGCGTTGTGTATCTATGGAATATGGAGTGAATTTTGAAAGAAAAATACTACTCACTCACTCGATCACTGATGCGGTAATGCGGCCTCTAGTTTATAAAATAAATGGCTTAAAAATAATGTATCAGATAACCTGAAAGGTTTTGGGAATTTTTGTGAAGCGTACGTTTTTGCCTCGGTGTAACTGTAACTGGGCTTTTAGACTAAATTTTTTTCTAATCGTAACTGCTAGTAGTGGAGGGGAGGATGTCAGAGACTCTCGTATTAGTTCATTTTCTCATTGGAATGCTACAATAATGGATCATATTAGTCGAGTCTAAGTGTAAGTCACTGTCGTATGGCAATACGTTGGTCAAGAAACAGAAAATATATAAATTAACGTTATTAATTCGTTGAGCAAAATCATAGTAGATAACTTCAGGGTGTTCGTACTTTGATTTGCATCACAATTACTCGAAATAAGGTTTTCGTAGCTCAATATACACTCAGATCGATGGCACTAAAATGTCATATTCATTTTATGATTAGAGGAAAGATATTTCTCTATTCTTAGTATAAAATAAAAGTAGCACGGTCGTGGGAAACGTGCTATGGCCGTAGCTTCTAGTAATATATTACAGTTATTTGCTTTATGCTTTCAGGAAAAGATATTTACACCAAAAAGTGGCAACTGCAGGTTTGATGAAGTTAGGTTAAATTGGCTGTCAGCTCGGCTAACACACTTAGGCTAGTTGGGCCTATTGTGGTACCACGGTGGATCTAATGTATCTTCATCCTAATGAAACCATTTTGAGCTTACAATGAAGCGGGAGAGATGCAGGGCGTCGATGTGAGTAAGATCACTAGGGTCATTACAGAAACACGAACCTAGGTGAATTCTATGCTTGTAAGCTAAAGCGAGGCATGTACAGAGAAGTGGGTGAATAGTCTCCCCCTCTTACTCATCCATACAGCTCCTGCAAAAATCGTTAGAGACGACTCCTAACCTTGCAACATGTCTTGTAATAAGACAGTGTCCGGTAATGACGCCTATCGTGTTTTCTGTTGAAAGAGACCAAGCCGTTCGACAGCTTGGACCAGATTTGTTTCGTTGCGTTACATGTTAACTGATTGGCCATCTAGTTTTCTTGCATACGTCCTGGTTGAGCAAGATTTTGTATGTAGCAAGATTTTTTATGATACCGATACTTTCCGTTTTCGGTGAGAAGGGCAGAAGTGTTCCGTTTCTGCAAGTTCATCTGTTTTGCAGTTTCATGGAATGTCTCTATGCCCAGGTTTGATGAAAAAAAGACTCAATCCCTTTGTTAAAGGATACTCCAAATTTTACATTAGCCGCACTGAACCTTTTTATTGAACACCATTCTTAAACGTGGTTAAACGATGATTTGATAAATTTTACATCGCAACAAGTATCAGTACTTTGAAGAAATCACAGATCTAACACTTATCTGCTTCATACTATAGTCATCCGCTTGTCAGATGTGAGTATTGACTTCAAGAAGAGTCTTAAGATGCCCGATCCTCAAATGCTGATGTTGTTTCATTTGTGTGTACCTTTTAGATTATTTTGGTCTGCCTTTTTTCGCGAACGTGTCGAAACATTGTTTGCAAGACTAGCAAATTTCTTTCCTTTTTATACTTCAAACATTTTCTTATGGGCCTTAAAGATCGCAGTAAAAAACAACTTTGTTGTAGAATTTTCTTATTTAGAAGTCCTGGAAAGTTGATAATTCGCCGGTATATTTACACTGAGCATAAATAAATAAGTAGCAGGACAAAAAAAAATTCGTTGAAGACCGCGGCCTAGTGGATTCTTCTCAACCACGAATTGTGAAGAATTGAGAGGACATGCAATTTTTATCAATTCCCAGTTTAGTAAAAAAGTTTTTCGTTTCAGCGAAGTTACTTTCGGTGGCTTGTCAGATTCTCTAAAAAGGTGGCGCCACTGTAGAAAACGATTGGATGTTTCTGAGATTCGAACCTCGAACTACCACCGTAGGTAGCAGAAAGACATGTTTCTTTTTTCTAAATCAGAACGCACGTGATTATATGTAAATTTATATTAGCCCCCGTGGTGTTGTCTACACGCAACATACTAAATCCACCAAGTTACTTTTATGTCCCTTCTTCACGCATTGTGGAATGTCGTCTTTATTTGGAACTTTAAATCAAACCTAACCAGCAAAATGAGCTGGACGTCACTGGTTGTTTCAACCGAGACGTTGTCTTTAGAAAAGGCCCAAATTTCGAGGTAAGAATAAGTTCTAAAAAATAAATTTTAAAAATGTATCTATTTTACTAAACCTATTCGATTCCATGGAAAATGTGTTATTTGCGTACAGCAGAGGCTTAAAATGCCACACAATACTCAGACAGCCATGTAACAATCTTCAATACCTTCCGCATTGACGCTCTCATCATCATCACCATCATATCCAATCCTGATTGGAGTGGCTTATTATTCGTATATACTCCCTTTCTGTCTTCTAACAATGTGAATATCGATTGTCTTCGCATAGCCTTTCGACATTTTCCTTTCCACCTACAACAATTCATGCGAAATCGAAAATATTATCCTTAACCAATACCTGTTCATTTGCAGGCATACGATAAAGCTTATCGTATTTTGTTACTCTAAGAAGCCACTTCTCTTACTGTTCTCAGGATATATAAAAGGTATTTAAGTGGTTCAGAAATCAATAAATTGAACAAGGTCCTTGACATAGAAATATACATGCAAATCTCATATACTTAAAAAAGATTGCCACATCCATAGCGAGAATGATTTTCAATCATTATAATAGGATTTAGATCAGGGAGAAATGCCATTGAGTATAAAGGAACAAGTATAGCAGGTTGTTGAAAGGATGTTTTGATGTCATAAAGTAAGCATGTAAGGCCGCATTGGGAACATTTATCCTTTGAAATATTTATGTGAATATTTTGAGAGGAGGTATATGTAACAATATGTATGTCCTTGGGTAAGTTATATGAATACATGTCTCAACATTTAAGAACCTTTCTTCTCTATGAATAAGTAACCGAGCCAATTTTTCGGAAATTCAATTTAAAAATATTAAAAAATTCTTCTTTGCCAGCTGCCGACAATGTTTATGGGTGCACCATTGGATGAGACCAAAAAAGCCAAATTAATCGAAGCCCTCAGATGGTTTGAAGCTGTATTCAAGGGCAACGAATTTGTAGCTACTGATCACTTCACCATTGCTGACTTATCAATGACTGTCACTATCTCACAGATCGAAGCTTTTGGATTAGACTTGGCACCATATCAGAAAATCAGAGCTTGGTTCAAGAAATGCAAACAAGAGCTGGAGCCCTTCGGCTATGAAGTGAGCGAAAACAGACAATTTCATAAAGCCTTATAATGCTTAAAATGTATTTTTCTATTTAAGGAAATAAACCAATCTGGAGCTGATACCCTAGCTGAAATGTTTCGGGCAAAATTAAAATAAAAATAAAATTCGACCACTTTTGAATTCACTTTTTATTGCGTCAAAGAAAAATTGACAAATTATTTAATTTGCTCTATGTATAGATTCTATGTATTGTTATTAGAATGTTAAGAGAATAAATAAAGTTTTTGGAATGGAAGTCTGCGTTAGAAATCAGAATTTATGGAGTTTATTTGTGTGAACCAGTGCTACAATAATTATTACCCAATTTCTAAAATTCTATGTTGGTGTTATAGAAGTGGTGCATCCGAATTGTCTTCTTTTTATTTATCTATTTGTTTGGGGTAAAGCGTCCGCATTTAAATACCAAATGGAGTTCAAATGCGGTTACACGACTACGAAGCAAACTGAAAGCTTTCAAGGGAAAGTGTGTAATGTTAGGGACTGCTTCTTAGGGTTCTAGTGTCTACTGGTTGGTACTTCTAACTGCATTCAAAAACTCCAACTCCATGGTAAAATGGTTAAAACAGTTCGAAGTAGGTACTCCAAAGTCCAAAGCACTTCACAGTAGCAAAGTGGAATGCTCTTTTAGTTAGACTAAATGAAGTTGGACAGAAGAGAAAAACTTTTTGTTTTACCAATTAGGTTTTAATCTTGTAACATTTCGTATACACAACTTGGTGGTCTGCAGTTGCTTGTTTGAAGTGAATATTTATACCGATTCAGGAAAACTATAATCATGATGGACAGACCCCTCTCACATGCCTTCACCAAGTTTCTTTCACTTTTTCGTTTTGACACTTCAATTTGTGATAGCAAATCTAGGAGAATGTACTAGACATGGACTGACATTTACAACTAAAAATAAAACAGTTGAACTCGAGTGAAGTATCTACTCAACGTTTAGATATTAAAAAAATATTTACTGACCAATCCGTCTGAAAATCACAATACAATTCATTTTACATTCATTTTGAATCATGAACGATACTTATGTTTGCCGAAGTGAATTCCAAGAACCTGAAAAGTGACAGAAGTTAAGTCATGAAGTTTGTGGGGTTCACTTGAACAGTTACAAAGAATTCGGAAATAGTCTATTGACAATGTTCCATATTTAGTATACGTAAGCTCTTTTATCCAGGTAATCAGATGAATGTACTCCGGCTCGTGAAAGCTTTTGAAATATTGGCGGTTGGATTGAGGGGAATCATGTTGCAGCCGTAACTCGCGCACAACATTCGTAAATATGCTTAAACTGCATTTATAAGGTGCGTTCGTTGGATTTTACCAAGTGTTAACCCAGGCTTCGGTGAAAAAAACCAACAAGGTTTACAGTTTTCAAATAAAGCTAAGCCACATATGCACCACACATCCGTGTCATTTAAAGAAAAATACATGCCATTTGACAGCCCTGTTCATTACCTGAACTCGCTCCAGTAAAAACCTAGGGCTTCTTCAGGACGAGTTGTGTGTTCAAGGTAAGCTTGGGTTTTTCAAAAAACTTTCTGTGGTCACCATAGGGCAAATCCAGGAATTCAAAGAACAAACCTATCATAATATTGTAATGGAAGGGGTCGCTTGTGAGTCAGTGTGTGTACTGTATACGCAGAGAAATATAACTGAGGAGTATACCAGAAGGAGACAGTGTGTGGACCATAAGGTACACACATGCAATTATGTATTGGGGAGAAGCTAGAACACAAACTGGTCTAAATTTGCTGGAAGGTTCTTGTATTATCTCGAAAGGTCGATAATGTGGAATGTGGTATGTCTTTTTATATAAAGAAGCCGCTGGCCCAAGGAAAGGGTGTAAAGATTTTATAAGACAAAGTGTGGTTACTAATTGAATTGTACCTATAACGAATAAAAGTGGTGTAGTGAAAGACAGATAAGTTGGTAGTTGGTACGAACTCAGTTAACGTTACAACGTGAATCGGGTGCTTGAATTCTATTTAACGTCCAAGCCAATATTGTGGTTAGTTGTCTTTTAATCTGTGTTCAAAGTTCTCAATGACCAGCTGCAACTGTTGCAATGAGACAAGTGGATAGCTTTGTTAGACTAAAGTCTTAAGGCTAAGCCAAGTACTGAGCGTGAGCGGCAAAGCGGCAAGATTTTAACAAAAACCGAAAACTGAGCGTCATCTCATCACTCTGCAGCTGAGCTTTCAATTTTTTTCTAATTTTGCCGTTTTGTCGCTTTGCCGCTCTGGACGTGGCCGTGCTCTTAGACTTTCTTTCGCTGGTGCACTGTTGACAAAATTATTTTTGTAAAGTCAGAGAAAGTCTTTAAAGCCCTATTGCCGTTGCTGCTTCAATCACTTTATCGCTTTACAAATACCTACATTACTGAATCACTATTTCCTGTGTGCTTGGACATGAATGCATATAGGGTAACGAAGAGGCTGACCGCCTTGCTAGACTTGGCTCTCAGTCCCAATTCAAAGGCCCGGAACCCTACTGCGGTCTCCCGATCAGTAGCATCAAACGCGAACTGGATACTTGGGAACGGCAGAACATGATTCACACCTGGAACAACTCTAATGGCCACCCCCAGTCAAAACTATTCATCCACTTATCTCAAAGACGTATGAAGGACATGAGTAAACGTGACGCAAAGTTACTTACGGACTTCTCCACTGGACACTGCTCTCTCAGATATCATTTTAAAAACATGGGCATCAGCCAGGATGACATCTGCCGTTTCTGTCTCAAAGACACAGAAAACAGCTGAACAATTTAATGTGAATGCCCTGCCATATAGCCAGATTCAGGCTAAAAATATTCAATAAAGGATTCACTTGTCCCCTTGATATTAGAAACACCCCTTCTTCG
The DNA here is from genome assembly GCA_949752695.1 of Melanostoma scalare. Lineage (NCBI taxonomy): Eukaryota > Metazoa > Arthropoda > Insecta > Diptera > Syrphidae > Melanostoma > Melanostoma scalare. The sequence goes on along the minus strand of OX456985.1, from coordinate 235,732,436 downwards.
AATATTATTAGGTTCTTACATGACCTTAACTTCGAATGAACAACTTTACACTTTACGTGTTTAAACCTAAGGGAGCACGGAGCAGTAAAAAGGATCTTTCAGGTCGACATGCTTGTTAAGGTGTTTTACCTTCGCCCTATCCAATTTAAAAAGAAAAGCTGGCTTCATGCAACTCACAATCGTAGTTCAAGGGACGACTAAGCACTAGTTACTCATTGGCTTTATTCACTGTTTCTGTTCAGGAAGGATGTGAATTGTTTAAATTAAATTGACGGACTGTGTTATTCGTTGGCCACTTAGTTCCACTGTATAACTAACAAATATGTACAGTGTTTGCTAAAACAGCAGTATGGCATGGCTTATTACCTAGTACCTACTTTTTTATTGGATTTCGCAGCTACTGCTTCAGGGTGTCTGTTTCTTTTGTATAAGTCACATATTTTACGCATCCTGTCTATGAAGCATAGAAACCTTCTTCATTGAAATTTTAATGCTTTAATAAAATTTCATCCCTTATCAACCTTTACTACCATATTACCAAAAGCTGATGGTGGTAAATAATATATGTTCCTAATGGTTGTCTCCATTCCCTTTTCAGATGAAAAAACTACACCAATAAACAACAAGCTCGATTGGATTTATACTTTCTTGAGATGACCTTAGGGCCGGTTTCCTACAAATAACAAGTTAAACATCGATGCGTTCTTTTATTTGGTCAATGTGCCAGTAAGACACTCATCGTGAAAGTCTGGGCGGACTGCCAACGGGTCATATACATTTGTATGTATGAGCCAAGAGACCTTTCCTTTTATACCCATAACCTTTTATACCTACATCTACTATCTACCCATGCCATATTCCATTACATTTTAAAGTAACTGTCATCAATTATGAAGTTCCTATGGTAATTTTGACTTCAAATGCCAAATTTATTATAATAATACATGTTCCGGCTCGTTGTTATTCCCTCTCCAATGTGCCAAAAGCTTTCGATGATGTGGTAATATCAAAGTGCTATAAATACGTTCCACCGATAACTATAAGCATGACGCTATTGTTTTGAGTTTTCGCTTATCTATACTTTCACAGCCAACAAAAGACCGAAACAACAATGCTTTGCTTTCATCATCGGCGAACGGCGATCCCTAGCCCTACAGCAAAACACTCATCACTACAGCCTTTCATAAAAACCTAACGCTAGCCATTTGTGTAATGTTTATAAAAAAAATATGTTATCATTATCAGCCTCATTCGGAGAGCACTTTGAATTAGAAGTTCATGATCAATGACTTGCAATTTTTCGTATCATTTTATGAAATGAAATCTCATTGTAGACAGACGAAAAACACACTCCAGTAAATGAATCTACTCGTATTTTCAGCAGTCCGAACTAGTTTTGGTCGTTATTTTTTTTTTCTTTTTTTTTGGAAATGAACACAAAAACTTCTTTCATGCGGCAGCGGCACCCTCAATAATAAAATCAAAAATGGAAAGAATAGAAAAAATGCAATGCAGTTTGCAACCATAAACATGGACCAAGGAGTTTTATGCCATTGGCATCGCAGTGTAGCGTGTAGGTAAAAGAAGGCGAATGTACTCGTATATACTGCAGAGTGTACATATGTGCAAAGATAGAAACATACATAGTTTTATATTGATGGTTGTGGAACGAAATTTCAACTGAAACATGTTATACACATTTCAAATGCGGCTATGGAATTTCAAATGTAAAATACCATTTCCTGGTCAATGGATTGTGTTCAAATTTTTATCCACAATCGTGCACTGCATTCGCTGCATTCGAATTTAACTTTAATTTATTTCAATCGGGTTCTGGACACCTAAGCGCGATTTAAAATTTAATTGCAATGAAAGATAAATTGTTCAGCAAATATGTAGTTGCAATATGCCACGACATCGTACATGCGGGTAGTTAAATAATTTTTTTGTTGTACGAAATGCGTAGTTTCTGTCATCGGCAGCAATGCGTTTTTGCTCTTGTCATCCAGATTCGATTCGTTGTTTCATTTCAAATGTGTGATATGCTGCTGAAAAAAGAGTCCACCTCGCTGCACCTCGATAAATTTATCTATTTCGGAAAATATTACGCAACAATGGGAACGACATTATCTGTTTTAATATTCAAAGCTCGTTGGTAATTTTGTAATACGAATTAAAAAATTACGTCACATGTTGTCCGAAGTGGTTCAGACATATCGGTGTCTCTTTGTGGTGAACTAATGACTTACAGTCGCATACAAAGCCGCAGCGCAGCCCCAAAATTTTTAGTACACACGAATACGGTGATGCGATGCGAACACAGCATTGCAAGTCAGAGCCGCACAAGTCGAGTTTGATTCAACTGTTGCGGCTGGAATATCTTTAATCGTGATCCTATCTATCCTAACCATTGAATCACTCTTGCTAAATGCTAAAGGACTCAACCTTTTATATTATACTAGCAAAAAACGTCAATGAATGTGTTGATAGAGCAATTAAGGATCTAATATTCAAACAATGGACGACAATAAAAATCATTAAATAAATAAATACGAGGGTGGGTGAGAATACGTTGAGAAATAAAATAACTTCAAAAAGTGTACATTCAAAAAGTCACGGACTTACTGACCCACCATCGTATGGTGGCGCAACAGAGCGGTGAGCCTCGGGGCCTAGCGCATTTCTTCCAACCATTCCATTTTCTGACGTGAGTAATGGTGAAAGCGCTTTTCATGGCAATGAATTTACTATCGAAGAATTTGCCAATTCCTCGTAAAAGAAATTTTTTGTTTTCTGTTGAGATTCCAACCACGAACCTTCCGCGTAACAGGAGGACATGTCACATACTGACCGTTATGCCGCGTGTACCACAATGGCCGACAAACTGCTCAATTTAAATTTTTCAAGATAAGGTAACTGAACAAAAGCAGTATTGCATATTTAAAAATTTGTGAAAAATTACAAAGTTGGCATTAAGTATCATATCAAGTATGACAAATACAAAAATACACAACTAGAAAAATCTTGACAATCAAGTGTAGGAACCTATTTTACCGAACAATTATACAAAAACAGCCACAAAACTATGTAAGCTAACAAAATGATCTCTAAATTTCATTGCTACTTAAAGAGCTAAAAACCAGTATCCGAATCACCGCACACGTGATCGAGTAATACGTGACTGAATTAGTTGAGTTTCGAATTACGTTATCGAGCACTTTTGTACCCCAATTTGACATTCTTTCATGGACATTTGAACGGATTTTTTTTCACATTTTCTGGCTGATGAGGACACCTTCAACAACCCTTTTCTATCGAAACAGACTTATCCTAGCAAAACGTAAGGTGCACTTATTGTTCCTTGGTTTCACGCAAACGCCTCACAGCTGATCTGACTGCAGTGGTATTTGAGTACACCTAGGCGTAGGCGCCTCCAGCAACGACACGTTTACACCGCTTGTATGACCGGATGCCCACGAAGGCACATTTCATATCATCTTTGCCGCAGAAAGTGCAGGTGTATTTGGAATGCTGGTTTTTTTTTTTTTCCATTTTCTTCACCATTTTAGGAAGGGAAGCATCATAACGGGTACAGCAGACTGATGATCTGCAACTTAAAGCGAATTTTGAAAGAAAAATGGCACTCACTCACTCGATCACTGATGCGATAATTTGTCCCCAAGACAATTTGCCCAGATCATATCTGGGCAGATGATGAATCTGCTTTAATCTACCTTATCACATTTTTCTTGACTGAAGCCGAAGACTACCTATAAATTAGTAGCTCATTTAGCATACGAACCTCAATAGAAGTATCCAAACAAAGTTTTTTTTTCTTACTGTAAAAGCAACTTAAAATCAAAAGATAATTTATTTTTAATTATACCCGGATGTGTGATATGGCAATGTATGTTCTTGTTCAGTATGGTGTGACATAATTTTTATTAAGGGATACACCAAAGAACTCATATATGGGAATGCCTCTTACAAAAGAAACTTTTAATGAGTTTTCATTCTGCAGAGCTGGAGCTATTTGAAACCAAGGGCACATGCACCTGTCAAGTTTTGAGGAAAAGTATGCCTCAAGCACTTAGCAGTTATTGTCACATAGAGACTTTCTTTAAAATAGTTTGCATCTGATAGTTTGCCTTTATTTACTACTTTTCTTCCAATATAAGATATGAGCTTCATGTTGAAGTTCGTTGTGACTTCATTAGCTTGCCTTGAATTTAACAAAGTCATGTTTGTAATCATCATTCATATCTGCTCGAGTAAATTGGGGTTTTATATTGCCATAGAATAGAGTAAATTGGTTTAATCTACGAGTAATTATTGATTAGGTGTGAGAGGTGTAAAATTAAACAAAATAGTTGATGCAGCGTAGAGTGTACTCTCTGTGAGCTATTAAATTTCGTCAAACCTGAATCCTTGAGAAATAACGAGGTTTGGTATACGTTCTTTGTGGTTTATTATATGACTTGCTTTATTTTGCTAATTATTACATAAATTGAAGATTAATACAATTTTCTTAATAGTTAAACACTTTTTATGTATTTCCCTTAGATGTACTTTTCGGAAGAAATGCTTCCACTTTACGGTTCAAATTATTCTAATAAGTTAAAAAAGGCTTTTGACGTCATGCAATGGCTTTTCGACTATAGAATTTCACAGAATCAAAGCTTAATTATTTTTTATTGTCACTCCACTTTTTTCTATCAGGGGCTTATCTTTCTGTGTACAATTTAAAGTTCAATTATCTTTAATTTCTGTTTTAGGTGTTTTCTATGTATTTTCCCTCTTTTAACAGCTCCTATCGTATAGGGAAAATTGCATTTGGGCTGTTTTCAAAACATTTTGCTTAGTAAATCTGATTGTGGTACACATTTCGATCATTTGATTGTTATATGAACACTTTTTGTCATTTAAGTAAAATATACATATGAGGGCTTTGCCTTATATGGCTTCCGACACTGATTATAATTTAGGTTTACGACTTGTTATTGAGCAATGTGTTTGAAGCCGAGAAATTCTCATTTTTATTTTTTAGATAACACTTCTGTTGCATACCAAACAAATTTAACAATCTGTTGAAAGCATATAGGTTCTCAAAGTGTTGTTGCAAAGGATAGAAATGATTCGATATAATTTAAATGTTTTTGCAAGTCATTTTCTCGATTGGATTTCTCATTAGATTCTTTGTTATTTTCACTTATAACATATGATTTCATCATAATGATGGCATTTTGGTGGACAATATTCATAGTTCCCTTTTTTGGTTGATGAAGTCATCGATCTCAACAGCTCAACATTTAACGCACTTGTCTGAGGATAATTCTGCAAAAAGATGTTATATTATTGGCTAACAAGGTTCAACTGACTGAGCGAAGGTTGGGCCATAGAGCAGCTTGAATTGAACAACGTTCAATGGGCTATGTTAACAAGCACAAACAAAATTTCCACATATCAGGGGCTCGGAATTTCGGATTATGAATTAATGGTATCCCATGGATTATTTTTCTTCAAAAATGAGGCTGCAAGTAGGGTGACCTTTTAGGCCTTTGATTTTGTGACCGGTATCTTTTTTCGAAATGAACAAATTAGTCCCCTTTTTTTAATTTAATTTTTATTTTTTTCACTAGGCAAACTTCAAAAAATAGTTTTTTTTTATGCGAACATAGCTATAAAAAAAAAGATTATGTATAAATTGAATTCACTGATTCTGAATCAGCAACGCTCAGGTCGGTTGTTTTCATCTTTTTTCAATGATTTTTAGAATTAAACTTTTCGTTTATGCAAAAAGCAAACATCTCAAGAAAAGGCTACTTGTTTCTTTGTTTTTGTTGAGATTCCTATTGATGTTTTTTTTTCATTGAGAAATGATCTGGTCACTCTAGCTGGAAGCAATGTCAACGGTCAACGATGGTCGTTACAAAGCCATCATGTGTTACCAGCCGTCTTGACTATGTTAATTGTTTTGGAGCTGCGATTTGACTCATTTGGCTTTCTTTGTGGGAACAGTGAAGGACTAATGTTATGCCAACAATTCATAAAAGATTCAAGCAATTCTGGCTGACATCATCACAGCAATCCGTAAGCTACAGCCCAAAATCATCATTTAGGTCTTGGAGAATTAGGGTGACAGAATGCGCTACTTTGAAATCAGCCGGGCATCAACTTGGACGACGTTGCGTTGTCCTCCGATTGTTTGCTTTTATTAATTAACAGAGCGGTAATATATTTGTAAGTTTCAGTTTTTATAGCTTGAAACTTATATGGTTTTAATTAATCCAATAGGTCAATAACGACACAAGTTGATGTAGAACAGAACTATTATAATTTAATTATAGATTAATAAAATAATTTAACAATAATTTTTAATTACCTAAATCAACAATTATGCCGGCTTAGGGTTCTGTAACCCAACTTCTTGAACAATTGAAAACGAATGAAAAATTATATATCAAAACAAAATATTAATAATTGAAAAGTAAAATCATTAACACTAGTTATTAATAAAGCAAGTAGTTTTTATCAAAGTACGAGATGTGGCACATGTAGTCATAATGGTGGCTAAGTTTGTATGTTAGATGGCAACAAACTTACATCCCCCCTCCCCGAGAGAATTCGTATGGATAAGAAGAATAAGGAATCATCTTGCTTTTATGAAAAATGTTCAAGTCTCTCTTTTTTCTGCCAAAGTCAATCTCGTAAATGGAGTTGGATATCTTTTTCTTAATCTTGAAAGGACCTATTCGAACAGGATCTAATTTATTTCTATTCAGTTTGCTACCAGTTTGAATATAAACTAAATCATTTTCTTTATATTCAATGTCTTTAGTGTGTTTGTCATAATACTTTTTGTTTATATTATGCGACCTGTTAGAATTTTGTATTGCTACAGATCTATTAAAATTTAAGTTTTCCAGCGTATTTTTATTTAATTCCGTTGGGATAATTGAGTCATCCTTACCTGTTAACAAATAATTGGGAGAGAAACCCGTTGAAGTATGAATGGTATTGTTATAATCGGAAATACACTGTTCAGCAATCACTGACCAAGGCTTATTTTTATTTTCATATATCTTGCAACGAATTCTATTTACTAAAGTTTGGTTGGTTCGCTCATTCTGTCCATTAGAAAATGCACAGTCTATTGCTGTGAAAATCAAATTTATGTTTTTGTGCTTTAAATAATTTTTGAATTCCGAGGAATTAATACCAGGATATTGATCAGTAAAAATCGTTTTAATGTCGCCTTTTTTCTCAGTTGACTTGACAAGATTTATAAAATCTCTCGCTGACTGTGTTTTCGACGTAGAAATAAATGCGAAACGTGTAAATTGATCTACCATCAAATGCAAATACTTTCTTGGGGATCTATTTCCGGTGAAACTCCTATTGTATCTAATGATACTATCTCTAATGGAACCGATGCTGGACCTAACAGCGATAATGGAGCTTTAAAGTTACCAACTCTTGTTTTATTTTTTATACATGTTTCACAAGTCTTACAAATGATTTTAATGTGTTTGTGCATATTTTTGAAATAAAATGTTGGTGTAATTGTTAATATCATTTGCTTAACACCAATATGACCATGCGAATCATGTATTTTCTTGAGTAATGTGATACCATAGTCCTCTGTTAACCATACTTTCTCTCTTTTATTTAAAGTTCTGTATATAATTTTATTTTTTATTTTACAGTATTTATCAAATTTTAACTGTTTTTGATTTTCTAGTATGTTTTGTACTGTTAAATAATTCACTATTTTTATTTGTGATTTATAATTATCATTTTCTTCGGAAAGGACTGGATTTCTCGAAAGACAATCAGCTTCTGTATTGTTTATACCCGGATTATATTGAATTTCGAATTCAAATTGTGAGATGAAATTTAAAATGTGTAGTAATTCTATGTCTTTGCAGTTATTAAAATTTCGCAATGGTTCATGATCAGTGAATATTTTGAATCTTTGGCCTATTAAATAATATTGCCAGTACAATATTGCTTCTTTTATTGCTAAGTATTCAATATATATTGCTCTTTTTGCTTTCTGATATTTATTAAGTTTTCGTGAGAAATAAAACACCGGCTTAACAGATTCATCTTCTTGAGGTTGTTTTAAAATTGCACCAACACCTTCTATGCTAGCATCCGTATAGATGTATATTGGTTTATTTGGGTCGAATATCGCTAAGACAGGCGTTGTGCATAAATATTCTTTAACTTCTTCAAAACTTTTTTTACATTCATCTGACCATACAAATTTTGCATTTTTTCGTAAGAGGTTATGTAAAGGTTCTAAAGTCATTGCCGACCTGGGAATGTATTTTAAATAAAAATTCACTTTGCCCAGGAACTGTCTTATATTTTTCCTGGTTTTTGGTTCAGGGAAATCCTTTAAAGCTATTAAATTATCATTAATCGGCTTAATGCTATTATTTGATATTCGATGTCCTAAATAAGTAACTTCTCTTTGTGCAAAACAACATTTATTTGTATTTAACTTTAAACCTTGCTCTTGTAAAACCTGTAACGTTCTTTTAATGTGTTGCAAATGATCAGAATAGTTATTCGAAAAAATCAATATATCATCTATATAATTTATAGCAAAAGAATCCAGGTTGTTATTTCTTATTATACTTGATAAAATTCTTTGAAATATAGCAGGAGCTGATTTTAGGCCGAAAGGTAAGCATGCCCATTGCCAATGTCCATGGTGTGTCACAAAAGCGGTTTTGTATTTATCTTTAGCCCGCAAAGGAATAGACCAGAAGGCTGAATTGATGTCTAGTTTGGAACAGTAAACACACTTTCCTACACGAACAACAAGATCATCAATTCGAGGGAATGGTTGACCTTCGGGGACAACTATTTTATTTAACTCACGATAGTCAATACACAACCGTGATTTTTTTCCCTCTTCCTTCTTATAAACTAAAGTAACAGGGGAAGCATATGGGCTATATGACTCTTCAATAAGTCCTGCTTTCAATAATTTTTTTATTTGAGTTTCGATTTCTATTTTGTCTGGGATGGAACATTTGTATGGTTTTCTAGATACATATTTATTTTCTGTTAATCTTATCGTTGCTTCAAAATTTTTAACAGTACCGATATCAAATTTTTCTTTAGCAAAAACACTATCATATTTTTTTAAAAGATCATTCAAAACATTACTATTATTTTCAATAGGTAAAATCAAGCTCTGATTGCATTTAAAATTTTCATTTTCAAGCCTAGGACTGAAACTTTGAGTAATTTCTAAGTTTTCATTTTGACATAATCGAAACTCTTTAATGCAATTCAGCCCTATTATCAAATCTTTTCATAATAAAAAATGAAAATTGTTTTTGTATATTAAGTATTTTCAAAGATACCGTTACTTCACCATGCGCATCTGTGAGACCACTCATTGTTTTTATCGTTTGAATCCCGCTTAAATTGTTAATCAATTGTAATTTCTTAAAAAACTTGTAATTTATCAATGACACATTGGCTCCGGAATCATAAAGCGCAATTGCAATTTCATTATTGATTATAACATTAAGTTTTATAAGCGGGATAAAATTCAGTTTTTTGATTCTGAGAATCTTACATTAGCAGGTCTAACTTTGTTTCTGCATATAGTTTCTGAATGAAATCTATTCGCGTAACCAGCTTTCTCACAGATTTGACGTGGTACGAAGTTTCGCATTTGTTTATTTATTTCAAATTCATATTTGTTCGTATGCGTACTATTATTTGATATAGGATCGAGCTGTCGCAAGGTAGACATAAGATGTTCGATCGTTACTAATTCTTTCTTATTTAAACGCGATCTTACAAACTTCGGTAAAGCTAAAATAATAAAATTGATTTGAGAACTTATGCTCAGGTCTGGATCGACATCAATAAGAAGATTTATCTTTTTTAAAGCAAAGTCCAGCAATGGACCACTTAACCAACGAAAAGAATAAGCGTACTCAATTTCACTCCATGATTTCTCTCCAAATGTATTTAGGAAAGATATCTTCCAATAATCCCAAGGTTTATCCATAAAACACGTTTTATATAAAGATGCGAGAACCAGTCTAAAGCAGGTCCTTCCAAGTTTATTTTTAAAGCTTCGGGGAATTGTTCCTCACTTATTTTTAATCTATCACATTCGAACATAAATAAATTAAACCATGACTTTGCATTTTGATTTTTACTTGAAAATTTTTCTAGCATCATATTATTTGAAATAGACCGGATGGGATTTTCGATATTTGGTAAAGGGGTATTGGAAGTGCGTTGGGGGGAAAAATCTATTGCCTCTAAATAATAACCACAAAAGACTAAGAAGGTAACTTCATCCAAGTATGAACTATGCAACTCTTTCTTTAGTGTAATGGTAATATTTCTAAATTTTCCTCTTGTATTTAGGCTCTTCACTGCTCCTTTGATAATAGACAGTTTCGCCAATTCAATATGCTTTTGGATTGGTTGATTCTCAATTGGAAAAGAAAAAATTTCCTCTTGGCCCAAAATTTGAATGGTTTTCACGTTAACCGTAGTTTTGTTTTCCCAAGCTTCGGAAGACAAACAGAATTTAACCTTGAGGTCTTCCATCTTAATTGTTGATTTGTAAGTTTCAGTTTTTATAGCTTGAAACTTATATGGTTTTAATTAATCCAATAGGTCAATAACGACACAAGTTGATGTAGAACAGAACTATTATAATTTAATTATAGATTAATAAAATAATTTAACAATAATTTTTAATTACCTAAATCAACAATTATGTCGGCTTAGGGTTCTGTAACCCAACTTCTTGAACAATTGAAAACGAATGAAAAATTATATATCAAAACAAAATATTAATAATTGAAAAGTAAAATCATTAACACTAGTTATTAATAAAGCAAGTAGTTTTTATCAAAGTACGAGATGTGGCACATGTAGTCATAATGGTGGCTAAGTTTGTATGTTAGATGGCAACAAACTTACATCCCCCCTCCCCGAGAGAATTCGTATGGATAAGAAGAATAAGGAATCATCTTGCTTTTATGAAAAATGTTCAAGTCTCTCTTTTTTCTGCCAAAGTCAATCTCGTAAATGGAGTTGGATATCTTTTTCTTAATCTTGAAAGGACCTATTCGAACAGGATCTAATTTATTTCTATTCAGTTTGCTACCAGTTTGAATATAAACTAAATCATTTTCTTTATATTCAATGTCTTTAGTGTGTTTGTCATAATACTTTTTGTTTATATTATGCGACCTGTTAGAATTTTGTATTGCTACAGATCTATTAAAATTTAAGTTTTCCAGCGTATTTTTATTTAATTCCGTTGGGATAATTGAGTCATCCTTACCTGTTAACAAATAATTGGGAGAGAAACCCGTTGAAGTATGAATGGTATTGTTATAATCGGAAATACACTGTTCAGCAATCACTGACCAAGGCTTATTTTTATTTTCATATATCTTGCAACGAATTCTATTTACTAAAGTTTGGTTGGTTCGCTCATTCTGTCCATTAGAAAATGCACAGTCTATTGCTGTGAAAATCAAATTTATGTTTTTGTGCTTTAAATAATTTTTGAATTCCGAGGAATTAATACCAGGATATTGATCAGTAAAAATCGTTTTAATGTCGCCTTTTTTCTCAGTTGACTTGACAAGATTTATAAAATCTCTCGCTGACTGTGTTTTCGACGTAGAAATAAATGCGAAACGTGTAAATTGATCTACCATCAAATGCAAATACTTTCTTGGGGATCTATTTCCGGTGAAACTCCTATTGTATCTAATGATACTATCTCTAATGGAACCGATGCTGGACCTAACAGCGATAATGGAGCTTTAAAGTTACCAACTCTTGTTTTATTTTTTATACATGTTTCACAAGTCTTACAAATGATTTTAATGTGTTTGTGCATATTTTTGAAATAAAATGTTGGTGTAATTGTTAATATCATTTGCTTAACACCAATATGACCATGCGAATCATGTATTTTCTTGAGTAATGTGATACCATAGTCCTCTGTTAACCATACTTTCTCTCTTTTATTTAAAGTTCTGTATATAATTTTATTTTTTATTTTACAGTATTTATCAAATTTTAACTGTTTTTGATTTTCTAGTATGTTTTGTACTGTTAAATAATTCACTATTTTTATTTGTGATTTATAATTATCATTTTCTTCGGAAAGGACTGGATTTCTCGAAAGACAATCAGCTTCTGTATTGTTTATACCCGGATTATATTGAATTTCGAATTCAAATTGTGAGATGAAATTTAAAATGTGTAGTAATTCTATGTCTTTGCAGTTATTAAAATTTCGCAATGGTTCATGATCAGTGAATATTTTGAATCTTTGGCCTATTAAATAATATTGCCAGTACAATATTGCTTCTTTTATTGCTAAGTATTCAATATATATTGCTCTTTTTGCTTTCTGATATTTATTAAGTTTTCGTGAGAAATAAAACACCGGCTTAACAGATTCATCTTCTTGAGGTTGTTTTAAAATTGCACCAACACCTTCTATGCTAGCATCCGTATAGATGTATATTGGTTTATTTGGGTCGAATATCGCTAAGACAGGCGTTGTGCATAAATATTCTTTAACTTCTTCAAAACTTTTTTTACATTCATCTGACCATACAAATTTTGCATTTTTTCGTAAGAGGTTATGTAAAGGTTCTAAAGTCATTGCCGACCTGGGAATGTATTTTAAATAAAAATTCACTTTGCCCAGGAACTGTCTTATATTTTTCCTGGTTTTTGGTTCAGGGAAATCCTTTAAAGCTATTAAATTATCATTAATCGGCTTAATGCTATTATTTGATATTCGATGTCCTAAATAAGTAACTTCTCTTTGTGCAAAACAACATTTATTTGTATTTAACTTTAAACCTTGCTCTTGTAAAACCTGTAACGTTCTTTTAATGTGTTGCAAATGATCAGAATAGTTATTCGAAAAAATCAATATATCATCTATATAATTTATAGCAAAAGAATCCAGGTTGTTATTTCTTATTATACTTGATAAAATTCTTTGAAATATAGCAGGAGCTGATTTTAGGCCGAAAGGTAAGCATGCCCATTGCCAATGTCCATGGTGTGTCACAAAAGCGGTTTTGTATTTATCTTTAGCCCGCAAAGGAATAGACCAGAAGGCTGAATTGATGTCTAGTTTGGAACAGTAAACACACTTTCCTACACGAACAACAAGATCATCAATTCGAGGGAATGGTTGACCTTCGGGGACAACTATTTTATTTAACTCACGATAGTCAATACACAACCGTGATTTTTTTCCCTCTTCCTTCTTATAAACTAAAGTAACAGGGGAAGCATATGGGCTATATGACTCTTCAATAAGTCCTGCTTTCAATAATTTTTTTATTTGAGTTTCGATTTCTATTTTGTCTGGGATGGAACATTTGTATGGTTTTCTAGATACATATTTATTTTCTGTTAATCTTATCGTTGCTTCAAAATTTTTAACAGTACCGATATCAAATTTTTCTTTAGCAAAAACACTATCATATTTTTTTAAAAGATCATTCAAAACATTACTATTATTTTCAATAGGTAAAATCAAGCTCTGATTGCATTTAAAATTTTCATTTTCAAGCCTAGGACTGAAACTTTGAGTAATTTCTAAGTTTTCATTTTGACATAATCGAAACTCTTTAATGCAATTCAGCCCTATTATCAAATCTTTTCATAATAAAAAATGAAAATTGTTTTTGTATATTAAGTATTTTCAAAGATACCGTTACTTCACCATGCGCATCTGTGAGACCACTCATTGTTTTTATCGTTTGAATCCCGCTTAAATTGTTAATCAATTGTAATTTCTTAAAAAACTTGTAATTTATCAATGACACATTGGCTCCGGAATCATAAAGCGCAATTGCAATTTCATTATTGATTATAACATTAAGTTTTATAAGCGGGATAAAATTCAGTTTTTTGATTCTGAGAATCTTACATTAGCAGGTCTAACTTTGTTTCTGCATATAGTTTCTGAATGAAATCTATTCGCGTAACCAGCTTTCTCACAGATTTGACGTGGTACGAAGTTTCGCATTTGTTTATTTATTTCAAATTCATATTTGTTCGTATGCGTACTATTATTTGATATAGGATCGAGCTGTCGCAAGGTAGACATAAGATGTTCGATCGTTACTAATTCTTTCTTATTTAAACGCGATCTTACAAACTTCGGTAAAGCTAAAATAATAAAATTGATTTGAGAACTTATGCTCAGGTCTGGATCGACATCAATAAGAAGATTTATCTTTTTTAAAGCAAAGTCCAGCAATGGACCACTTAACCAACGAAAAGAATAAGCGTACTCAATTTCACTCCATGATTTCTCTCCAAATGTATTTAGGAAAGATATCTTCCAATAATCCCAAGGTTTATCCATAAAACACGTTTTATATAAAGATGCGAGAACCAGTCTAAAGCAGGTCCTTCCAAGTTTATTTTTAAAGCTTCGGGGAATTGTTCCTCACTTATTTTTAATCTATCACATTCGAACATAAATAAATTTAACCATGACTTTGCATTTTGATTTTTACTTGAAAATTTTTCTAGCATCATATTATTTGAAATAGACCGGATGGGATTTTCGATATTTGGTAAAGGGGTATTGGAAGTGCGTTGGGGGGAAAAATCTATTGCCTCTAAATAATAACCACAAAAGACTAAGAAGGTAACTTCATCCAAGTATGAACTTTGCAACTCTTTCTTTAGTGTAATGGTAATATTTCTAAATTTTCCTCTTGTATTTAGGCTCTTCACTGCTCCTTTGATAATAGACAGTTTCGCCAATTCAATATGCTTTTGGATTGGTTGATTCTCAATTGGAAAAGAAAAAATTTCCTCTTGGCCCAAAATTTGAATGGTTTTCACGTTAACCGTAGTTTTGTTTTCCCAAGCTTCGGAAGACAAACAGAATTTAACCTTGAGGTCTTCCATCTTAATTGTTGATTTGTAAGTTTCAGTTTTTATAGCTTGAAACTTATATGGTTTTAATTAATCCAATAGGTCAATAACGACACAAGTTGATGTAGAACAGAACTATTATAATTTAATTATAGATTAATAAAATAATTTAACAATAATTTTTAATTACCTAAATCAACAATTATGCCGGCTTAGGGTTCTGTAACCCAACTTCTTGAACAATTGAAAACGAATGAAAAATTATATATCAAAACAAAATATTAATAATTGAAAAGTAAAATCATTTACACTAGTTATTAATAAAGCAAGTAGTTTTTATCAAAGTACGAGATGTGGCAAATGTAGTCATAATGGTGGCTAAGTTTGTATGTTAGATGGCAACAAACTTACATATTTAAAAAAATGAAATTTATTCATGAGATGAAAACATGTCTTGTCGGAAAAGATGATTTTTCGCCAAAATCATTGACCAATTCAAACTGCCCTATGGCCCACCGTCCAAGCGCGTCTTGGTCCCATTTTCAAAAAGAAACTTGTATTTGGTCTACCCCATACAAGTCGTAGTTTCGCGTCTCTTTAACTATCTCAGCGATTATAAAATGCTTCTAAAAACGGTTCGGTAAAATAAAAATGAGGTTTTAAGATTTTGGTTCATGTCCCTGCTAATATATTAATTTCTTAACCTATTACGAGCTGTTTTATCTGCTCTGGAATTATTTGATGGGTTTTGCTTTTGTTTAAATGCAAATCTTTGAATGTTAAGTTCCGTCTTTATTATTGTTTCTGTGACAACCTAGAGGCCATATTCTCACCGCATAAAAGGAAAATTCGCTATAAGAAAACCTAAGCTTGTGATTTTAGCAACATTCTCTATAGAACAGAAAGAAGTGCGTCTTTGTTAAGTGGTTGGTACCTCTACCCTGGCAGACGGTTGCCTGACAGGTACCGTTCGGTTTGAGAGCCCCTTACATTTCTAGCTGTTTTTCTTATGCATAAATGTTTTGAAAAATTTGTTTTAAAGACTAGGTTTGCTTTTTTATGAAAGACATGAGCTCTTTTTATCACAAAAAGAAAATAAAAAAGGGAAATCATTTGCGAGTGTATATTCACTCATTTAAAAATAGGCTTTGTAATTATTTATTATTATCTAATTAAAGTAATTACATTTACTTTAATTAGATTTTCGTAAGCTTTCGCCCAACCATTTTCGTTTGCTTTCACTTTCATATCTGCAATCAAGTTGAAATATTTTGTACTCAAATCGCAATTTAAATAAAAACCTTTTTCAGTTGAGTGAATATTATGCGGGTGTAACAGGAAGACGTTCTTCAAAAGAAATTTACAAAAAGCTTTGCATCCATTCGGCCCTAGCACATAGTAAATAGTATCAAAGGTCCAATAAAAAGTTTTCATTACTTGCAACCGTTACATTTTCATTGAAGCCGCTATTGGTTCGAACACTGGCTTATGTAACCAGTATAACCAGATGCTTGGCTGCACTTTCAAATACAGCCATACAACATCTGTGGTATAGAAATTGCAATGAACTCAATCACAATGTCAGTTCCCCACAGCAACCAAGCCACCAAACACACTCAAAACCTTTATTACACATCGTGCCATTAAACTCTAACGTCGAAAGTGTTCGAAGCAGTAATTGTGATAAATTTTTATACTCTAATTGACACTGTAACTATGTCAATAAAAACACATTATTGTGTAGGTGAGGTGAATTAATAAAGTTATTGATTGTATGGACGGCTTGTCATTGTCTTTCGTGAGTAGGTATCTAATAGCGTGAGTAGACCGCACTGCCCCATATAAAACATTTCCTAAAGACAATGATTATGACCAAAATAAACAAATATTGACGTGGCCTTTTGGCATTCGTGTAGCAAAGCTTGTGATAGTGATGTGATGTCATGTCTAATGGGTCAACCAAAAAACCACTCCACGAAATGTAACTAGTGTCTGCATGATTCATGAACAGATCTAGAAAATACACCAAAGGCCTTGTGTAAAAGACTACCAGGCTGTGACGATGATTTGACGTTGAGGGAAATCCAAAAGTCGGATGAATCGGCAAAACCTTAGACTGGTGGGGGGTCTTAGCGAAAAAGCTCTGACAATAATAATAAAAAAAAAACAAAGCAGGTTTTCTCTTTCACAAGATTCAAGTCATGGCAAAAAAAAAACACGTTCATTCTACCAAAACATTGAAATACCAAAGAAACTACAACTTCCCAAATTATTTTGTTTACACACGCAGTAGAATATAGAAGTTTGAAGGTCATTGAAGTCATATAATTAGTTTTATATGTATGTACCCTCTAATGAGAAACTCTAAGTTGTGACCGATTTTATCAACTCCTGTATCTTATGAAAACACTTTTCATAATGCAGTCTCATCGACTAAAACACTTACTTTGACTTTACTTAACATTGAGACATTCTTGGTCTTAACAACGCTGTGGCAAAGTCAAACAATCAATTGATAGGACTATCAACTGCCAACTGCAAACAAAGCTATCATCTGCAAGCGAAACCTGCAAGTCAGAGGACAGAGGCTCTGATAAAATGTGTTGATGTTGAATCAATACAAACGAAGCGACGACAACATTGCACAAAAGAACTGCAGCAAGTACCTACAATACTTACGAAATGAAAAGATACTTCCAGAAAGATTGGATTGTTTTGCTTGTGTGTCACTCTCTGGTCAAATAGTGGTTTTGCTTAGTAATGCTGGATGTTGAGTTGATGTTTTCAAAAGATTGTTTCAAACTGAGAGTCTACACTTCACAGCTTGATATTACTTCAGATATTGTCACGCAGTAACTATGATTTGAATTATTATTGGGAGCTAAAGGGGTTGATCAAGTTCTTCGTTCTACCTGAGTGATTTTTGTTTAGCTCGGTCAAAGAGATTTCATATTGAGTCAGGGTTGATATGAAATGGATTGAAATAGCTTTTAGAAAAAAAATTATAAAATACAAAGATACTTTAAAGAGAGCACTGAAAAAAAAAACTTGCCTTGACATTGGAGTCAGGTAAGACAGTGTCACCTCTTCTTCTCAGTATTTAATTTCCAAGTCGACATAATGACTACCTGATTCCATGTCAGAAAATCAGCGTTGCGGAAGTGGCACAATTGTGTCATTTTGGCACCCTTCAGTCTCGATTGGCATCTTGGCAACTTTAGCTCTCATTTGGCACCTTAAGAGCTTGATACATTTTATTGAGGAAAACTTAATAAAGTCATTCAAAAAGATTGAAAGGAATGTTTTTTTTTCAACTAGTGAAACATTCATATCGTGTGTGTGTGTACTAACTGATTCATGCCCAAATAATCGTAATAACACTTTATGGGAAAGTATTTGTTTTTGTGTTTTTAAAAGTCTCTCTACCTTTGAAGGGCTGGTGGCACCCAGTTGGCACCTTTGGTTACCGAAAATGGCACCCTAAAAAATTTTACTGCGGCAACGCTCGTCAGAATATCTACATATGTATAAGTTCATATAGCTATGTCTTATGTTCACGATGTATTGATCTTCAACCTATTGGACAAGATAAGCTATTAGTACCACCGGAAAAGGCATACTTTCGATCCATGAAATTTTTGGTGAATCTTGAATTTGTATGAGACAACGAGTTATGTAAAAGAAAAGGCACGAAAAGGCACAAAAATTCATCATAATTCATTATCTGTGCTTAAACCAGGCCCATTGGAAATGGCCAAAAGGTTTCATCAATTTTAATGGGCTAAAGAGCAATTTAATTCAAAACTAGAAATAAGTTTCCAGAAGCGTCTCACAGTCGAATCTTATGATAAGTGATACCTCACTGTCCTATGTGAGAGCCGTGCTTGGTTATAGGAAATGGCCAAAATTGCAATCACACCAAGAAGGTGAACACCGCCATTGATTTGACTCTGCTCCCAATTTTTGAAACCGAAAATAGTCATTATTTCGGCTAAATAACCCCCAGAGCCAAACTTTTCCTCACCAGATAGCATTACGTACAACAATTTGAGAAGTAGTATCTCTGTGAACCCATTTTGTGGGTCGTCAAAGGTTGTGCAACACCAACTCTCAAGTCATTTGGAGTGGAAAAAACAGATAGTGCTGGTCTGTTCAACACGAAATCACTAAGTCAACAGCCCGAATCTGCCCGACATCACAAGCCATAACGTTTCAGTCAAATCATTATAACTTTCCACTCAAAATTTAAATTATGATGTGGTTCCTAGCTGGTCACAACGTTGCGACATATAGCTTTTGAGCTGAATGGGGTTATAAATCATACTTTGCTATCCGACAGTCAGTTTCTTTTTACATTTTTGAAATAAATTTTTTGTTATAAATTCTACTGTGCTATTCGCGTTGATTCGTTTCACACGAACTCATTCCAGTCAAATATTGGATAGCTTCATGTTGCAATCTATGGGATCCTACGTACCAATGATTGTGATGACTAATTATGAGGTTTAGTTGCGAATATTGAAGAATACGATAGACCTTGTATGCGTTTGTAAAGTGTTGTGGCACTTTAGTGTTCCGCAGTTCTAAAAGCGTTGGAAAAGAAAAGAAAATAGCATGCCATACTTTTTTCAGTTAAATAATCTTTCTCGAAGCATTAGCCAAGCTCACTGACATCAAATTATGTGTTTAGTACACCATTTTGAATACCTATGTCTCTTTGGCTCACCCAACCAGAGGCCAATCTAAAATTCTCAGGCCTTAGAACTTGACTTTGTTTAAGGGCCTCTAACTTCTAAAGCACTAAACTAAATTTAAAGCGACAGGAGATTTTTTCATTCGTTTTAAGCCTTGTTCAGGAAAAGAATTTTTTCCTCTTATTATTAATGTCTTTTTTTCGAATAGTGCAGTGGCAATATGTTTGTATAAAGTTGTTATTGTTAGCATATAGAGTCCTTGCAATATGGCCTTATACTTTTTCGACGTTACTAGCATCGTGATCTCGAAACTATCTGCTTCACACTACTGATCTGATAATCTGCAAACTATGCCTCCAAACATGCCAGCAATTTATTACGGAATGTCTGACAACACTTTTCCACCTTAGAAAGCGAATGGTTTGAGATCATCCGCCTGGTCTGGTTGAATTCAAACTCATCAACCCCCTGAAGATCATTAACTTCTGGTTCGGCTCAAGAGCAAAAAGAAGAATATACTATTTGAATACTTTTTTAAGAACGAAAATTTTTCGGGGTCTAATTTAATCTTTTTCCTCACTTTTTTTTCATTCGGATTCCCTCAAGTCCATAAAATTAAATTTAAAAATTGGAGGCTTTTAAAATTCTTTTGTATTATTTTAGGCCCCGATTAGTGGCCCCTATAAATGCGGCCCTGCCAACATCGAATGCCAAAGCCCAAAGTAAATGAGCTTTTTTGTCTGATTGTGCACTCATACCGGTTCATCTTTCAGTTCAGAAAGACTATTGTCGCAGAATAGCTAATTCAGTTCTAGTTTCGCCGGTAAGTAATTTTTTTTTTTTTTTTGAGATTATACAAAGGAGGCGGTAATAACGTGTCAATCTACATACATATATGAATCCTGGATAAATACTTTTTTTATTTACTGCTTCCACTTGAAAATGTGCTGTTGATGAACTCGAAAAAATAAAGTTGAAATAACAACAACAAAAAAAAAAAAAACAAAAGTTATGCAACAGATTAATGATTTCATTTCATCAAAGCGTACTCTAAAGAAATGTGAATTGCAAACAGAAACATTTGTCGCTAGGTACTAACTTACTTTCAATATCAAAGCTTTTCATGTTTTGCTGCTTAGTTTTGATATGACATATGAGATGTCAGCATATGTATAAAATTAAATTTATTTGTAGATACATTACATACACATGTATCTAGAAATTATTTAAAAAAAGAAGCTTCTTTTGTGTTCTGTTCTGTGTATGACAATGTGATATTTGAATATTCTAGATTTCCAAAATTGAAAACAAACTGTAAAATATGGATTTCTACTATGCACTCGAATCCGCCCCATGTCGTTCAGTCTTGATGACTGCTAAGGCTATTGGCGTTGAACTTAACCTTAAGGAGTTGGACCTTTTTGCCGGTGAACACCTCAAACCGGAATTCATCAAGGTAAGATTCATTGTGTACCTACAAGTTATTCAAACTCTACATACAAGTGATATTTTTTTTGTGTGTGTGTCCATAGCTCAACCCACAACACACCATTCCCACCTTGGTCGACAATGACTTCTCTCTATGGGAGTCTCGCGCCATTCTGGTCTACTTAGTTGAGAAGTACGGCAAGGATGACGATTCACTTTATCCCAAGTGTCCAAAAAAGCGCGCTCTTATCAATCAACGACTGTATTTTGATATGGGAACACTATACCAACGATTCGCCAACTACTTCTACCCACAATTATTCGAGGAGGTGAAGTCACCCGCTGATCCAGAGAAGTACAAATGGATGGAAGAAGCAGTCGGTTTCTTAGACATCTTCCTCGATGGCCAACAATATGCCGCTGGTGATAACCTAACATTGGCCGATATTGCCTTAGTTGCCACTATTGCCACCTACGAGTGTGCCGAGTTTGACATCAGCAAGTACCCCAATGTTGCTAAGTGGTACAAACACTGCCAGTCTGTGACACCCGGAATCGATCTAAATCAACAGGGAGCCTTAGAGTTCAAGAAGTTCTTCAACAAATAGACTTTAGTTATTTACTTAGTTAAAGCATTTTGAGATTGTATCTTATTCGTGTTTTTGCTTATGTCGTACCGATTATTTCATTTGTATCCAAATAATAAAAGCTTTCCCATTCCATAGTCGTGTTTTTTTCATTTTAAAAAAGAAATTATGTTTGTAGTTCCAAATCAATAATTGGCAAAATGTCAAAAGTACTTCCAGAAGGATCGAATTGTTTTGTTTGTGTGCCACACGGCGGCGGAGACAGTTTTTTTTTAGGGAGAGCGCTGGATGTTGATGCTTTAAAATAACTGAGTATCTGTATAGCTTCACTTCACAGCTCGATATAACGGTAAAAACTAGCATTTGGAAATTTTGACCTTTAGTTAATTTATTTACGGTAAACTGATATTAAAATGAGTATGACTTAATTTTTACTGTA
The DNA here is from genome assembly GCA_949752695.1 of Melanostoma scalare. Classification (NCBI taxonomy): domain Eukaryota; kingdom Metazoa; phylum Arthropoda; class Insecta; order Diptera; family Syrphidae; genus Melanostoma; species Melanostoma scalare. Next base: position 235,710,354 of record OX456985.1, on the reverse strand, counting down.
ATATGTATGAGTTAAATTCATCTTCGGAAAACCAAACTCTATTGCTATAAGAATTATTACCTGTGATAACTGTGCTATAAGATTTTCGTATTAAATATTAAATAATATGGAAGTATTATAAGACGTCTTAGTTTATACATTTATGTTGATGTAAGAAAAACAGAAAAATGTTGTATTTGTAATAATTGGATTCTATATTCGGTTTAAATCAAAAAGCTTTTAGCACAGTTTTAGATCTCATTAAAAGTTGACCACACTTAATAAGGATTCCTAAAGTGGCCTGTTGAGACTAAGTATGCCCTGGTCGCTTGCAGAGTAATTTTAACGTCGTTCGTAAAGTTCGTTCCAGTATCTTGTTATCAGACTTCAATGAACTGTTACACCCAAAAAGAACTGAGCAAAATTCAATATCATCGCGCAAAAAAATGTCTTGAACCGATTGAAATGGTACACATAGGTATTATTTAGGCAGATATGTTGAGATCATAATGCCTTCGCCATTCGTTTCAAAGTTCAGCAGACAGCATACCATGACTGACGAAAGATGTTCACAGAATACATTAAAGTGGCTGCTCTGAAAAATGCCAAATAACCAATCCCCGTCTGCTTAACACCTTAGAAGACACCGTATCAAATTAAGGGTGTCTACTTGGGCTACTTTTTCATGGCTGACTTCCGAAAGAAAATTTGTGGGTTCCTTCGCAAACTCAATTCTTTTTCGATTTTATTTTCACAAGAGTTACACATAATTAAACGTGGCTTTCACTTTGTTCTCACCGAGATTTGTGGCTCAAAAACTGACTCCTAGCAACTAATCTGCAATAATTTAAGTTTTTCTAATTTCTTTCGTTACTAAAGATAATGTCACCTATCTTTATATTCTTCAAATGACTTTCATTTCAACGAGATAGCATGAGCTCTTTTTTTATTATTTTGGGCGGTTTATCTTCTTTCCTCCAAGTTTCAATTAATTTCTATACTTCAGATATCGTAAGAACTGAATTTCTGATAATGTTCTAGAACAAATACAAAGCATATCGAATCTCCTGTTTTGTAAAATGCCCGTTGACAAACAGTTGTATACGAAATATAAAACACCCAACCCAACTAGCATGAGTAGGTTACTACATCAACAGCACTTGAGATTACGAGCAAATAAACAAAAATATGATTTGATAACACAGGTTTTTATTAAAATAATCACTTATAAGATAGGGTGTTTTACTCGTCTTTCCTGCAAATTCAAAATTACTTCAAATAGAATTGCATCCACTACTTTCATAAAAAATTAAGTGGTGTTGTAGTTAGAAGAAAATGACATACATAATATCAAATCTCTAAAATTGTAAAATGTGCAATGGCAGACTCTTTATGAATATTCTTGGTCGAAATAAATTGGAAATGAAAATAACCACTTCAAATGAGTGCACACGTCTATGAAATTCGACGGCCCTTAGTAAAATTGTGAGTGATGTTGTGATGTTTCCAATATGAGTACGCAGTTAGCTTTTCGGGCATTGAATGGTGAAAGTTAATGACATCGAATTTTATAGAAGTAATAGGTTTGTTCGTTGAAGCCCTGGGGTCGCTCATGGCCGTGGGTTCGCCCACAAAGCGTTTTTTGAGAAACCTAAACTTGCACTTTATGTCAAACTGAGTGTTTTTTGAACCCTGGATTTTCCCTCAACTTGCCCTAGGTTTTTGCTGGGCTAGTTAAGGTAAACAGGGCTTGTATTTTTGTTAAAATGACAGAAATGTGTGGTGATTTTGTGGTTTAGCATTTTTTGAGGACTGGAAAACACATGCTTCTTTTGACAACTCATAGGGTTGTCAAGGAATTAACCTGGGTCAACTCTTGGTAATGTTCAACGAACAAAGCTAATTTTGTTATAGGTATGGACTGGAAAAAAAATCGTATAATCTAATCCATACGTATTTTTTAAGCAATCTTTGAAATTTTGCAGCTGCATCTAAGTACCGAACAGAAACGATGGTTATACTCAACAGTCATCAGTGATGATATTTATAAATATTTTGATGACTCATCACAGATAGTTAAATTAATTTGTTTTGCATCTACTAAAGTAAAAACATTTGAGAATTTGACAGAAAAAAGTATTGCTCAGTGAGCATTTCTTTGTTAACTTTTGCTTTTATTCTAAATATTTGTATATTCAGAAGGGCTCTTCGTGGAGATGTTAAATGGCAGCTATTGCAACTGTGGGATTTCTTAAAATGATTTTTTTAAATTAGAGAGAGGAGAACCAGAGAATCAACTGTGGTAGGGTAGTGCTATTTGGTCCTCAAGCTAGATTAGACCGGTAACCCTCGACCGGGGCCGTGTGTCATCGGCATTTTTTTGTCGGTTGTCGAAGTAAATTTAAAAAAGTGAACTTTTCGATATTTTTCGGTTTGTAACGGTGGAGTATGTAGAAAAGCTTCATTTAAAACTACCGCAATTATTTAGCATCATAGTAAAAACAACATAAAAAAAAATTTAAAATATTGAAACTCAATTGCAGCGGATATACCTAGCCGTTAATTCATATAAGGGAGCGTTCAAGTATTACGTAACGCAATTTGGGGGGAGGGGGTCTCGTAAAACGTTACGATGCGGGAGGGTGTCTTTCTTACAACACGTAACGTAACATTTTTATTTTTTAAATCAGGGAGAATAAAAACTCCCAAATTGGCAACGCTTTTTATTAAATCGAGGAATCCCTCGATTTAATAGTCTGGTTATCTTTTTTAATTTGTTCTCGCGTTATACCAAGTATACCAAGGATAAAAACTATAACATAACTTTTTGCGACTTTAGGGTAAAAATGGTCACTTGAGTGTTACGTAACGTTTAGAGAGGGGGAGGGAAGGGGTACATGAAAACGTTACGGTGCGTTACAAGGGGAGGAGGGGAGGGGTCAAAAATCTTCAAAAATTGCGTTACGTATTACTTGAACGCTCCCTAAGACGCTATTTTTGATATCACCACAGAAAACATTTGAATGTTTTTTCAGGCAAAGAGGAGTTGACACTTTCTATTATCCTTTCTGTGCTGTCAATAAAGTTTGCTATTGTGAAGATCTCTAATTTCTTTATTCACCTGTGCTATTTACCAACTTCTGGTATCAAGATATCCAAATTATCACAACTTTCTTCCAATTCTTCTTTAAATTCGTGGATAAAGAGCAAGTCAAGTCAATACCTGGGGCCGAATTACCGCATCAGTGATCGAGTGAGTACCTACTATTTATCCTTCAAAATGCGCTCCATGTAACAACATTAGTCTGCTGTTCATTTATCGACTTCAATTATTTCAAATGTTGATGAAAGAATGGCAAATTGTGGTACAAAAGTGCGATAACATGAGAAGTAATGCCAAAAACACATAATTCAGTCATGTATTACTCGATGACGTGTCCAGTAATTCCGCCCCTGTTGCTCTTCAAAACCATCTACTGCGAAGCCTTCTAGAGCAACACTCTACGAAACCATTGCGAGTGTGTCCCTTTGATTAGTAAAAATGTCAAGTGTAGCTACACTTTATTAATTTATTAAATCTTTCTTTAGTTTTTCTATCATTTATTTGTATATACACAAACGGTATACACTTTACACACATATGTACATTTGCATGTGTGTTATAGCCCCACATCACAAAGCTCACAAAAAAGAAAATACCTCGTGTCATTATGGGAATTAATGCAAATCATGTTGCTGCCTTTAGATGAATACAGCAACGTCAAACCAAATAACAAAAAAACAAGGGGCACATTCTCGCTGTTGAAGTATTTGACTTTTAAAAACAAAATCCAACACAAATATCTAACAAACAATTTCTTGGCAAAATACATATGTACGTCAAATACTTTCCCCTCTCCATTCCGTAACCCAAAATCAACAGATGCTAATCCACCGGCCGGTTAATCGGAATCACATATGTACTTGTACTTGTTCTTCTAACTCCCCCCCATGCCTCCATCTCCCCCCTTGAATGGCAATCATTTGTTGGCACTCATTGTGAATCACGACGCCGTCACTGGACTACCAAAAGCACCAACAAGAGGAGCTTTTTCGTTTAAAAGGCGAGCCCAGACCGGATCGGCTTTTAGTTGAAGTTGATTCTTCGTAGTTGAATTATTCAGTTCCAATTAAGCCGGTAAGTTTTTATATGAACAAATTACAAAAAAAAAAAAAAACAGAAAAAACTGTTACTGGGATAAACTGTTTTCTATTCAACCGTGTGTGCTTATAACTGGACGCTCTGTGGAAAATAAATTAAAAACTAAAGTGCATTTGAAGTGAATATAATTTGAATTGAAGTTATGCAATGAATGTTTTAAAATTTCATTGAGTCATAAGAAACATTAATCACTAAAATTTGAGTTGCGAAACTTTCCATGGATGCGATTGTTCCATTTTATTAAATCACACGAGTGCTCAGAAAAAACAGAGTTGAATCTATTTTTGGATAAAAGAGAGGACTAAAGAAAAAACTATTTGATTGTATCTTTTAGATTTTCAAAATCAAAAAAAACATGGATTTCTACTATCTACCCGGATCCTCCCCATGCCGCTCAGTCTTGATGACTGCTAAGGCTGTTGGCGTTGAACTAAACCTTAAGGAGCTGAATTTGATGGCTGGTGAACATCTTAAGCCTGAATTCGTCAAGGTAATATTTGCACTTGATTGAAGTTAGAAATCTTAGCTATAACAGGTATTTTGTGTATCTATAGATCAACCCACAACACACCATTCCCACTTTGGTGGACAATGGCTTTGCTCTCTGGGAGTCTCGCGCCATTCTGGTCTACCTGGTTGAGAAGTACGGCAAAACCGACTCCTTGTACCCCAAGTGCCCCAAGAAACATGCACTCATCAACCAGCGCCTGTACTTCGATATGGGAACTTTGTACCAACGATTTGCCGACTATTACTACCCACAGATCTTCGCTAAGGCCCCCGCAGATCCAGAGAAGTTCAAGAAAATGGAAGAAGCTTTCGGTTTCTTCGAAATCTTCCTTGAAGGTCAGCAATATGCCGCTGGTGATAGCCTCACATTGGCCGATATCGCCCTTGTTGCCACCGTTTCCACCTACGAAGTTGCCAAGTTCGACATCAGCAAATACCCCAACGTTGCCAAGTGGTACAAACTCTGCAAGTCTGTGACACCCGGAATCGAACTTAACCAGAAGGGAGTCGATGCCTTCAAAAAATACTTCGAATAGACTTAAGTAATTTATTTTAGTAAAATATGTCGATGTAGTTGTTTTTATTGAATGTTTTCTAAAAGTCGGTGCTCTTAAATTAATGTATTTGTTATAGGATGCATTTAACACGTTTTTAAAAAAGAATAAATGCTATCACACTCCAGAACTGGACGTAGTAATTATTTCAAGCAAAAACAAGTTCTCCATTGTGTTTCTTGATCACAAAGCTTCATTCCTCTAAGTTCGATCGGCACTTTGATGAAGCTTTTTGTGTCTATCTAGGGCACAGCAATCGGTCCAAGTTACTTTTTTTGTAGTATGTAAGTATAAAAAGCTTGAAGCTGTGCTTTTGTTAAAAATGCTGAAACAGTCAATACATAATCACCAGACACACCCCCAGATATTTATGTGTTGCATAATGCCGACAACGACGACTTATTGAGGTTTGAACTTGACGTTTTGTATGTACATTTTTCAAAGGCTGTGGTGTTTTTTGTTTTTGTTTTTGATTTGCATGGGTTGTGTTGATTGCTCTTTTATATGCTAATACATATACTTACATCGATTTGAGTGTTTGTTTTTTTGGGCTTTGTGGTCTTCGTCTGCATCTCAAAACGTTGTTAGACTGCGCGTCGAGAGCTAAGGAAATGAGAGGCTATGGTGAGGTACCTACCAGAGAAGATGTTGATTGAAATTGAAATGCATTGAAATGGCGTGAAACCATTTGATGTCTATGTTTTGACGATATTAAAAGAGAATATTTAACTACAATCACAACTAGACAAAAAAAGCAGAGTGCTTAATAAGCAGACAGTAATCGTAAGTTATTTTTCCAGTAGTCTCACCCAATCTTACCTTTGCCTTGATCCCTTGAAATATGTCATTCGAAACAAGATACATATATGTTTCTTCGGAAACAACAACTATGTATCTAAAAACGGGTCGTATTTCACTAAACATGAGCGTTACGGACGAATTTCTATGGTATGCACTTTAACTGCCATTCAAAGTTATTTCTTAATGCTCAACATTTCATTGAATATCTACATTCTACATACGCTTTTTACTTGCGATTAAAGGTATGTATACTCGTATAAGGCAAGTTTTGCAATGGGGGGAAAAAAAATTGGGGTAACAATTAAACATGACATTACGATGATAGAGAATATGAAAAAAGTGGGTCCTATAATTCAGTCTGTGTATGTGTCTGTCTGTCTGTCTACAGCATGAACCGCTTGAGCGATTTTCTTCAAATGTTGCAATTTGTTTCTGTTGGGCAGCTTACAGAGCGGCTTGAGTCTCTAGGTCTTGAAATAACGGTACCTGATGCCGTAGAACTTTTATGATAATACTAATTTTTTTCGAAAACGGCTCCAACGATCTCAGCAAAATTTTAAGTGAAATTTTATTTCTCAAAGGCCTTTCTCATGATGTAATAAAAAAATTGGGTAAATGTGTAGATAGTGCCCCCCACAACATCCTCCAAGTGCAAACAGTTGGCGGTCACGCCCCCCAAAAAAGTTACACCCTCCCATTTCATGAAATTTTATGTATTTGATGAATTTTATAAAATTTACAGGAGTTCCTTCGGCGTGGAGAAAAGTAGGTGAGGGTAGGGGATGTCCCCCACAATAGCCTCATAGTGCAAACACGTTGTATTTACCCTGCCCCTTCAAAAAAGTTATACCCCCCCCCCCCATGTCACGAAAATTGCTGAATTTAATTCATCAGCACAGCATTTGTTTGGGGATGGGAGAAACATGGTGGTGTTGGAGGGTGCCCCCCAACAACTTCAAAGTGCAAACAGGTGGCGCTCAAACCCTTCAAATTTTTTTTATTTTAATAATAATAGCCAAAAATTCGCGCGATATGTTGTGGGGGACATCCTCTACCCTCTCCAACTTTTCCCCACGCCGAAGGAACTCCTGTAAATTTTATAAAATTCATCAAATACATCAAATTTCATGAAATGGAAATGGAATGATCTACATGAATGATTATCTACACCTTTACCAAAAATTGGAAAAAGTCTAAGGACGGCAATCCCAATAGTACCGTCTTTTGAAAAACCGTTTTTCTCATTAATGGCTGCCACAATTCTGACAAAATGTTTAGGTAGTTTAAAAAATATTGCGAGTCAACATTTATTTTTTCAAATTTTTTGTCGAAACATCTTCTGGCAAGATCCTAAAACTTGCAAACTTGATTTTTAAAAAACTCATTTATCAAAAAAGCGAAAAGTAAGAAACCGGTTTTTAAAAAATGGTTTTCTTTGAATTTTCAGTGTTTATTTGTATAAGCAAAAAGTGGCGTTTTTAGGTTTCCTCTAGACACCTCTGGAATATTTAATTTAATTTTTTTTCAAAATTTTCCGTGATTTAACTCAATTTTCATAATTAATGTGCAGTTGGCAACCATGTAACCACCAAATATATTATAAAAAAAATGATTACTAAAACCTTTTACTCAGCTTTAAGATTTTGATATCGTATTTAGCACACAATCGCAAGTTCGTGCGACCCAGTCGTGTCCATTTTTACTTGCGATTATAGGTACTATAAGGCAAGTTTTGCAATCGTGCAGAAAAAAAATTTTGAAATAACAATTAAACATGACATTACGATGATAGAGAATACGAAAAAAGTGGATCCTACAATTCTGTCTGTCTGTCTGTGTGTCTGTCTGTCTGTATGTCCGTATATGGATCTACAGCCTGTACCGCTTGACCTATTTTCTTCAAAATTTGCAGTCAGGGTCTATTTGGCATCCTACAGAGGGGTTTTTGGAATTGGGGCTCTAGGTCTTGAAATAACGGTACCTGCCATACAACCTATATGATAATACTTAGTTTTCTCGAAAACGGCTCTAACGATTTTGATAAAATTTTATTTGAAGGATTATTTTTCAATTGTCTTTCTTATGATGCAAAAATTTTTTTTGGGAAAAGTCTAAAAACGGTACCCCCCATAGTACCGTTTTTTTCAAAACCGACTTCCTCGTTAATGGCTCACACGATTTTGATGAAATTTCATATTTAAGAAGTCGTAGATGACATTAAAAAGATTGCATATTAACATTTGGAAAATTCTAAATTTTGAAATTTTTATTAATTTTTTTAAAATAATTTGTTTTTTTTGAATATTTTCAAAACGGTATTGCTGATTTATTTCAATTTTCTTGTCAAAATATCTTCTGGCAAGGTCTTAAGACTTGCATACCTAGATTTTAAAAAACTTTTTTTATTAAAAAATGAAAAATAAAAAACCGATTTTTTAAAAAACTGCTCTAACGATTTTGGTTAAATATTCAACGTTTATAAGTACTAGCAATTGCAAAAGAATGGCGTTTTTGGATTTTCGATTGAAACTTTTTTAATATTTAATTTTAAATTTTTTCAATATTTTGCGTGATTTAATTCAATTTTCATTATTAAAATGTAGTTGGCAACCCTGAGCCCACCAAAAATATTTAGAGCGATTACTAAAACCTATAACGCATAACGCATACAATATTTAGAATGCGTTTGGTTCATATGATTTCCAAATACACGCTGAAGAAAAATTACTTAAGGGGAGACCTTGTCCTAGGTCCCGTAAATCAAGTGAATGAGCAACTCCACCCTCTTGATGTGCTTAACCCTTTCGAAACGAAATTCAGTTGTCAAGATTACAGATGTTTTGCACATTGGTATAAATTATGAGCTTGAAAATAGTATCAACAAATGCAATCAACATTTTTGGTATTCATTTTTTATAAGTTTTTAATTAGCATTTAAAGAATATAGAATAAAAAATATAATAATGTTAGGAATTAAAAAAATTTGCAATTGATGCAGAGGGAAGTCTCACAAAATTGGCACGTGACCATAGCCACGATCCAAACTAACTCTTCTAGCAATCAAAAACAAAAATGATTATTAATCTAGAATAATATCACTTTGGTTGTCGGAACTACGGAAAGTTGAAGCAAAAATTTTTCAAAAAAATAGCGAATTCCTGACAATAAAACAAGTTTTTACTATTTTTTGGAACTTTTTCGAATTTGTTAAAATAGAAAACAATTAAATGTTTGGGTAAGCATTGTTCTGAAAAAATGTATGCTAAATCGGTAAACTAAAACTCAAGTCTTGACTATCTGCTTCCCTAAGGCACTTGCTCATTTCCTGCAGTGTATGAGAGCTACGTACATATGTAAGCTTTCTCATGATAAGCAATTCATGACTTGCACTAAATAAAATGATGTCACTTTCTAGTAAGTTCCCTAATTCGTTAATTTATTGACTGCATGTTTACAATTTTGCAATCGACAAACTCAGAGTTAGTGCACTTGAAATTTTGTAATGCTTCAAATAGAAACGATAGGCACCTGACAGAGAGTTTGATAACTTTTTTTGTCTGCTTGAACTTTGATTTGAACTACGTGTAGTGTGTAGAAAATGTTCAATCAAGAAATGCCTAGGAACACAAGAGAAAAAAATTGCATAGAAAAGCAGATAATTATTTTTTGATTTTAACATGAAATTGATTGAATCAAATCAAAAAAAAAATCGAAAAGACAAGGAAGATCGAGACGAGAAGATCGACCTCAACTCCAAAAGTTGCCTTCGAAAAGGTACGACAAAAAGATCGACAAAAAGGTACCTATCTAACCTATCTAACCTATTCTCCTATTTCTCTAGTTAACCCTAGCCATGTAGCTGCTCTTATTCTATTCAAATATACCAGATAACAGCGTCTACAAAGGCAGCAACAATAAAACCGAGAGAAATAAATATCAACAGTTTACAACACATACAAAATACGATACGTCAAGTGCGCAAACAGTCCTCTTATCCACCGGCCGGTATAAAAATAACAATAATCTAATTTTTTCAATCCCGTGTAAAAGAAAAAGATTTGAGGGGGGAGGGGGGTATAGAAAGGCGACTTAAATTGTATTCATATACAAACACAATTTATTTATTCATCTGTTGTCGGAGCAGATAAATTTATTTCTCTCATAAAGTATTTATTCTTAGGAACAACACTTTCTGACAGTTCAAAAATTGATTTTTGCCATATCAAAGGGATAAACTCTATTAAAAGTCTATCAGACGCTATTTGAAGAGTGAAAAATCGGCCCATAAATAAATAAATATTTGGGCACAACTGAGCGTTTGGGGTAGAACCTAGTACAGTTTCTCCAACATTCCGATATGACGAATTAAGGGACTCGGCTAGTTTCTCATTTTCAAAAAATTTATTTTTTTTTACATTTTTCGATTGGCAAACATCTCAAAAATGATGTCCTAAAATATTGGAATGATATCTTGGATATTTTTGAAATGGCAAGCATAGAAGAGAAGCATTCAAACTCCTGCCCTGAAAACTTTAAACGCGTTTTTCTCAAAACTGCATTTTTTTTTTCAAATTTGCCGCTGTTGTAACTCACGCAAATATTAACGAATCGTCTTGAAATTTTAACAGCATACTCTCCATATGTTTTTACATACAGCCATCTACAACTTTTACGATCGGATGAAAATTGTAATTTTGGCAACCATCGAAAGATGATTTTTTGGCGAAATTTGGACTTTTGTTTTTAAATTGTTTCCATTTTGTCAATTTTCAATTTTTCACTATAATTATAGATGGCTGTATGGGAAAAAGGGTCTATTTTAACGTCATGTTTTGTTTTTATTTTCCTGTTACAGGTACCAGAAAAATTCAAAAATTGCAAATTGACGTCCTCTAATTTCAAGGAGTTCAAGAAATGGCCCATAACTTTCTTGTATTTTAATATTTTAACTCGAAATTTCGTGACAACCTACAAATAATATATGTATAATAAACTCCTAAGATTACAGAACAATTGAAGCTATAGTTTTTCTTACACGCCTTCAAAAAATCAACTCCATTTTAGCTCGAGAAACTAGCCGAGTCCCTTAAGAAAAATATAAAAACAAACCTCACGAACACGGGCCTGAGTTCTTGAAACACATTTTCAATTGCTAGATGACAATAAATTGACAACGTTTATTTTCTGTTATAAGGCAAGCACAAACGCGCTCGTCTTCAGTTATTATTTTAATTTGAAGTTGGTTAGGCGTCTCGTCGTAGTTCAATAAGTTCCAATTTGATTTCGGTAAGTTTTCGGTGAAAAGAAAGCGCGAGTGCGTGTCTACTTTGTTCGATGTACTTATAGGTGTAGTGCAGAATTATATTGTTTGAAACAAGACCTTAGAATTAAGTGTATATAAAAGTGCGCAAAATAGATCAGACAGGTAAAGCATCATAAAAAGCATTTATTTTGAACTGAAGAAGAAGGAAGCCCTTGGAAATAAGGCACTCGAATAAAACACGTTATCTTAATTGCGATTGGATTATATTTGTTAAGCTCACACATACCTACGTAATAAGCTTAGCACTTGTAAAACAAACAAAATAATCAAACATGATACAGTGGTTATCCGACAAAAGTTCTGCAGGGCAATGTCGGAAAGTAGAATTTGTCGGATTATAAAGTATTTCCTAAGAGCTAAGACTCATGAAGGTTCCATTGGTGCAAGATAAAGTGAAGATTTCAAGCATCAGTTATAGTCATATTGGAATAAAGTGGGCCCCTCGCCACACCGGCCGGTTTAAACAAGGCCACACTACTGAAACTCCACTGTACTATTGAAGAAAACCGAAACATACCTACATTGGTACACTGGCCGTTGCGTATATGTTTACATGTTTAAAAAAATTTATGATTACGTATTCGTAGATGTTATGGCAGAGTAGTTTTGCTGGAAAGATTTTCTCCATACCTGCTACAATCAAACAACATTTGTCAATGCCGAACTACCCTTGAAACCAAATTTTATTCTCTTTGGTTGTTCTTTTTTGACCCCAGAACTTTTAATAAAAGATACAAAATGCTCTAGTAAGAAAGTGTTTGTGTTTCACAGATCACAGTTCACAGCCTAGGGGACCGTAGATGTGTGCGGTTTCCCAGCACAAACAAATACACAGTATTATAATACCAAGTAGGTAGAAATGCTTTTTCAAGCGGCTGGATCGGCACAATTATTAAGTGACCGATTCATACATCAACACATTTCCTCAGAAATGTTCTTTCTTTATAAGCTGCGTATTTACAGAGCTAGCTATTCGTTTCAAGTTTTTGTTTACCCTTCGTTGTTCGGTTTTTTTTAAATTCTGATCGCGAAGAAGAGGATTGGTTGCCTTACTCACCAAAATAAAGCGCAGAACGGATTAAGGCGGCAACATCACCATGACAAAAAACAGCAAGTAGCAGTACATATTAGTGCTCTGTATTTTACCCGGGTAGTACCCATTATAACAATTACCCGGGTACCCGGGTACCTGGGTAGCGCGGGTATTACCCAAGTAGACGGGTACCCGGGTAATGCGGGTAGCTCGTCGGGTACCCGGTTACCCGACAGAATAAGCTATACATGACAGTGTTATGTTATGGGTAGCGGAGAGTGAAAATTCTCTAATGCACTTTGAAATATCTATCGGGTATCGACATCAAATGATTTAAATATTAGCAGGTATGAGTTCTTTAAAAACATCAATCTAGGAAATTAATAAAGGGCGTACCCGGTACTTCGGTACCCGGGTAATACCCGATATTGCGGGTACCCGGGTACCCGGGTGGGTACCCGGGTATGCGGGTATTAAGAGCTCTAGTACATATACCTAGCACTATATTCGCAAAAAACAATTTCCAAACGAACTTCCACCACTATTCGAAACTGTTTGGGGCTTCATTAGTTTGTAAAAACAACAAATTAGAGATTTTGGGCTATCATTGTTGCTGGTGTAGTAGTAAAATCTTAACTGAGCATATATCATACTCGAATATTTGTTCTAAAGTAAGGGCGCCTGCTGCTGCTGTAGACGATTCAATCTAATTTGTGTGTCAAGCTCATAAACATCTTTTAAAAGTTTTATTTATCTGTGATCTCTTTGACGAAGAAGTTCTAAATTCTAATAGCAACATTTTTTTATCTTAAGGTTCCCAATTACCCAAAACACGCTCATCATGAATTTTTACTATATGCTCGCATCTCCGCCTTGCCGCACTGTATTGATGACAGCAAAGGCTCTTGGCGTTAAACTCAACCTTAAAGAGATGGACTACGAAGCTGGTGATCACCTGAAACCCGAATTCATCAAGGTAACATTGAAATATCTAAAATTATAAAAAACACGTTGTTGTAACAAGGAAACCATTTGTATTTGTAGATCAACCCACAACACACACTACCTACCTTGGTTGACAATGACCTCGCTCTCTGGGAGTCTCGCGCCATTCAAGTATACCTCGCTGAAAAATACGGAAAGAACGACTCATTGTACCCCAGTTGCCCCAAGAAGCGCGCCGTCATCAACCAACGACTGTATTTCGATATGGGAACACTCTACCAACGATTCGCCGACTACTATTACGCACAAGCCTTCGAAAGTAAGCCCGCAGATCCAGAGGTATTTAAGAAAATTGAAGAAGCCTTCGGTTTCTTAGACATCTTTCTCGATGGCCAAGAATATGCCGCTGGTGAAAACCTCACTCTGGCCGACATCGCCCTTGTTGTCACCGTTTCCAGTTACGAAGCAGTTAAGTTTAACATCAGCAAGTACCCCAATGTTGCCAAGTGGTACAAACACTGCAAGACTGTGACACCTGGCATGGATCTAAACGAAGAAGGAAATGTAGAGTTCAAGAAATTCTTTCCATAGACTTGAAACTTGATTTGAATTTTGTTTTATTTTTGAAGTGAAACTTCTTATGCGACTTGCAAACATCCAGCGTTACTTTTCCGTGTTACATGCAGCGTTACACTTCCGTGTTAAACATATTCAGTCGTAAAATGAAAAAGTCGATCAGTGTTGAGTTTTACTCTTTTCTCCAATGAAACGATAGAAAATATCTAAAGTTGAAGTGAAACTTCTTATGCGACTTGCAAACATCCAGCGTTACACTTCCGTGTTACATGCAGCGTTACACTTCCGTGTTAAACATATTCAGTCGTAAAATGAAAAGTCGATCAGTGTTGAGTTTTACTCTTTTCTCCAATGAAACGATAGAAAATATCTAAAGCAGTTTCTTTTAATTTGTATAATATACATAAATGTATGTAAATATGTACATATGTTGATAAGTGCTTACTAAATGTGTAAATCGATTGAGTTAAATTATTCTAACAAAAAAACCAATTGTTAAGTTTCTCCTCGAATGTGCTGACTGCGGAATTTTATTAGGAAGACAATATACATATGTATGTATGTATGTACAAATCAGAGCTTTTGGTGAGTGGTAACTGTAAGATTTTATTAGAATTTTGATATATGTAGTAATGAGTATGTAGTAGTTAGCGGAGGCATAATCATGTATATATAAGCAATTTCCATTTAAGCCCGGCCCAAAAATGTTCGATCATGTCTAAACATGTTTGATCATGTCTAAACGTGCTTGATCATGTCTAAACATGTTTGATCATGTCTAAACATGTTTGATCATGTCTAAACATGTTTGATCATGTCTAAACATGTTTGATCATGTCTAAACATGTTTGATCATGTCTAAACATGTTTGATCATGTCTAAACATGTTTGATCATGTCTAAACATGTTTGATCATGTCTAAACATGTTTGATTTTCCAAGTCTCATAAAATGATCAAATTTGTGCAATTTATAAGTGGAATTGTTGAAAGTAGTATTTTTGCACCTCAAACTACTTAATTTTTTCTGTCTTAACACCCTCAACAGTGTTTTATAACATGTTCAACAAAATTGTTTTTTGCTGTATCAATGGTCACTTTAGCCATAGTTTAGACAACCAATTTCGGTGTCTAAAGTTAGACATTTCTTAGACAGCGATGAAAGTGTTTATAAATACGATTTGGACTTGGACACTGTTCTAATTCTTTTTCTTTTAAAGAAACAATACGAGTTCACTCAAAATAAATTTCTACCCCTTCCTATTTTCATTTTCATATTAGGAAGTTTCACTTCTTCCGCGCGGGGGGACTGCACGCACTATTTTTTTATTAATTTTTTAAGAATTTTGGATTTTGAATCGATTTATGCCAGAAAATAAAATCAGTTATACTCCGGAACAAATGGGATTTTTTTTTTATTGCTTTCATGCGAAGAAATTGAACAAATAATTATATAAATAAATGAGCTGAGGTAACAGAGCGGGAGTCTCGGGTGAAGAAATAGAGGGGACCTTAAATTTTCTCCCGATCCCGAACGCCTAACAAAGTAAGCCGTTTTTTGTTTTCTTGAACAGATTCTTACCAAAGTCTACAAGCATTTTCGTTAAAACTCGACTGTTTTTCATTGAGGCACATGCGTTTGCGTATTTTCAATAGCTTAAGAATTGTTGTTGCTTCTAGAGCTCCCAAATCTCTGGCTACATTACCCGCGACGTATTGGTTATGCAGTGTGTTTTGCATAAGATGCGACAAAAGCCTAGGACGGATAGGCTGGATCAAGACAAGAAAAAAGTCGTAAGGAAGAGGGCGCTTATCTCTTCCTCCGTTTAGGCGGAATGGAGAATTTTATAAGAAATTGACTTAACACTTTAAAAAAAATCCACTAAGCCACCTACTTTTACATAATATAGTGTTTTTGAAAGCTGATACTTTGTTCTTTAATTGCCATTTTAGTTCAAGTTGATTTAGTGAATAGCCTTTGAGTAATCAAGTTTCGAAGTCAAAGTGTTGGAAAAAAAATAAAATGTTTACAAAATTATGCCCCATTAAAGGTCACTTTTTCTTTAAATGTACAATGTTCCCTACTTAGTTTTTGAAATAATAGGAAAACAGTCCAGAAACCCCCTTTCTTGCTTAGAAAATATAGTCCAATCAGGGGAAAACCCACAAAATTAGATTTTCTGGAAAAAGTAGCTTTCTTAGGCAAAACACCTTGTTGAAGTTCAATGTTGAAAGAACAGTTTAGAAGTAACGCTCACAGCACAAAGAGAATACTGCCGCAAAAGGGAGGGTCTATTTGCCTATGCACCGATGGTGTGGATCGTGTTGGATTGTGTAACACGATCTCAATTGAGTTGTTTGAGGGTTGTTGTTATTGTAGCTTTGCATAAAAGCACAAGTTGTAAAGTATTTTAAGAACAAAAGAGTCATCAAGTACGATATTTCGGGGTCCTCAAGCTCAGACCTTTGAGAGTTTCAGAAATTGAGACCACTATACTATCACAAATAATATTCCCGTAGTAAAAAATTTTCGGAACATCAGCTGAAAGTACTAGATATGTCTGACGTATAATGCAGCGTCAACATTCTGCGTCGTTGCGTGAGTGAAGCCTTAGATTAGACACTGTGCTTTCTTCGTCAGAAACTCAATAAAGGCTCTGGTTCTGTCAGTTGAATTTTTATTACTTTTATTATGTTCATTTAACTTGAACTTCATTTAACTTGATCAGCTGGTTTTCAGAGCGATCACCAGCCATAATTTTCGACGAAGTGAACTTGGGCATGTTTGCGACTACCATTGATAAAGCGTTTCATTCTCAAGGTCTAATTGTTCAGGGGGGTCATGCCGTAAGCAGTCAATAGTGAGACGATATCGTTTTGATGATAGACGATAAACGACTGAACCAATGTTTCCAGTCAAATTGTGACGATGACAAATTGCTGAATGCTGGCTGACCTGTAAAATAAGTATTTTTATTTAAATTTTAAGTTTATTTTACCAGGAGCAAATTTTTGTTTAAATTGTGAAAGTAAATCCAATCGGGATTTGCCATTTTTAGACAGAAATTTCATCTTTGGTGCCATCTTTGATGACACAATAATGTCGCTTTCCATTGGACGAAAAAAGCCGTCCAGGAGCATCCAGGAGCATTCTCTAACCGTTCCATCAGCGCAAAAGGAAAGCTTCTTATGATTCTAAGAAGTGACAGCCACTTCTCGATTTGAAATGAGTAACTCATACCTATGTAAAAAATAAAATTTTACTTTAGGAATATTTTTTAAGAGCAATAAATATTTCAATTTGTCAAAACTGAACAGAAATAATTTTAGGTTTTCCATTGGTTTTTAAAATAAGTGCGGTTCTCAGAGTGAAAACCAATGGAAAGCAATATAAGTTTCGTTAAAAGAGTTCGATCACACATTTTTAACTTTAGAGCAACACAAAAGTAAAGTTACAGAAAGCACCGTTTGGGCGTTGTCGTCGACGATAGACTAACGAATGATGATCGTCTGTGAAAGTTGCAGAATGACCGCCCACAACTTAACAAACGGATTTGAACCACACTATTTGGATTTTGGAGTTAGTTTATAGTTTGTGTCATAAAATCGCAATGACACATAACAAATTCGACATTGCGTGCCTATATATTCGCTAGAAATAAGACTTTAAAAGTGAGTTAATGTTGTTAGTAAGCTAAGCAATTATTATCTTGTGTCCAATGTCTTTTCAATGAACTTCATTTGGCAGCTTCACCCATTTTCACTCACTTCCCGCGTAGACCTGTATTGTGAATTGCGCACAACCTCGAATATTTTCATTTTACATTTTACTTGTATGTGGCGAGTTAGTTTTTCTTATTAACAAATACGCTGCCTTAAGCCTTTAACCACAACAACTTTAATTTGAACCTAAGACACCAGTTTATTCAAAGCACATATCCATCTAACTTAAATGAAGTCGAGGATGTCTGTTTGTGTTTTCTATTTCTTTTAACTGATAACTTGTGCTATTTATTTATGAAGTTGTTACTTCTCATAACAAAGCTTTGTGTGAGAATTTTTTGACAAATTTTTGTCTGTGGATAATAATAATTAAAAAAGCCCCATGATGACTCCATTCCTTTCTTCGATTATAAAGTCAGTCCGGACTTAATCGACTTTTAGTTGAAGTTATTGTCTCTTCGTTGATCAACGCAGTTCTAGTTTAGCTTGTCAGTATCTTCTAGAAACAATAGTAACGTTTATTTATACTTCCTGTGTAGCCAGCCATTGCTTTGAAAGATTGCTTAGGCGATTGTTCCTCCAGAACTCTTTTCTTTTCCGAATAGAAATACATTTCCAATTATCCTTAAGACTGCAACGAAAATAAAAAGAACTCATGGATTTGTACTATACACTCGCTTCCGCTCCATGCCGCGCAGTCCTGATGACCGCCAAGGCAGTAGGTGTTGAGCTTAATCTCAAGGAGATGAACTTAAGCGTCGGCGATCATCTTAAACCAGAATTTGTGAAGGTAACATTCATTGAAGCTGATTATCTTGCAATGTCTTGTCTTTGTAATGCTCGTGGCGTAATGCTGTGCATATCTGACTGTTACGTAGGAGTTCGAGGTTTAAATTCCTGTTTTTCCAAGGATATTGGCAAGTGGTCCATAAGTAAATACACTGCCAAGGAAAGGGCTTTTTCCCTTAGCCGTTTGAAATAGGCATACAATTGTAGTTCCTTGAAGTGCGGTTGGCTCCGAGGATAACCGAGCCCTGTCGCGCAACCCTATTTACTTTTTTATTTACTTTGAAATCATTTTTCTAACGCAGTGAATCACTTTGTGTGTCTATAGATCAACCCACAAAGCACCATCCCCACCTTGGTGGACAACGGTTTCGCACTCTGGGAGTCTCGCGCCATCTTGGTATACATTGCTGAGAAGTACGGAAGTACCGATTCCTTGTATCCGGATTGCCCCAAAAAAAGAGCAATTGTTAACCAACGCTTGTACTTCGACATGGGAACACTTTACCAACGATTCGCAGACTACTATTACCCACAGGTCTTTGCTAAGGCACCCGCAGATCCAGAGAAGTTTAAGAAAATGGAGCAGGCTGTTGGTTTCTTAGACATTTTCCTCGATGGCCAAAAGTATGCTGCTGGCGATAGTTTGACTGTAGCTGATATTACACTAGTTGCAACCATTTCCACTTTCGAAGCCGCCAAGTTCGACATCAGCAAGTACCCAAATGTTGTCAGGTGGTATAAGCACTGCCAGTCTGTGACACCCGGAATCGAATTAAACAAGAAAGGAGCCGAAGCCTTCAAGAAGTTTTTCGATTAAAAGTTAAGTTCTTCTTTTTTTCGTTTGTTACTTTTTTGAAAAATTATGTTCTCAAAATAAAAATAAAAATTTAAATTGAATTGAAAAAATGAGCGCATACATCTACTTGAACTTCGTTTAAAATGGAAGCTACAATTTAAAAAAAATCAATGGGAAAATAAAGCCTTTTTAGGGAGACCTTTGGTGTTTCATCAGTTCTACTAAAACAAATGATGAAAGGTAAAATGTATGTACAGACTGAAAGTTCCTAGTGTTCAATAACTACGATAAAATCCACTTTCTCTCAGATTCATTAAAACAGCTTTACATGGTTTTAAAAATTTTGTATTTTTTGAAAATGCTTCAACACGTTTGTACATAAAAATAAAACAACTAAATTTAACAAGGTGCGTCCTATAATCTACAATCTAATAATACCAATAAACTACCTCATGTTCCCCCCAATAGGAGACTCTCTAATATATCGAGTCACTCTTCCGAAAAGACTGCTCCAGATTATGCAGCCTCTGCTCCAAATCTGTCATGGAATTTCTTAAATGATGACCTCTCGGGCGCAGGGAAACTCTGGGAGAACTCTGCATCAAATCATCCTTAACACCGGAAAAGGAATGCCGTATACGGCCATGATGGAACTTTGTATTCTGATAACTGTGCTTATGAAGTTCACATACTTGCTGCTGCTTTTTTCCCATACTTGGTGCTGAATGCAGGCTGCAGGCACGAGTCGATGTGACGTCTTCGTTTTTGAGGGAATCCTCGTAGCTATCGCTGTGAATGAGACAAATTTCAAACGAAAAGATAGCTGTAGCTATTCCACGCAGAGAATCACTTTGAATTCAGTTACAAACTCTGATGGTATCAGAGTGATGTTGTATTCAGTGCGTGTTAAGCTTTTTCAAATTTAAAAATTGGCGAGATATACCCCACAAAACTAACCTGCTGTCGTTGGCAGCGGCAAAGCATACGCCAGATTCGGTGTGAGGAAACTTCCTCATATCCGAGACGCTCCGGCGCCTTTGTAGGACCTTGAGGATATCCGATGGAGTTTCACTGCGTTCACGATGACTAATAAAATCCACTCCTGAATCACGGCCACTTGAGTGTAGTGAATGCATGGACGTATCATAGTGTTGTGTTCTGTAAGTAATCACGAAGTAAGTGGTACGTATTAACGATATTATATTTTGTTAGAAGGCAATTATTAGAGTACTTATGCAGCCAACCATGGCAAGGCAGACTTTGTTCCTAAAAAAAAAACCAGACAATGTAGTTCCAATTAGTCTAGCATAGCATGATTGATAGGTAGAGCTTTAAGCATCGCATTTGTTTTGGCTGTATTAAGCTACAATCAACTGAAAACTGTGTTATTAAAAAAACATTTAGGAAATTAGTTTCAGTTTCGTGTTGGTGACATCAGACTGACAAGTTTCTGTTGTTAATGGTGGTTCTTTGCAAAACTTGTTGATAGTTTCGATTTTTGTGTCTCCTATTAGGTGTGTGAAGCTTATTGCTTATTCAATTGTGGGGTCAGGCCAATTGAGTCAATAAAGAAAAAAAAAAATACGAGCAAGTAAGGAAGTACAATCCGATAGCTTGTATAAGAAAATAAACAAAGTTTTTCTCAAATGCCCACTACTATTTTTAGGAATCAGTTAGTTTGTGGAAAAAGTTGTTTCTCGGATAGAAATTTTAACATCAAATGAAAATGATGCTGAAATCAGATAATTTATTAGCTAGGCTTTTTTCAATCCAGTGTTAGAGTTCCTTGGATAATAAATTCAGACTCCTTTTTTATTGTGCTCTGTTCATTAAAAATGTGCAATACAGTGTACAGCGAAGATAGGGATGTTTAGTATTTACCATATCACTCGTACTTTTCAAATCCATCGCAAGTAGCAAAACAAACATTGGTAAATTGATAAAGGCAACGCGCTGTGCTTTTGTAAATTAAATGAGGCTTGTAGCAGAAGAGCCAATCTGTGCACACTGCACAGTCAACTGTGTGTATTGAAGGTGTGGGGAACCTATGTCGGTTGTAGAATGTTTTTATGGCAATTCAGTGGTTTGCAAGCATTTTTTTCTGACGGATTTTTATAAGAAAGTTGTCTGCACTTCCCGGTCTTTTAAAAGCGCTTTTATTGGGCCTGTACTGCACATTTTTGTTGAACAGAGTATAGTTTTTCTTTTTTATAAACTACGCTCACATCAAGGCGTTTGGAATACCCTCATAATGTTATAAAACACAGTACGAGCATTTAGAAAAAATAGGAGAGGATTGAATATAGGGACACCGATGCACTTTGGTTTTGAATTTTTATGAATCGTAATGCAGCGGAAAGACAGAGTCTGGTAGAGCATTCCACGTACGGGTGGTGCGACTAAAACAGGAATCTCTGTACTTGACTGTACGCCCGAAGTTTGGCTCAAAGTAAAACTGATGAGCATCCCTGGCGAGGCGGGTGTTGCGGCTAAATTGTTTCATGGGAATTCCTCCCAGCTGGCTATTACGCTAGAGCGTTATTTGCAAAAAAAAATGGGATAAAAGAGAGTGAGGCAGGTAACGTTTCGGCCATGTTCACGACAATCAAACGATACTACAATTGAACTATTACCTATCAGTCTTAACACTCTATTTTGTAACTTATCAAGTAGGCGCAAAGATGTCTGAAGAGTACCTGACCAATTACGGGAGTTATACTCTAAGGGCGGATGTAGGCTATATAAATAGTGGTCCGATCAGAAGGGGTGAACAATTTCCTGCATCGTCTGAAGAAACCTAAGCATCTTGAAGCATTTTTAGCGACCTCCAATAAGTGATCATTCCAACGAAGATCATCTCTTAGACACGCACCAAATACTGAAAGCTTTTCTGTTTCTTGGATCCAGGTACCATTCATGGATAATGGCAATGGGGGAATGTTAAGCTTTAACGACAAGAGATATCATTGAGTATTTGAAGCATTGAAATCTACTTGGTTTCTACTAACCCATTTAAAAATGCTGTGTAACCGTTCCAGTTCAACATCCAAAGAGCAGGGACGTGAATTTGGAAACAAATATGAGAAGCTGAGAGTTAAGTCGTCAGAAAAACAATTGAAAGGGTTAGAAGTTTCAGAGTTTAGAAATTTGAAAAAATTAAAAAAAAGAATTACATAGAGTCGGAGACGAAACGGAACCCTGGGGCACACCAGCTTTTAAGAAGTGAGCATCAGACTTGAAGTTGAAGCCATCCAATACAATTTGTATTGAGCGCCTGCAAATGCAGTTTCTAATCCAACGAAAAAGGGACTCATCAATTGCCACAGTGATAAAAAATTTCTTTCGCAGGTTAAACTCAAACGATTTCATTTACTGTTCCAATAGTCAGGCCATTCCATTTCTTATATCTTCAATGTCTATCTAAAAATTTATATCTCTATTCGTGTCTTCGAATGGGATATTTGCAATTACCCAAGCCAAGGCCAGCCACTCAGGTGAGGTGCACTTGAAGTTGAGTTGATATTTCGAATATTGTTTTATGTCGAATAACTCATGCTAGCTGCAGAAAAATTTTTACAATTTTTGTTTGCTTCTTGTCAATCTCATCTTCTCTTTCGGCACTATGAGCATCGTGATCACGAAGGGATCACTACTCTTCCACCCACCCTCTTCAAATGCTGATATCGTTGCATTATTCGGTACAAGAAATATTTTGGGTTATGTGTTCCTTTCCTCCTTCGCGGTCGTGTCTGATCGTTGCATGACATTGCCTTTTTGACGGAGCTCTCTCCTTTTAACATAACATTGCCAACTGAGCAGGTCGTACTTTTCCTTGGCCTTATTTCAAAGTCGCTGTACAAATGCTACCAATTTTTCGACAACGTTACTGATGTGATTCAGTACTAAAATAACTGGCATGCTGAGAGTTGTCGATGTCTCAATCTGTTTTACATGACTTTTGCTATTCAAGCTCTTCATTTTACTTACTTAGGTTGGCATTACAGTTTGGGGTGAACCTGAGCCTAAACCAACGTCTTACGCCGATAATTTCGGGCGAGATCTCTCCAGTTTTGCACTTTAAGTCCATTGAGGTCTTCTTCCAGTTGATTGCGCCACCTAAGAAGAGGTCTACTTCTTCCACGATTTCCCTGCAATGTGATTTTGAAAACCCGCGTTTGGGTCCATCCGCTCTACATGACCCAACCAACGTAGCTCTTGATCAGGCTACGAGTATTTTTGAAGAAAAGGCTTGGTATATGTCGCCTTCGAGGAAGGAAGCTCAACGTAAACGATCGGACCTTCACAATGGACAGATAATTTCGAAGTTTTGTTTCGACTTCTTCACAAAACGAAGGCGAATTCGTTTAGGATACGATGTCATCTTAGTAGTTAGGACCAGTCTCCTAAAAACCAATGTGACGCTATTTTGATCCAAATTATAAGAGTTTGCACTTTGCAGGTAGAAGCAGAAGCATTTTGTTGAAAAAATATTTTTTCACTCAATACAAAGAGATACTTCAGATAAATAGGTTGCAAATAAATTGCTTTTTAAGAAAATGTACACGTAATCATGGCTTTATAAAAATATTTAAAATCAGTATAAGAGAGGGATGAAAATCGACGATAGCTTTTTATGATCAACTGGCCATATTTCGGTCAATTTTTAACATCGAACGATCTGTAGTGTTTTGAAGAAAATGTTATCTACTTCCTATTTATGAAGCAATTTCTACAACCTATCGGTGACTCTTTATCGGCTACGGATTTTAACGTTTCGGAAACAAAAAAAATTTTTACCAACTATTATTTCAACGGAACATTGATTCAAATTGAACAAACGGACAACATTAATTATAAAAAAAACAAAGATTGCACTACATAGAAAATAAAATAAAATACATTTGTTGTACTACGTATTATATAAAAAAAATTTTTTCATTAATAGAACGGATTTGCTATATAAAAGATTTGCTATACAAAAGAAAGTCAAGAAGAGTCTTCAAAAATCATTCTATTTAGGATTTTTCTCCGGAAGTTTTCTCTATTCATATTTACATTCAACAAGTCAAAATATTTATTAATGTTTTTGAACATCTATTGAAACATTCATGAGAAGCATAATTAGTCCTTGAGTTACTCTCCTTTAAAAATTTGGTATCTCTTAAAATACGAGCGATAGGATTTACAGATATTTTGGAACACAAAAATGGTGAGTTAATATTTCCATTTAAAAGATCGAACGCAAATAAAGCTTCGGACAACTCTCTACGATTTACAAGGCTGCACATATTAATAAGACTTAGTCGATGTGAATAACGAGGTAAGACAGAACTGTATCAACAGCATACAACGGAGACCATATTACACTACAGTACTCTAACAGTGACAGTACCAATGAAGAATATATAGCTTTAGTGATAAGGGAATCACTAAATTCCTTGGATCTTCGCTTAACTAAACCAAGTATAGCCATATTCTTGGAATTAACTTTATCAATATGATGTTTAAAAGTTAGTTTGCTGTCAATTAAAAACCAATTGCACAAAGAAATTATATTGCATTTCTCCTAATTTAACATCATTCCGTTAGCTTTACACCACTTTACTAGGCTGATTAAACATTGCTGCAATAATTGCACATCGGAAATATTGTTAACTGTATGAAACAACTTTAGATCGTTGGCATACATCAGAAATATACAACCTTCAAACAGTAACGGCAAGTCATTTATAAAAAGGAGAAATAAAAGTGGGCCAAGATGGCTACCTTGGGGTACACCAGAAGTTACATTAATTTGACGTGACAAAACATCACAAAACTTGAAACACTGCGTCCTTTGCGACAAATACGATTGGATCGACAGAAAATTCAGTTGCTTATTAGAAATTTCCCTTCAAATCATCGAAATTTTGTGTCGTTTAAAAGATACTTTGCAAATTCTGATAAAGGTTTGCTTTTATATGCCTACTACCGATTGGCACCCTTTTAGCACTCAGCTGGCCTTTTCATAATTAACATTAACCAATTCTGGCAATAAAAATCCATTTGCTCAGTATTCTTTTTTAATACCCTAATTTTTAGGACATAATTAATGGTCTATAGAAAATGTCAGTAAAGCAAACTAAAGCAAGTATGTTGGCACTGTTTTTTCGAGTATGTCACCTTTTCACTTTTGCCTAGTTTCTTTTCACAGTTTTGTGGAAAGTATAGTTCCTTTAAATTCACTGCTAAGACCTTCACACTTAAAGAACTTATGATAGAAAGTGACCCAATTATATTCGCTTTACTTCACTTCCCGAAATTAAATTCAGTGTGCGCCTTTAAAGAATATAACCTACGAGGGAAGAGAGACATAGGTACAATTTCTATCCAAGAGGGAATTTATCTTCCCTCTTGGATAGAACTTGTACCTATGTCTCTCTAACCAAACCAAAAGCTCATAAAAACAAAAGTAGAAAAATAAGCAGTTCAAGGTTCAGAATTCATTGTTCTTTCGCCCTTTACGCACTAACAATAAAAAAAAAATGTAATCCATACACACACACTACCCGACCGACCTGTCCTCCCAAATTCACGAAAGTAAAACCGGGGGACAGTAGTTGTAATGATTTACGAATTGTTTCTTATAGACCATTTCCTGACTGTTGTTTATCTCGTTGAGTGATCTGAACTGAACACACCAAACACGTATTATTAACCCTCTAACCTATAACTGCCAAAAGACAGTAGACAGTTTCATATTTCAAGGCACCCCCACAAAGTAAGTGTACCAGAGCCATAACCGGAAGAAAGATCCCACCAAATACACCCCTTGTTTACTCACATGCTATTTGCCGCCTGAAAGGTGCTGTACTTGGTCACATATGACAGAGGCTCGTGCTCCGTCGCAGCTGACCGGTTAGCTTTAATAATTGACTTTGGCAACGGGACATCAATATACTCCCTGGGACGCATGCTACTCCACAAGGCAAAGAGAAAAAAAAACAAAATAGATTATAGAAAAATTACCCAATTCGAGAAATTTACAGTTATAGGAGTCCAGAATTTATGTAGGAAGGTAGTAAAAAGAATTGAATATACAAACTCGTTGGAAAGAATGGTTGGTGTCTTGTGAAAGATATCCGGTTTCTGCATCGTGCTGGATGAGTGCGTGGAACACATCGACTCTGGACTGCTTATGGTCTTCCGCAATGCCTTGCCGCCGTTGCCACCGCCACCGTTAACATCGTTTAGTCTGGCTATGGTGTACGTAAGACCAGTTTCCGATGATGGAAACTCTTGTTCCGTCCATCTGACAAGAGAATTAAAAATGAGCAATGGTCAATGCCAAAGAGGCAGAGTAAGTTTTCTGTTTTCTGTTTTTTTCTTCTTCTAAATAGGGCTAGAGTCTTCCCACCAAGGTAATGGGGGAAATGAGTTTTGTGCAAGAATGTACGAGTATATTGTTATTTTACCTACTCTCACGTTCCAGGAATCGAGTTAATAAGAGTTTACAGTTATTTTTCAATGTCCAGCATGCCTGTGTACTTGTACCATATAAGCAAGTACAAGTATGGCCTCCACAATCACAACTGCCAAGTGAAGAAGTGATGTCTTTGGAGCTTGGAGCAAATTGAAACAACATGTTTGTGGGTTTTTAGCTTTGCGCACCGTGCAGTTTATTTTGTATCTCAAACAATACCTGGTGACCAGACTCTAACACTATCAGTCTTAATGGGTATGTTAAATGTCTTGTGTGTATGAAGTTGTGTTTTTTTTTAATGCAAATAGCTTAAATGTGGTTACCGTTTCTGTTTCATGCACACCAGGCAAAGGGCAGTAGTGCAAGCACCGGCCAAAATGAGAACAGCCAAAACCAGTGAGATTATTTCTGTGCCTCCCATGATAGAGACCGACTTGCTTGAGGACCGTACCGCCCCGAAGTCCGACACCTCAATGATCCGGGGTTCAGCCATTGAGGAGAAGTTTTCGGCATGCAACAAACTGAGGGATCTGAGAAAGGAAAGTAATTATTTGATTAGTAAAAAAAAAGTAGAACCAGTACATACCTATGCAGGGTTTCCATGTCAACGACAGCATTCGTCCGCAGGTCAACGGCATAGATGTATGCGTCAGTCCTATGATACAACGATACAAATGTGATCTAATTACAATAACAATAAAAGGTGAATAAAAAAGATTATAATTCAAAAGAAAAGTTGTGGTGGGCTTGAGAAGACAAATGTAGACGTCAGTGAGGCCTTTACAGCTCCACAAAAATATTCAAATTCTCTTTTTATAGTGAAACGATTATTAATGACTTCTTCTTGTAAGGATGATTTATAATTGGAATCGTTTAGACTTCTGATGTGACGATGGCTATGTTATTTCAATTGGAATATCCCTTTGAAATGGTTGAGAGGAGAGATACTAATCAGCACCAGAGCAGGCGAATGCCTAAGAACCCTTTTTTCTTAGATACTTGGGAGGGTGAAAAAAGGGGGCCTGGCGGGCGGTCGTAGGTAAGGAATCCAATAAGAATTAATGAAGGTCATTGAGCTAACAGTTATACAATTTGAATAAGAGTCCAGATTCAATGGTTGACATACTTTGGGGACTATGTGTAATTTTATGTCTCTGGGCTTAAAGCCACTGAACTATGTTTGACGACAAAAGGGAGACCTAGTGGCAGAATGTAAAAGATTAGGCTTGATGGAATTGGGTTGGTACAATTGATGGAAAAGGGGTACAACTGAGGCGTCCATTGAAATAAAAACTGAAAGTTTGATTTTGACAACAATGAAACTGAGCTTTTGTTTAGATTTAGTTTCATAACGTGCGGATAACGATGCTTTCACTTGGGTGAGTATAGTGATTGATTCGTTATGAAACACTTTTTGTTCAAGGTGCGCTAGTTAGCATACATTGTACAATTTAATCGAGCAACATTTGTTATATTTATATAGGACACTGCAGTAGCTACGACGTCAATATGAAGTGATTACGAATATTCGCCCTCGCTAGTTAAGCTGTCTTTTTGGTGTTTCCGGTTTTGACTTTTTTGAGTATGGTTAGGTGGGAGTGGCTGTCAGCTAATGAGTATGTACGTACATGAATTACTTGGCACACTTGGGCCACCAGGGGCCATTGCAGTACCATAGCAGGTTAATCACCTACTAATCCCAAAATTCCGATATGAGATTATCGAGTTGATCAACCATTAATTTGTCAATTCGGGACTAGCTGGTTAATCACCTGCTAGTCAAACAACGCGGAGCTTTTAATGTACTTTGAAAGACTTTTAGGGTCTATGTAAGCTAAATCGCTAGTATCGTCGAAGTAGAATTCACCGAGATGAGTTTTTCTCGTAGTGCAGGGCATGAACAAAGAAGGTGTTGAACGGCTTCTTACTCTTCCGATCTTCTTCATCCATGCAGCTTCTGCAGAAATCGTTGGAGTGCACACCAAGTCTTTTGGCGTGTCTTCCTATTAGACAGTGTCCCGTAAGAACACCTATGGTAGAACCTAGATACAGGCGGTTTAAGGATAACAAACTCTTCGAACGCTTTGAGTCTACACACGGCCAGACTTTTTGGTTGCAAGGCAGTTGTTACTCTCAGTCCATCTAATGTTTGTTATCCTTAAAGCATCTTGTCTAAGTAGGAGTTTACATGAAGCGATAGGTGTACCCATATTGTTCCGTTTTGAGCGTAGGGGAGTGGTCGTGCCTTTTTTGGCTAGTTCGTCCGCCATACAGTTGCCTGGGTATGTCTCTGTGTCCCGGCACCCATAAAAGGTTAATGTTGAACTTATTTGACATCTCTCTCAAAGACATTTGACAGTTTTAGACAGTGATGGATTTTGTAGAGACAGAGGCAAGAGATTTAAGGGCAGCGTGGCTGCCCGAGTAGATTCGAATATCCGTGGAGGATATAACGTTTTCTTTGAGCCAAGACAACACTTCCTTAATTGCCAGAATTTCCGCTTGGAACTCACTACAATGGTCGGGTAAGCGGGAGAAAAGACTGAGATTTAGTTTTTCTGAGTAGATTGCACTTCCTACACCTCCGCTGATTTTTGAAAAATCGGTGTAGAAGTGTATTGCTTCATTTTCCAGGATTGTACGATCCTCCCATACAGATTTCGAGGGGATGGTGATTTGGAAATTGTTATCAAAAGCCAGTTTGGGTGTGGTGTAATCGGATCGATTCGGTAGGAATCTAAAGTTATTTAGAATGGTGGTCTGACTGATTTGAATATTGGTCCACAGAGCTATACCAGCTCTGAGTCGAGTAGCTGAGCTAGCTGCGACTTCTTTGCAAAAGATATCAAGAAGTGCGAGATCTAGTAGTGCAT
This sequence comes from Melanostoma scalare, assembly GCA_949752695.1. Lineage (NCBI taxonomy): Eukaryota > Metazoa > Arthropoda > Insecta > Diptera > Syrphidae > Melanostoma > Melanostoma scalare. The sequence goes on along the minus strand of OX456985.1, from coordinate 235,680,791 downwards.
TTTTGAGTATACAAAGATATGAACGGCGTACCCCACAGGCGGATCACTAGTGTGAAACAGAAAAGTGGGAGAGTTGTGATCGCTTCAAGATCACTACTCGTAACGCCGGAAATGAAAAGAAGAAGACAAAGATATGAGCTCAAGTAAAACCCACTTGAGCTTCTAAATTAGGCATTTTAAAGCAGTTACGAGTTGCAACAGGGTTTTTAAAAAATTGTGTTCAGAACTGAGGAAATTCAAAGCCAAAATTTTAAGAAGTTGAAAAAGAAACTAGGTCAATGAGTTAATTGAACCTAAATCAGTTGGCTCACAAAATTTATAATACTTACGCTGGCTCCTCTCCTCCCTCGTGCGGCTCGAGCATTCGAATTTTCACATCCATTTCTGTGGCGTCACTCAGTCTTGCTGTCAATGCCTCAATCTGTTTTTCAACGTCCACTGGTCTCCCAGCTACAACAAGTCTTACCTCCTTATTCTCGTCAAGAACATAGACAAATACATTTGCAATGCTACTTCGTCCATCGTCTGCTCCACGTCGATCAGTCGCCTTTACATCGAACCCATACACCCTTTGGTCTACCCCAACCGAATTCAGCACTCGTATCTTCCCAGTGATTTCATCAACACCAAATATTCGCGATGGTTCGTTGAGAAGTTTGTAACGAATTTCAGCATTGATGCCTTTATCTACGTCAAGAGCTTCCACCTGAGTCACTGGATATCCAAAATTAGCTGAACTTGGTATAACAGCTATAATAGGCCGACCGTTTCCTCGAAATTTGGGACTATTATCGTTTTCGTCCACGATGAATACTATCACTCTCACTTCGTTGAAGCTCAAGTCCAAGACTCTTTCATCCATGACAGGATATGTAAGCTTGGCATAGTTGCGACCTTCTCGGGATATTTTTTCAGCACGAATTTTCAGGCGATAAGTGTCTTGTACTTCTCTGTCAAACGATTTGCTGGCGTAAACTGTACCCATGCCACCATCAATTTCAAAAAAGTGATGATCTGAGGATTCTGCCTCTGGAACCAGAATCCAGCGATACTCTTCAGGACGGTGTTTCGAACTTAGGTTTACAGTGATTATCTCCATCGGAGCGGCATTATTTTCCGACAGGCTAATCTCGTAGTATCTGTGTGGAAACAAGATGTCGGTGCTGGAGTCCTCCGCTGATTCTTCTTCTGGAGCCATGACCTGTCCTTGCAAATTCACTAACAACAAGGCTGTGGACGACTGGGTGGGGCTTCCCAAATCAGATGCAATCACAGTCAGATTCAAGTGCTCATAGTCGTTGTATTTATTGAAGTCACCAATTGTTGTTACCACACCGTCTCTTGAGTCAATCTGAAACAACGATGGCATTTCCTTGTGGACCAGAGAGAACAAAACTAAGCCGTTGCCATTGCCAGTGTAATCCTTGTCCACTGCATTAACTTGTTTGACAAAGGTTCCGGGCATAGTGTTTCGAGAAAGAAAGGCTCTGTATAAAGCAATCTGTGTGTTCCCCTCCATTTGATACATTTTAGGGTCGACCAAATCATCATAGCCAATAAACTCTGGAGCATTATCATTCACATCGACGATGTTCACTTCAACTTCCACTGAACTAGACATTCTTTGAGAACTATCGGCATTATCAGTGGCAAGGACATAAAAGTTGTACATGGCAACCTGCTCTCGGTCCAATTGTCCGTCGATCTTAAGAACCCCTGATATCGGCGATATTGTGAATGGAACATCCTCTTCGGCCTTTATACTGTAGGTGATGTTGGCGTTTTGGCCATAGTCCATGTCATTGGCTTCTATCCTATCCAGGGAATGATGTACGAACTGTCCCTCGTGGATGTCGAACGAATACCACGACTTCTTGAACACAGGCGCGTGGTTGTTCACATCGACAATAGTGAATCGAATGCAGGTATTGTCAAACAAATCACCAATGTCCTTAGCTTTTAGCTTCAGTGTTACCTCGGACATAGCTTGTGGAGGAGAGTTGACCTTCACCTCACCCGACATTTTGTCAATCGAAAAGCTTTTCAGCTTCTTCCGGGATGGCTTTCCAATGAAGTCGACGGATTCCGATTCGATTTCGTAAAATACTCTAGCGTTTTTGCCATAGTCTTCATCTGTAGCAGTCACTTGGAGAACAACTGTGCCCACCAGAATGTCTTCTCTCATTGCAAATAGAGGACACTTTGGCATAGCTCCAGCGCGTTTCTCTCTGCTCAACATGTCATAGTGTCTCTCTAGAGCCAGACGTGGTGACCCAGGAATATTGTAGCTAGGGATCAATGATAAAGGCTGTTGTGTGTGTTTTTCGATGAAAAATATCTCCATGTCAGTGGTGTACTCCCGAATTTCCAAATCTGATTCCTTAAAGACTGAAATCTTGTCGAAGATGGGTGGATTGTCGTTCACATCGGCCACAAGAACATTTAGCTGGGCTACAGAAGACAGTCCTCCAGAATCCACTGCGATGAGTTTCAGTGTGTAAAACTGTTCTCTCTCCCGATCAAGGCCCTTCCTCCCAGTAAATCTGATCCGGAAATGTGGCCCACTGCTGTAGGTTAAGTTCGGACCTAAGATATACGATTGCATATCGACAAACTCCTGCTCCTCATTCCATTGCTCAGTGAGATTGAACAAATTGAAAACCGAATTCATCGAACTATTGGCAAGTTCAACAGCAAACATCTCGCTTCCTTCACCCTGTAGGACAACTTTGAACTCAGCATTCCGTCCAATATCTGCATCTGAGACTTTGATGTTTCGATTGAGAAAGAGCTCTGCTCTCAGTTCACAATTTTCATTGATCATGCCAACGTAAACAGGGGCATCAAAGAGTGGTGCATTGTCATTTACATCATCTACCAATACATTGACCTGGTATATGGCAGCTCCACTAATCTGTCCCTTGGTGTATTCCACGATGATTGTGAGTTCATAGTGATCCCGATCCTCACGATCCAAACCGGTCAAAGTCATCAGTGTTCCGTCGTCAGTGATCGTGATTTTGTTCATTACTTCTTGTCGATTTGCTATTATGTAACGAAGTGCAACAAAACCGCCGTTTTCAAGACGTCTCATTGCTCTTGGCTTAGTCCCATTTTTTAGATAACTGCTGTAATTCCTATAGCTGGACGGTTGGAGGCGTTTCACAGCGTTCATTTGGGCAAAGATCTTGTGGGCTTCCAGAGCTTCAAGCTCTTTTTCGTTTTTATATATGAGCTGACCTATGATCGCACCAACTTGATTTTCTTCCACATGGAAGCCAATAGCTCGGACGTTGATCTCCCTGAAACGAGAAATGATTGAAACGATTGCAAGGAACACAGGATTGGAGTACTTACTCAATTGCGGGATGTTTACTCATCTCTTTTTCGCTCACAACGTGAATCGTGACATTAGTAATGAGAACACCCTCTTTGTCCTCTTCGGGAGAATGAAAGCTCTCAATGGGCTTGCGAAACGGCGATTTGCGGAAGCTCAGCTGTCGGCCTTGGGTCAGATTTGTAAATTGCTAAAACGAAAATTAATGTTCTTTTTTTCTTAATCAGGATCGTCTTTCAGTAAAAAATTTACTGTCGGTAGTTATGTAAGTAAAACAGCAAATAGACATTTTCGACGAACATTTCAGCTTATTATGTCTACTTATGTCTAAAGGCCCTTTTAGATGGTCAGTTCTTAGTTCAGCTATCACTTCAGTTTTCAGTTCAGTTTGACGTCAGCTCAATTTTCAGTTGAGCTTTTATTTTTATTTAAGAAAAATCAAAATCAGAGAAAAAACTGAGAACTGTGGAAAAACTGATTAGAATTTCATCAGTTGTCAGTTCAGTTATTAGTTCATTTTTAAGCTTTTAGCCTTTAAACCTTTAGCGCTTTAAAATGAACTGATAACTGAACTGGCAACTGATGAGATTCCCATCAGTTTTCTGTTCAGTTCTCAGTTTTCTTCTCTTAAATGAAAAAAAGCTGAACTGTACATCGAACTAACGTCTATTTACACACTGAACTGAAAACTGAACTGATAACTGAACTGAGAACTGACCGTCTAAAAGGGTTTTAAATAATTGTCTTTCGTTAAAATTGTCCGTTGAACAGTGGTAAGGTTTATGGGGAATTATGAAAGTCAATTGAGTCGTACAGTTACCTGACGCTGCAGTGCATGCGTAGCGTCACGCACCAACGTGAACTTTACTTCCTGACCGATTTCCTGCTTTCACTTAAAAAAAGAAAAGTATACTCACGAAATTCGCCACAGCTTCAAAGTAGTAGACTAGTCTCTGGAATTCCTTGAGTTCCCGAATAACCGTTATAATCCCAGATCGTTCTTCTATCGCGAATGGCACACCATCCGAATATGAGTGCAGCAAATCATACAAAATATCATCTTCACTTTCGTACATAAGAGTTGTTCGCACTTGCCCAACCGATGTCCCTAGAGCGACATCAGAGCCAACCCAGAACTCATATGGTGCCCCGAGAAAATCAACCTCCTCGTCTCCCAAAGTAGCATACACTTCAATGGTAACAACAGCCAAAGAAAACCTCCTCTCCGAAGGATTGGCGGGCTGGAAATAAAGATCGTTTTTCAAATACTGACACAAACAAACAACTTCTTCTTGGCTCACCTGATCACTTGCTTCTATAAACACGGCAATTCGACCTGGTCTCAATGGGCCCGCAACATGCAATGCCCCAGAATTAGGATCCAATCGGAATGGTATGAATCCACTTCCCTTTGGCCGCTGTAGTTCGTACAGTACAACCCCATTACGTCCTTCGTCGGGGTCGATAGCCAATACTTTGCCTATCAAAGTTCCAACAGGAGCATTCGATTGAACTTTGAATTCATACAAATTGCCCTTTTCAAACTTTGGAGTGTTGTCATTCGAGTCTAGAAGATTGATTTCGACCTTCACCGAACTCGGCCCTTCCTGGTTAAGTTCATCATACGACGGATTTTTTTCAATGGCTTCAACAACCAGTCCGATCGACTTTCGTGCTTCTCTGTCCAACAAGCGATGTTCACGGACTGTAATCCAACCTGATCGACTGTCTATGAGAAAGGCACCAGCTGAAGATTTTTCTTCGACAAGGTTATACACAAATTCTGCGTTTTCTCCTTGATCCCGATCCATTGCGTTCACTTGTAGGACACTGAAACCGCTCGGCAGGTTCTCCACTATAGAAATGTTATAGAAGTCAACTTCAAACTCGGGTTGGTTGTCATTGAGATCAAGGATCTCTATTTCGATTCTAGAAGTATCGGAAGGGGTTTAGAGTGATAATGATAAGCTAAAATGGACATGGCTACCTTGCAACCGCTTTCCTCAATGGGCTGTTTTTTTGCCTCGATTCTATCTGCAGTACAAAGGTGTTCCCTGGAAGACTTTCCTCCTCCAGATCCACTTCCTTTTGTAAGAATATGACACCGTTTGATGAGTTCACATCAAAGAGCTTGCGTTCATTTCCCGAGATGATTTCGTAAATTAGTGTCGCATTCAACGAGTCTTGATCGTACGCCATGATGGGCGGTGAAAAGTACAAGGGCACTCGAATAGCTCTATTCTGTGAATAACAACAACATTGGAGTTAGCAAACATTTTCAAAATCCTCTCTTTTCGGACACTTACAGTCATTGGATAGAACTCATTGATCTTCGACCTGTAAACTCCTTCGGTGAATTTAGGCGGTAAATCATCGACGTCTGTGACTCTAACTAAAATCGTTGTGTTTGATTGGTTGGGTGGTGTCCCACGATCCATTGCTATTAAAGGAACACGAAACTCTCGAATCCCATTATCAAAGTCCAGTTCACGTTTCAGGATCATAAGAGGACGATGAGGACTCTCCAGGCCAAAATAAGGCCCACCACCGTTTTCTAAACCGAGGTTCAAACTGCCAAGTGTCAGATGTACTTCGGAATTAGGTGTGTTTGGCTTGTCACGATCAAAGGCTTGAATACCTCGAAAAATTACAGAGCCCGGTGGCGTTGACTCTTCCACTTCCACCACATATGGCTCGTTGATAAACTGTGGCACCTGGTCGTTGACGTCCTCGATATAAACCGTCACCGATATGAAGCTGGCCTATAAAGTAGTCAAAATCACAATTAATTTCATTCGAGCTATCTACACCAAATAATTATTGCCAACCTCTTCATTTCTTCCATTTTTGCCAGCACAAAGAACCCGGAATTTTAATAGATTCTGCGGCTGGTCGCGGTCCACTAGGTTCTCCAACGATTTAGTCAGAAATATCTGCACCGTTGTGGAATTCAACTCTTCCAGCGTAAAGTACGAATGATCGGAGAAGCCGTCGGCACTCTTCAAGAATATTGATGACCTTGGATGAGCATGCAGCATTAATATCTCCTGATCAATAGGTGTATCTTCTCGAATGCGTATAAACCGCACCCCCTCGCTCTCCGACCCCAGTCCATCGGTAGTATGGAAAACACAACCTGCGGACACGCATAGACATAGATAGGAGGTTAGCTAGTCACAGTAATTAGACACTCAGCCGTAAGTAGGCTGACACTTGACGGTCTCTGACTTCCTCCACCTTTCAGGATGGGATGGGACAGGGGCCTTACGTAAATGTGTATCTTCTATCTATCCACTTGGGTATGTGCATTCTAATGCAGATCACCACAGATTGCGAATGCATTTGATGACTTTCTTTGCTTACGGTTAATATAGCGCTGGATGGTTGCAAATAAAAAAAGAAGGCATAGGCATCAAGCAAACATTGTGAAGACTGTCTTCCCGCATAATTGTTGATTTGTTGCGACACAAATTCTCACAGGTGCTGGTGGAACAATGAGCCATATTTGGTTGACTGGCGAGAGATGGTTTTTCTACAGTGCACATTCCACGATGAGAGCAGTAGAATGTGCAAGTAGTTCCCACCCTCATGACATAATGAACTCATTTTGAGAAAAAGCAACAAAAACTTCACCACATCTAGCACCTATAGCAGTGCAATGTTTTATGACTTCTTTTCTTTTTCAAAGAGTGCCTTGCTTGCTTGGTATAGGGAAAGAATGGTCTAGGAATCTATTTTCCCTGTTGGTTTTCCGCATACATTTTTCACTCTTTTTATTTTCCCATAAACAATATTCTTTCATGAATTTTAATGTTACAATTTTATTTGTGGCGTATTGCATACTGAGTATCTGTGTGCCTTACAAACAAAAGTGACAGCGCATCGCAAAGGGCTATAAGTAGGTGTTGTGAGAAGTTTCATCCTGTATAGTGAAAATTGAATCTCAATAGTTGACAAGGCTCTGAAGGCTGTCATTAGGTTGAGATTGGGCAAAGTAAGTGTTGGTATACACTTTTTTAAGTATTATTAGTAATTAGGAGCAAACCTGGATAGAGATATGTTATCAGTAAATTCCTAGCGATATGAAGAAAGTAAGGTAGGGGATTGTGTTTAGGTTAGGTAGAATGGGCTGACGGTTGATCTTATTTCCGCCACACTTAGATCAATGTCGATCCATTCTGATACCCTGGAGTATTGTTACGTCCTAAAAAACCAATTTTGTGGCCTTAAAGAAGTTCAACAGGCTTTTTCTAGGAGTGTCTGATAATTTTTCTACTTCGTTGAAGAAGTAATTGCCTAGAAATTTTTCTGGGCAGTGACAGATGAAGTGAGTGGTATTCTCATGTTCATCTTCGTCATTGCATCCTCTGCATAAGTGATCGGTGCAAAGACCCATTTTCTTTTCGTGGTAGGCTAGTAGATTGTGTCCTGTTATAATACTGAAAAGCGATCGTAATGAAGGCCTATTCAAGTATAGTAGCCTTTCAGATCCGTTCTTATCGTATTTTGGCCATAGCTTCCTGGAAGTGACACAGGAATTTAGACATTCCCATCTTTCATTGAATTCTCGTATTATTTTGTTATCAATGATCTGTTTAATTTCACAAGGTGGGACCCTGATTGATTGATCAATGAGAGAAGGACCAAGTGCTGAGCCTTTTCTCGCTAATTCGTCCGCTTTTTCATTTCCCGGTATGCCGCTGAACCCAGCACAGTCAAACTTTATGCTGCGCGACAAGAACCCTTAGCTCTTCGCGACAGCAAGAAACAAACTTTGATTTGGCAAGAGTGGCAGAAATCGCTTTTATTTTTGCTTAGCTGAAAAAAGTGATATCAGCATGTGATAGCACCATCTTGAACACCTGTTTTGCAGCGTTTGTAACTGCCAAGATCTCGGCTTGGAAGACACTGCTGTTATTTAGAAGTTTGAAGGGGAATGTGTTTAGTTCGAAAACAGCTTTCTCAACTTGAAAAGTGTTTGGTGAACCGCTGAAGATTCTCACCTCAAGGAAACATCTTGAGGCCTCGTCTTTTAATAGTATCATTAATATTTGTATTTTTCTGGAATTTTGTTCATAACCTGCACTGCCTCATGCGACATGCGTCATGCGTCATGACTCACATCATAAAAATTCATTGCTTGGAGAAAAAAATAACAACGACATCGAATTGTGATAAATAAATAGTTGTTAAGTGGTACCCATAGCGTGATGGTAAGCATGTCTGTCTGTTAACCCAGAGGTTCGTGGTTCGAATACCAACAGAGGCAAAAATGTTTTTCCACGGGTATTGGCAAGTCCTCTGATTGTAAATTCATTGCCATGAAAAGTTTAGCCATTCGGAACCGGCAGAAAACTGTAGTTACCCTTCATTTCTTCACAAGGAATGCTTGTGAGAAATGCGCTAGGCCCTGGGGCTCCTCGCACTGTTGCGCCACCCTATTTATTTTAATTTTATTTATTGCTAATGTCCCCATATTCTGTCCCAAACTTCACACGTCACAACGTTTTCTTTAAATCACTATACTTTTTACTCAATACTCAAACTATGATGTGCTTTTCTGCAGGTCGGAACATTGAAGCGTGTGATTTCTGTTAAGTATTGGCCTACAAGACGACATAAAGCTCCGTAAACATACCAGCAGAGTATTTGTAAGGTAGCACTAATGCCAAACCCGATCTTCAAAAATAAGTGAGGAACGCGAAAGTAATCATAGACGCATATGATAACTTGATACAAATGAGTAAACCTCAAGGGAGTATCTTCGGTCTAATGTTGTTTTTGTTCGCTGCTAGAAGGTATTACTATGCCAAGGATTTATAATAACTTCATCGTGTTTTTCAATGGAAATCATATTTATTCCTTAAAAGACTATCTGTTTTCATATTTAGATGCTAAATCAAGACCAGATAAATCACTCAAGCCTGTTTTTCAAAGTTCAAAAGACTGAACGAGATTGAAGATTAAAGAAAGTGAAAACAAATAATTTTTATGTTTGGGAACCACTTCTAGGATTAAAATAACCAGATGCAGAAGAATGAATTTTATGCGGAGCATGCTTGCTTTTAATTGACAAGGCGCAATTGTTACGGTTCTTCTTAAAAAGAAATGAATTTGGGACTAAAAGCTTTAAGAAGAAATTTAAAAAACGATATTACTAGCCTCTTCTATCATTTCCAACCCTGAAATTCTAGCCAAAATGCAATCATTGCTGGGATAGAGTTAAGATTACCTGCTAAACCTGACGGCAACTTATGATTAAAAGACTTTTCAAGCCAAAAATACCCGCAAATATGTAATGAAGGCGCATCTATATTTGCATTCAATTTTGAATCTTAAGTCAAATTTAATTGCCATACACACACGCACACACTCATAAAGTACCAAAGAAAGTAGCAAAATACTTTCCTCGTTTTGCATGCCTGCCGTGCATAAGTTGCCCACTTGAATTGTATCTCTGCACATTAGTAAAATGAGAAAAGTCAAATGAAATCGAAAATATGTCCCATGTATGGCACAGCATGCAATAAGTAAGTTTGAAGTAAGTTGAAGAACCCGAACTTGCAGGCGCATGAAGACTTCTCCGTTTTGCTCGTATGCCGTATCATAAATAACTTACTCCTTGAGAGTCTTGTTCTTCGTAATGAAATAATTTCTTTCAATCGGAACCAGTTTTGATTTTTTTTTTTAATTGAAAATGAATAGTTTACGGTTACTCTTAATGACCCACTCGTTGCATGCTCTTCACTCAGTTATGTTATCATTGGTTGGAAGGTGTAATTATCCTTCTTTTTTTCAATAGTGACACATTGGGAATAACAAATAGTCAATAATTGGAACGTTGAGTGTTCCGTTAAAGAATATGGGAATTGATAGTTTTAAACTCGAAACACATAAATTTCGTACATTAAGTTTAATCTCACTTAGGATATTGTCAATCCAATCTCACTGATGCTTTCAATTTTTAGGAGTAAAAAAAAAGTCATTGGAGGAATCTTGTAAAATGTTTTGTAACTATTACCTACTATTCAAGAACATACTCAAAATCTGACTACGTTTTGTTGTTTGACTACAAACTGCAGTTTAATTTCGATTTTTCTTTCAATATTTGAATAATAAAACTTGTGGCAAATCAGATTCTCATTGATAGGATTTTGTGGGACCAGTTGGTACATCTGCGGCAAGGAAAAACCATTTTGCTTAAAGTTGACCGGTGACCCTCCGTAGACATTTTACCGTCAGTCAACTAGAAATCTTTACACATTACACTGTTATGGGGATGTTTCAGTTTGTTAGTTTGTTTGTATTGAATAGGCTCCGAAACTACTGAGCCGGTTTGAATGAAATTTTGACCAGAGATTGCCTAAAGGCTGAGAAATGAAATAGGCGGCTATATTTCATCCCCATATTCTCTCGGGAACAGAAACGGAAATGGGAACATAAACTCAAACCTAGGATATCCTAGACCGATTTCAAAAATTCTTTCACCATTCGAGTGCTTTGTTATACCCGGGTAACTAAAAGTACCCATATTATCTATATCGAGAAGGGAATTTCAAGAAACACTGAACCGATTTCAAGACTGTTTTTACCATAACAATGCGAGACTATAGACTTAATTTCATTTCCGTATTCTTTACAGCAATGAGAGCTGAGAAATAACTTTATTTAATTTACTCAATTCGATTACCGTAGCATCTCAGCTACGCCGGGCGAGTCGGCTTTTCAATGTATGAGTTTGCCACAGTTGAGATTATAAAAACCACCGTAAAAATAGTTATTTGCCATTTAAACGAAATATAGCCGTGAAGTGAAATAAGACGCCAACTTTGAAAACAGAAAAAAATTGTGAACGTTTCAGACAAAGGGAGTGCCAGCTGGCTTATTGTATTACCTACTCTGTGCTGGAGTTTTTAGTAATACTTTTTTTAAAATAAGGTTTGAGCAGTTTCAAATGAATGAATAATTCTTTGGCAGTAACCCGTTCCTAATTTTACACTTCATTCTGTTTTTAACTACAGTGGAGGTCCAGTATAACGAATGCCGATATAACGAATGATCGATATTACGAACACTTTTTCCAAGTCCAATAGGTATTCTATATAACGAACAAATAACGAATTTCAGAAAATGAAAAAAAAATGACTGTAAGTGTACTAATGTGTCTACTTACATGTATGTTCGTGATAATATTGGAAGATACATACACACAATTGCACGTTTTATTCATTTAAAGATTTGTATGACAAAAAGGTTTCGATATAACGAATTTTCGATATAACGAATTGACTCTGGACATTATATCGTTCGTTATACTGGACCACCACTGTAATTTATTCTTCGAATTTTCAACTAAGCAATGCTTTACGCCTCGAAACTTCATTAAAAAACACTGAACTTTAATTTTGCACTAAAGTGATAAAGCGTATTCTGTAAAATTTGCACAATTGTTCCCCAGTTATAAGAACAGGGATGGAATCTCAAACGGGGAATTGATTTTCTTGCAAAATGGATAGGCGCTCTGTATTAATTGAAGAAATAGAGGCATTGTGATTTCGAAAATCAAGCGAAAAAAGTTTTACTAGTGATAAATGTCTAAAAATTAGTTTTCTCCACTGACGAAGCTTCCGCCCGACAATAAGTCTCCCAGTCTTCAAAATTCCAATGTTATACATATGACAATGGCTTAACGAACGTGAACCGCATTTGTCAAGATTATCGGTCGGTATTCAGAAATAAATAAATGATTAAGGTGGCGCAACAAAGCTATAGAAATCTCGAAACGCCAACGAATTTCAAGGACCTACAATTTTCTTGTCTATTCTGAACAGCTATGTTGGAAGGCGCCTTTCATGGCAGTGTTTTACTTTCGAAATAATCGCCAATTCCTCGCAAAGAGCGACATCCGTGAAAAACATTATTTTTTTTTAATGTTTCTGAGATTCGTGGCAGTCAGGCATGGTGTTAACTTTTTTTTGGAATAGCCATATAATGAAATTTGATGTGTAGTTTCAAAGTTTTTCATTAGTGCTCCAGTACCTATTTAAAAACAATGATTAATGAATATAGCTAGGCGTACAACAAAGCTCGGGGAGCCTCCGGGGCTGGTTTATTTCTCTCAACCATACCTTTTCAGGTTTTCAGGGATGAATGGACATACAAATGTTTGCCGATTCTGAAAGGCTAAGTAAGAAAGCACTTTGTATGTCCTATCGTTTTATTATGCAGTAAGTTATAAATATTTTCAATGCAAAGTCAGTAGTCTAAGGAATCCCTTTTCTTAGTCCTTTTTCGTGTTTTTTTTATAATCAGCGCACACATCAAGGGGTTATGAATACCCGTATAATGTTTAGAACACAGTGCGAACGTTAGGAGAGGACTTGATAAGAGACACCAATGTACGTTGTTTTTGAACTTTTGTGGATCTTAATGTAGGGGAACAACAGAGTCAGGTAGAGCATTTTACATACGGGTAGTGTAACTTAAATGTGAATCTCTGTACTCGATTGTAGGTCCGAAGACAGGCTCAAGGTATAACTGATGAGCATTCCTAGCGAGGCGGCTAAATTGTTTCAGGGGAGGAATGAAGGTGGATATTTCACTGGAGCACTGTTTATTACAAAAGCAATAAAAGAAAGTTAGACAGATAACATTTCGATGATATTCAATTCAGTCGTTTCTACGATTGTACTATCGCTGCGATCAATTTACAGCATTCTTCACATCCAGGCGTATGTTGCTTCAAATTTTTAAGGATTAAAAAAAGTGCACTTTGCACTTCCCCCTGGGAATTCTTGCTACAGTATACTTTCTCAAAGTAAGTCCTTAAGGTAAAGGGTAACTAAAAAAAAGCCAACAAGATATTAATATTTTATATTCTTAAGCGCGTTGTAAGAGTTTGAATTGTCGAGTTTTTTTTAAACCTTAAAAATTTGAAGCAACATACGCCTGGATGTGAAGAATGCTATAAATTGATCACAGCTATTATTGCAGACTCTAAATATCGCTACTGGAAACCATTAAAGCGGCTTAGATTTCATAGTCTGCGATAGGAAACATATTTTAATTGCGTAACATCTATCGCAGATTTTAAAGCACGTGAAGTTGTTATCAAGATGTAGTCTATACCCTGTTCCCTCCATTATTTTCTTTTATTTTATTTGGTTTGGCTTTTCAGGCACCTATCAACCAAGTCATATGTCCTTTCTGCCTATGCGCAACAAAGTCAAACTTTTGTTAACTTTTTAGGAACTAAAACCAATCGCTTAACTTAAGGACCAATAAATTCTGAATCAAAGCTCCTTCTAAGTATTTATGATGTGACTTACATGCTTACCCAAAATAAAAGTGCTCATTTAAACCAAAGGACACATGTCATTATCGTTTTAATTTTGTTTTATACCTTGGCTTAGGCTATCATTTCAGTTAATATCTAAATGCGAAAATTGATACGTTTAACTGAAGCTGCTACTGAGACTGAAATGGGTGAACAGTTTACCTGCTTTTGATTCTACTGAATTGAAAACTGACTGTTAAAAAAGGTCATAAGATTACACCCTACTTCGCTACTATAAGACAAAATAATAATAAAAATAAAAAAAAAATTACTATTTTGGGGAGTTTTTTGACAATCTACGTTGATGATATAGAACACACAAGATGCATTAACATTTATTCCTCTTCTATCCCCAAACCAAACATTCACCTCTTCGGTATGACTTGGCCCAATTAATTCTCATACGATTAAATATTGTCTCATGTGTTTCAAGACACACGAGTCTCTTACTCTCACGATGAAACATGTAAAGTCCATGTCTTCTTCCCAACGAACAGTAAAACTGTAAAGATCCATTAAGATATTTCTCAAATCTCAAATGGCGACCATTATTCTCTCCTCATTGTTTAGACTTTTATTTATCTGATATTTCAAACAAAAAATATATGCAAATTTATTCAGAGATTATTTTGAGAGTCTTCTGTTGTCATCATCATCATCATCATCATCACCATCTTCATCGATATAAAGCAAAATTTAAATCAAGGGGATGTCGTTGCCCTTACATCACACACACTTTCATTCAAAAAACATCGTCTTTTGTTGTCAAATGCCTGAGCTGGGTATACACATTATACTAATTCTAACGGTTATTCGAAAATCGTTTCCTTATGTAACTAACTAATCGAAATTAGTAACAATGCAGAGGCACCATCAAATGCATTATTCGTTTTGAATTCGCAGAACGTTTCGAAAATTTGCTACATTCACCAACAAAAATCATAAAAAGAAACATCTTTTGGCAAAAGAAAATCAACAAAGTTTCTCCTGGAAGTGAACGACGACGACGCGACTGCAACTGCCTAACAATTAGTTTTCCAAGTTTGTAATCCAGTTAATTGGCCCAGAGCTGCAGCAGGTGTAACGCTACAGCTCACTTCCTTATTGCGCGTACTATACACTCCTTGTCGTCGATTGGTTTCTTAATTGAAGTAGTTTAACCACCCAAATACTTGCCGTGACAACAGCTATCCATCCGCAATGCGAAGATAATCCAAAGTAAAGTGGTTGCGGCGGCGGACGATATCCTTTGCCCATTCATTTTACTGCTGGGGGAGACAAACATTCACTGTGATTTTTTTATCACTCATTGACTTAATTATTGCAATAAGGAGATGTCCACTACAAACAACAACTTCACTGCTTTGCTTTTAAAATTATTATCTTATTTCTTTTTTTTTTCACTTTTCTTCACTAAATCTCTCTATGCAAGAGAAGATACTTTATCCGCGACCGAGGTTGAAGCACTTCTTTAGTCGAGCGAATATAAAATCCAACTGAGCCCATCCATGGCTGTCTAGTGGAGTTGGACTAGAGTTAGTTGCAACTATTAGATGAACAGATACACGGAATGTGTGTCTAACCACATAGAGACTGCTTCTTCTGGTTTTGGATATGATCATTGTAACGGTGATCCCAACATAGTAAACGTTATCATCAGGGCGCGCTTTAAGAAAGAGTCGACCAAAACAAAAAGCGCAATGCATTCGAGTCATCACTCTTGACCAAGTAAACTTACTTTGTTGATAGCTAGCTGGCTGGAAAGTTGTTAGACTGGAATACACAAAAAAGCGGTAGATCTATGGCAAATGGTAAGCCGGGTGGATGGGCTGTGGTGTGCTGTATGTAATTTTAACTCGCAAGTGGACGCAACGGTTTATGCACATTAGTCTGACATAAATTGCCCACTAAACAATATTATGTAGATGAGAGCGTAGGATTTGTTTTTGTGTGTCTTTTTGATGTTCTGTCTGTGTGTTGGTGAAACTATTCATTTGAATTAGAAATGGAGATTTGGTATGGCATAGAGGTTGTTTCTCATAAAAAGTTCTTTTCATTCCTTTTAAGTTTGTTAAACTGCAAGGTGTGGAATTTGTTTTGATTATCGAATTTGTGTCATTTTGAGTTACTCAATAAAGTGGAAATGGTTTTGGGTGGTAATCATTCAGATTCAGAGTATGGTTTATTTTTAAACCGAATAAGTCAATAAGTTTGGGAGCTACCCAAAAAAGCTTTTTCAAGCTAGGACCCTCGAAAAGCGTGTGTAGTTGTCTTTGAAAAGTAAAAACTCTGGAGTGTCTCACTTTGGACAGTTCCTTCTTATGAAAATGATTACATAGCACCAACTATGCCATCACAAAAGCGTTTTGTGCTTAACTATTTGGCTAGATAGCCTTAAATTCTCTGTGCGCTGTTTTTGGCTTCATTACGCACCGAAGCAACCCCAATGAAATCCTGTTGGTATATATTTAAAGCTTTTAACAAGGGTCTGGTAATAGCCATCTATCAAACCATTCGCTGAGAAGATGAGCATACTTTGTAAGACTGTATTTTTCCTTGTCAACATAACAGTTGAAGAAAAGCTTGAGTCCTGTGAAGAAACAATTGTTTGGTCAGCTGAAAGAGCAAAATTTTGTTTGAGATCCAAATATGAAGCATTTTTTTTCGTTTTCCAACAAAAAGAAAAATAAATAAGCTTAGCACTGCTACCCCAATTGATGTGAAATAAATTTAGAGGAGCCATAATGTGCATCGAACTGCCAAGCAAATTTAAAAATTCGTGATTGTACCCAACGCGTAAGCTAATGCAAAAATTTTTTCAGGGCACAAATAAACTAAACAAATAAACTATTTCCTCTGATAGAGCTTCAGACAAACCCTTATTGGTTGTCGTCAGAGGTTTGATACGATAATAGTTGCCTGTTTTCCAAATTATTTTAAATTTTAGTAACGATTCTTTTGTACCTGACATCTAGCTTTCAACCTCCTAAAATGCTGGTTGGTGTACATGATAAGTGTCGTTAAAAACATAGAATACTATGTTTCGGTATTTTTTTGCATACAAGTGCTGCCACCTCGTTTTCATTTCATTTCATTTAAATAAAGTTTGTGTCTAAAATACAGCGAATTGGAATCAAATATTTAAAAAGGAAGCCCAGAATTAAAAAACTGCTTCATCGCAAAGCAAGTTATGTATGGATTTGAGTGATAACAAAAAAATATTAAATTATTTTGACAATGTCTGCGAATTGTAACTAAATATGAGACGATAAAGTATTATACTATGTTTCTACTTGCAGTTAAGCTAATGATAAATAAGTTCATGAAATTCACTGTGTTTTCTTGGCCTGTAAAACTCTTGTGACTGTGGCGTATGAGCACTTTTTCTTTTTGAGTAAGAAGTTCAGATTTGTCCTTGAGCTCTGAACATGGAAGCTGATTATGCATTGAAATGACTTACAAAAAATCACGGAATGTCTTGCATGGCACTTTATTAACAGAAAACATCGGTGACCAGTAAGTGATAGGATAATCATAAAGATACTACAAAAGACACTTGTATTCGACCTACAAGGACGTGTAGAACAAAAGTAAATTAATTTTTATGTACTACGGCCTTATTAGTTAGGAACAAAGTGTCGTTCAATCGGCTGCATCAGTTGTCTTCGTAGCAGTGCATTGTGTGTTCGTTTTTAAGACCTTTTCGATGGTTTCAAGCTATAGCTCTTGGATTGCTTGTATGATATTGGCCTTACGCGCTTGAATCGTTTCTGGATTACTGGTGAAGTATCGATCCTACAGGATTCCCCACAAAAAATCTCCAAAAGGTTCAAGTCGCAGCTCTAATTGGCATCGATTATAAAGCTGATAACACGATTCTGGAATTCGGTGCTCAAAAGCATTGCATGGACCAGGATCGTCTATATCATCCGTTTAAGTAAAAAAATCTTCGCTTTGTTTGAAATCTCACACTCTCGCTGCTATAGCGTAAAGCGGTCCATTTCGTTCCGTGGAGGTATGATATCGACTTTCTGTTGAGTTTTCGAGCAGGAAACAACTGTACGTGTCAAAATAAAGTAAGATTTAAAAAGAGACCACAAGATGACCCTTCCTTCAAATTCATACATCTTCATCTAAAAAAAGAGGTTTAAGTAGATAAGTTTCACTGTGCGTCAACAGTAGGGCTTAGTTCCTCTATAAGTGGAAGCAATATGGGCTCTTGGTCTTGATGCCGTACGTACACTTCAAAACAGTGATTAATCAGCCCTATTCTAAATGAAAATTCACGGGGAATTGTTTCCTTTTTTCTTTATCTCTTATTCTAATCGAAAAATTTCCGGGAATTTCCTCCTTTTTTAACTTTTCCCTTATTCCAAACGATCTTCGAATATGGAAAAAGTTTCCCGGGGAAAAAAGGACGCATCCTAAACGTCCGGTGTGAATTTTTTCCCGACTGATTTGCTGGAGAGTTTACAACGTTACTTCTTTTTTGCTTTTCATTAAGAAATCTAGTTTTTTTAAGGTCGAAAACGACAAATAAGTGCCAGTTTAGAATACCTTTGAATTTGATGGAGGCTCAGCGCGATGTTGGGTGTGGATTTCACAAAGAAAGTAAAGAAGAAGTTTCAGTGTTTTGGCATACGGCTGATATTGAATTGAATGCCTCGTAACCGTTTTGAACATTTGGACCCTGTGTGGACATATCTTCTCCTCAAAGACTTTTAGGACTTCGGCTAGCCCCTTACTAAAACTTGATTGAGCCAAACGAACAATGCACTCTCGTTTGGTATCCTCCTTCGGCGAAGAAACGTTAACATGCACTCAATTTTACTATTGTAGGAATTCCAAAGCGCTTCGAATTTGGTTGGCATGATCCCAGAAGGATATCCAATAAATACTAACAACAAACTTCATTTACTCATTAATACTTTTGAAACCTTTTAAACAAATAAATATCGAGAAATGGTGGGAAAATTTGAGTGAATTTACGAATGTGCTGACAACAATTGACGGGCTTGAACTATCCCTCAAACATCTTCTAATAACCCTTGGTTGTCGATATTGACTTTCTATGATTTGTTCTTACTCAAGCAAAGTTCTCAAAGCAATACTTAACATGTTTCTAAATTTATTTTCTAATAAAACAGCAGTAAATGTTAGTAGTTATTTTTCTTACAATTTAATAGAAGTGTCAAACGCCGCGAAACAGCTGTTTCGAACACTCAAAATTCTCTTTCCCGCTTTCGAAGGGAAACAGTCGAACGGGGAATTCAGAATAGGGGAATTTTGCTCCCGGGAGAACACATTTCCCGGAGAGTTGTTTTCCCCGGGAATATTCAGAATTGGGCTGAATATCTTTTTTCTTCGGCATCACTGGGCTCCAGTGACCATATATTTATGATTTAGTTGCTTAGTAACACTTTTTTCGTAGATGTGTTTTGTGTAGATCACTTTCTGCATTTTTTCCGGAACTGTTTCCAAACGCCAAACAGGTAGCAATTGAATACTTTCAACTACAAAATCAAAGAATGAAATAGCTCAGTTGGGAAATCCGTCAAAAGTCTACACAGTGCTAATGGATGTGTAATTTATTGGTTTATTTATTTGTTTACTTACCTTGATCATTCAAGTCTTGCTTTACGGCGCGGAAGCTTGGACCTTATCGAAAGCGGATGAGGAAACCCTTGGTCGTTTCGATAGAAAATGAAAATGAGACAATGTGTGGAGAAGAAGATACAACAACGAACTGTATGAGCTGTACCGTGACATGGTCATAGCCAGAAGATAATGTCAGCTGCGCTTTCAAGTTCGCTATATCTTTTGCGCATTTTTTTTTTTTTTTATATTAAAAAGAGGAGGCTTATATGCTAAACTGGAGAACTCAGACCTAATATCCGGTCCATTGTACTACCAGAGTAGCAGCCTTTCCCTTTTTATGTGTTGCAGTAGTTGGAAATAAGTTGTTAGTAATTTCACATATATAACCTCAAGGGCGGCGTCCATATGAAACTGGGAGGCTGAAAGAAAAGTAGATGCCCAGAGCGGGATTCGAACCCACGCGTCCGGCCTATCTACTAAACACTCTACCACTGCACCACGGCCGCCCTATATCTTTTGCGCATACTCTTTGAAAATATTTATCGCTTTTCCTATTAAAAATTTAGTCGCATTTTGGATAGTGTGGCCCTACCATTGGTGTTGTTTATACAAGTCGATTTGTTGAACAGGTCGTGGGGAAAGAGATAAGGTAGGGGAAGGGAAGGGGTGTTTCTTAAAATCAAAACGACAAGAACTGTTGAAAGCGACAGTTTTCCTTCTCTGTTGCTCCAATTTGTAGTACACCGCGTTGTGATCGACTTGTTGAACAATGTAATCATTTTGGTCGATTTGTTGCTTTAATAAAATCGACCAATGTAAACTTCGCCGTTGGTGTGTCGGGTCACATTATTGTATTGTTGCCGGCAATTTTTGTAGAATTATCGTACTAAAAGGGTATTCATGTTTTGGCGAAGGCTTAAACTTTGTGGTCTGGTAGGAATGTAAATTTACGCAAGTCGTTTCATGAAGATTATTGCGTAAATGTTAAGTAAACCAACCAATCAGCTGCTTGTCGAACATCAAATTCCTCAAAGTCCTGTTGCTATTGACGTTTGTGCAAGTTTACAAAAAATTATTTTCCATAAGGAATTCCACAGTTTTTTCACGAATGCATGAATAGTTACCCATTTTTCTATACATGTAAACTGGTAAACTGCTAGTGGCTTCTCGTTTCAATGTCCACGGAAAATGGTGAAAAGAAATCAGATGTAATTTCGGTTGCTTCTAGTACGTTAACATTTGAATGATTAAGGCGAACGCACAATGGAGGTTAATAAGGTTCTAAAACTTCAAATTATCGATTCTTGTTTTTCATAACAAATAAGGTAGGTACTTGTTGCATACAAATGAAAATTGACACCTAAAGGCAACAGCCAATTGAAACTCAAGCTAACGAAAGACAGAACATCAAACAATTTATTACTTTCCACTAACTATACTCTTCCCACATGGAATTGCAAAATAATAACCACAAAATTGCTGGCATATGAAATGACAAACAAGAGGAACGTGTTGTTAAGTGGAAACAACCCGAGTACCTTGAGTTCATAGTTCACAGGTAACATTTTAAAAACCACAGTCTCGCTCTATAAATGAACAATTTTATGAGTTAACGACAATTTTTTTAAATGAAAACTACCTACCCTCCATTCTGACTCCTTGCAGTCCTCACTTGCATCTAAAAACAAAATCGTATCTTTGAGATCCGCCGAACTCCGTTTAACCTTTTCCGCAGCATGGATGACTAGGCAGATGTTCAAGAATATCACAACTGTGTACACCATAATCTTTTCGTCTAAAGTATCTACTACGAAGAAATCCAGCAGAGCGTACAGATTCACAAGCATGTTCGTGAAAGTGTTCAACATGTAGACGAAAATAGATATTTCGATGCAACTTTCAAAGTCAGCAACTACTCGTCCCAACCGCCAATACAATCGAACCAGCCCAAGGAGTTTTACGCGGTCCTCGCTTATATTCCGCTGATTCACGTCGCCCTCGAATTCCATCTCCAAAGACTTGAACATTTCATCCATCAAACGAAAGTATCTCGCAAGCAGCAGCAAGGCCGTGAAAACTATGTCCGAATAGACAGCCGCTATCTCGGCTATGTATAGATTCAGAAAGAATGCCACGAACGATTTTGGACTGATGATGTCACCATACTCGATGATATATGGAAAGTTAATTACCACTTCATAGATGGTGATGGAGAACTTTATCACGATAAGCAAAATCATTTCAAGAGTAATGATGTTGCCACACTGCATTTCTGTCGACAGCATGTTGAGAACTTTCCGAAAGTCGTTTGCGTTGCGACATAAGTTTCGCTGCTTCCATAGTTGGCACGCAAGAACGACGAATGAGGTTGCATAGCCAAAACCGAGTTGAGCTGTAGTCAACAAGGACATCTGCTCGTCGATGTGCACTTCGGACACCATGTATAATTCCGAATTCCAGAGGACAACGAAAGGAGACACGACAGCGACGAAAACACAAATGGCGCCTGACATCAGCGTAGCTAGCAGTGAAGATTGAAAAACCTTCTTTTTAAAGTCATATTCGATTGCAACCAGACCGAGGAACTTTGCCACGTGGTATGCAGCTTTAAAAATACCTGCTCCGACTTTATCACACCACATTGTGGTTGTTTCTGAAAAGTGCAGCACATAATTTGTGTAGTTAAATCAAATTACATTAAAGTTCCCTGTTGTGTTAATAATTAATGCTCCCGCTGAGCGGGAACAGGAAATGCAATTAAGGCGATTAAAGTAAACAGGTTTTTTTTCTTCAAACTCACCCGCATATTATTTTCCTTTACGGTAAGCCCACAAAGTCTGAAAGTGAAAATAAGGGGAGTAAACGGAGTGTACCTTCCTCCAAACTTAAAATCAAATCTGTGAGTTTATTCGAGATAAATACAGCAATTTTTCGTACAAGTCAACAGCCCCCCACACTGCCAAACTGCGGTAATGATGACGCATTACGTAAACCTAATACTCAGTTAATTAAATTGCGTGTAATTTTGGGGTAGCTTCTTTTGAGCAAGCTTTGTTGTATATAATCCATAATATTGTTTGCTTTGGATACTTGAGGGACACATTTACACATGCCTTATTTAGCAAAAGTGCTGTAGTAGTCCTTGCGAACGATTTTGACCTCATTTTTTCTTAACGATTATTGGATACCTACCATTTACTTCTGCTCCATTGATTCCCCGGAAATCTTAATGGAAAAATCTTGGGATTTGCTTGAATTTTCTTTAAAAAAAATTTATGATTTGATTTTGTTAATGTTCGAAGGGGGTATGGAATTGCCTTTTTTGTATTTTATTTTTGAATTCGTGATGTCCTTTGGACAATCGATGCTATAAGGAGACCTTTTTTGCATCAGCTGTAAAATTCGGTATCAGCATCATTCAGCTAGGCATTCTGAATGCATTGTTTTTCAATTGTTGGGATGATGCTCTGTGGGTGACTATGGCGTGAGGTATTTCCGAATGCAAACTAAGGAGGAGGAGGAAACTGGGTAATCTGCAAAATATCTGTGCACAAATTCCTCAAATCTAAAAAAAACTACGTACCATGTGTCGAAAAATTTTCAAATCTTAGATCTTCTTTTAAAGGGCGTCCGTGGTGCATTGGTTGAGTGTTCAGTAGGTCGGCCGGACCCGTGGGTTTGAATCCTGCCCTGGGTATCTATTTTTCTTTCAGCTTCTCAGTTTCATCTGGACGCTGATCTTGCGGTACTATATGAAATAAAATCCACCTTATTTCAATCTACTGCCCCACAAAAAGGGGAAGGCTGCTTCCCTGATATTACAATGAACTGGTAATTTAGTCCTCTTTTTAATTATAAAAAAAAAAAATAACTTCAACTAAACTCCCAAAAGATTAAATTCAAAGAAATCTCGATCCTAGCATAAGCTAAGCATAAGCTAAGCCACACACTACTGTACTTTCAAGCTTTGGTTTGACTCAATTGAATCATTGGCGAAGAAGCTACAACGAGGTTGAAATTAAAGTTCCGAATATACAAACCAATTAAAATTGCGGTTTTAGCAAAATATGCTCACGTCCTTATGCAGCTGATGCAAACCGCTTAACAAACTAGTAAAATGAGCGGGAAAAAGTGATCCCAAAGAAAACTGAACTTGTTGTCTTCACCAAGAAATACAAAATTCCAAAACTAATAACT
Source organism: Melanostoma scalare (assembly GCA_949752695.1). Classification (NCBI taxonomy): domain Eukaryota; kingdom Metazoa; phylum Arthropoda; class Insecta; order Diptera; family Syrphidae; genus Melanostoma; species Melanostoma scalare. The sequence continues at coordinate 235,657,323 of OX456985.1, read as the reverse complement.
AATAACTTATATCACCTTCTGGAATCGCACTCAAATTTTCAGACAAAGGCAAATATCTAGGTACTATCCTTGACAGAAAGCTAGACTGGAAACCCAATATAAAGGATAGAATCAGGAAAGCCACCGCAGCTCTCTTTTCCTGTTTAAAAACCATTGTCAATTATTGGGGATTTCCTTGTGAAATTACCCACTGGCTCTATACTGCGGTCAACAGACCAGTATACTTACTTACGGAGTACTAGTATAGTGGATCGCTTTAGGTATACCTACTCCGACAATCTTAACAAGGTCCAGCGATCAGCCTGTATGTGCATAAGCGGAGCACAGCGATCAACACCCTCAGCTACCCTAAACATGCTTCTTAATCTCACTCCCATATAGATATCATGAGCAGAAAGATGGCCGCTACCGCAGCCATTCGTGACAAAGCTATCTCCCAATGTACCAATGGTCACTCAACAATCCTAAACTTATTCGTATCAATCACAAGTCACTCCGACTACACCATCCCCCAATAGAGAGAACAATTTGCAAAGACGAAGAATTTTTAAGAGATAATTCAATTCATTCTCATACAGATGGTTCAAAGCCTTAAGAAGGGGTTGGTTGCGAGGGGTACTCAGATAGACTTAACGCAAGTGTCTTTATTACACCTTCCAAACCACTGTAGCTTGTTTCAAGCGGAAATTCTGGCGATCAAAGAAGTCCTATCGTGGCTGAAATAGTACGTGATATCCTCAGTGAATTTCCGTATAATTCCTTGCAGCCAAACAGTGGTATTTTACTCGGCGCTGTTTCCGCGAACTAGGTTCCCCCTTCAACTGTCGACTTTTTCTCAAGGAAATGGCTGCTATATAGTTCAATACTCAGCTTTTTCAGGTGGTGGGGCACCGAGATATCCTAGGTAACTGCAAAGCCGATGAACTCGCCATAAATGGAACCGGTAAACAAATTTCAATCAGTAGCTTCATCATTGGTAAACAAATCTCTTCATGCAAACTCATGCTAAGGCAAGATGAGATAGATAAAATAACAACAAAACAGATATGGCCAAAATTAGATCTAAAGCACACAAGACACTTGCTATCCATAAGCAGATTGCACGTTGGCTCCATAATCGGTTTCATTACCGAACATTGCCTCAAAGGAAGACACGCCATAAGACTGCGCTTTCACTCAAAAGAGAACTGCATCTAGGAGAATACCTCCTCAATGATCCAAGCGATCTGGTTATTTAATTTTTGTAGGGCCACCGCTCTATTTATTAGCTTAATACAAGCTTAAAGAACTTAAACAATACTAAACTTAAACTAATTAAATCTAATTTAAAACTAAATTAAACTATAAGGATAAGAAACTGTTTAAAAGGAGAACTTTTAGACAAGGACTTGGAAGATTGAGGTCGAAAAGAAAAGGAACAGAATTAATCTCGTCAAGGATTCGTTGAGACCATAGCATGTACGATGAGCGGGAAGGAGGAAAAGCGGAATAATCTTACATTTCCTCTGTGAGTGTCCTAGCTTCGCCCACACTAAGAAAAAAGCTTTCGGAGAATACTTTTTCGACGAACTGGGTGACATCTCTAACCTCCCTTTGAGCAACGTCCTGAAATTTACTCATGGCTCCAAATGGTTCAGAGGGGGTTCCATACTCTAATAATAAACCAATCACCAGCCCAACCCTCTACCTCTACAATCCTCTCACCAGAGGATGAAGACCTCTGTTTTCCTGGGGAGCACAATGGATCCTTGAGATCCGAGTAAGGTGCTGCTGCTGATTAAGGATTTAGAGACGTTCACGGTAAGGACGCAGGGTGAGAAAATTTCTAACGTCATTTCGGAGGCTTAAAACGACGTTGATGACTTTCGATATTTGAGATGTGGACCACTTGATATGGAGCCACACTTGCGATGCAAACACAAGGAGAGGGCGAACATAGGCAATATAGAGAGATTTGGTTAAAAGGGAGTTGCGAAACTCTTTGGGCCATCTTTTGATAAAACCAAGGGTGGAATTAGCTCTTGATATTGCTTCGCCAATATGAGAACGAAAATCTAATTCGCCGTGAAGAGATCCATTTGAGTAGGATAGGGCGGAATCCGAGGTAGAAAGGTTTGAAGAGGATCAAAGTGTGAGAGATTTTGTCGAAAGCCTTGCTGAAATATGTGGTTATGACGTCAACTTCGTTTCCTTTTTCAATGGCCGAGAATGAGAAGGAAACAAATTCAACAAGATTAGTGGTGGTAGACTTGAGTCCGGAAAAACTCCACTTGAAAGGGATCGAAGACACAGCCATTGCAACAGGACTTCTTTCGAAAGCAAAAGAAAATGAATCCAGCGTAAGTGTTTAGAATTCAAGATCTCAAAAAATATCAGAAAAAGGTGTTTCTGAAGTCTAATATTCCAATTTTCCTTCAGTCTACTGATGTTGATTTCCAATTTGTTGAATTCCACTCGGGCTTTGTATATTTCCTATCCTTTCATTTAATGTTCTCTCGTTTTGAGTTTTGCTTAGCTGTGGGCACAAGGACATTGTAAAACAGTTTCTCAGAACATCATTAACAACAATGAATATAATTCTTTCTTTGAGGTATCCTGTTAGTTGTTCCCTTAATAACTTTATTGAGGCCTTACTGCGTTAACAATAAGACTACTTCATTTTTTGAGTCTAAAGATAGTTATATAACTTTCAAGAAAATGCCGATTTCTTTCTCAAAAGATTGCCTCCAACTTCATACTCTCAATTCAATTAGTAACACTTTCATCTGTTTTTTCAGAAGTTCAATATAAAAAGTTTCGGAATGTCCATTTCCATACAAAAATCATTTTTGAAACCCGAAAACACCCTTTGAAGTTGATAATGTCGTATAGTTGAAATCATTTTTACTCCGGTTAACGAATATCAGGCAAGCTTAAGCCAATTTATGCACAAAGTACCTAATAAAATCATAGTTCCCGTCTGCATTGACGGTGATTAAAGGTAAAAATTGAACATCAAACCGGGTGGGTACACATTGAAAACAATACAGTTTATAGATTTCCACTTAAAAGGCTCGGATGACTTGCGCATGATAAGGGTATGAATCAAAAGCTTTTACCTCGAATTATCAAGTGCATTTTAAAACTTTATTCTATGTCCTATTCCTATCACGGCGCGGCGCGGCGACAACACATCGTTAACAAATAAAATTTGTCAGGCTTGTCTTTTACTGCGTTTTTCCTCTCACATTCAATACTTAATCCATCCCTTATCAATAAATAATAAGCTCATTGGGTCCATATACAAGCTATTTTCTGAATTATTTCGACAAACAAACCACACGAGGGAATATGATAAACTTCATAAAACGCATCCCATAATCTTTCCCAAAAATATGACCTTGTTTATTGTCTAAGATTTATGGCGTTCTTAAAATCATACGTAGACCTTACCTATGTTCATAATGTGGCAGACGAGTAAGAATAGGAGTGGTAATGCCTCACAGGTACTATGGTGAGGCATAAAAGTTTGTTATAGTATTCAGATTTAAGAGGCTCTCATTTGAATAATTGTTTAAATGATAAACAACGCCACGAGTCTTATGGGACTCAAGACGGCTCCTTGAAGAGTGAAATGAAATTTTGAATAAATTAATGAACATGAACATGAGTCATTGTAGTTCTAGTTGCGGGTACGAGTAGACCTAGAATGTGATGCTGATGATGAATAATGAAAAATAATTTTTTCTTGTATATGCAGTACACACATACTCGTACATACATATGCGTACGTATGAGCGATGATGGCAACCTTTTTAGAAAATATTGGAAAGGAAATGATGTCTAAAGGCACATCTCCACTAAAAACTTTTTCAGACAGGCTGTGTGTTAGTCGGGGGGACTAGAGTGTAGCGATGTGTGTGATTATGATAATAAAATTTCGGTAACCGATGTCGGGCAGTTCACAGCAGTTGAGTGTCACAAACATTGGGAAATTATAATGGGAGGGAAACCCCTACCACGTGTCTCCAGATGCTGATTTTACTGACACAACTTAAAGTTCAGCTTTGGGACTCCTTTGAAACACAAAATTTTACTCACGCTACTTGATTTCAACTTTACAGTTATTGGATAGATTTGGTATTACAAAACCAACAATGTAAGGAAATGGAAATTGTTGGGCAAGATGAGTAACTTTATGGTCATAAAGTAGTGACCAGAAGAAATGTTCTTCTTTGATTACAATTCTATTTCCTTTCTCTGCACGTGACACTAGTTTGATGTTGAGAATATTTTTCAAAAATTTTATTAACGTCACAGTACCAATAAAAATCACTTTACATGAACATTCCTTAGAGAATTGGTCGATTTTTTAAGCCAAAAAAATATTTGCATTGATATATAAAAATAAAATCCACATTTATTTGAGTGTTTTGGGAAAATATATTTAAGTGACACAAATCACAGTTCACAAGAAGTGAATATTAGGGGAGGTCTGGGCATGAAAGAACATGGGGCAACCAAATTGTCTTCTTATTTTCAATGAAAGCTTTTTTCAATCGCATCGTTGAGTTTGGACAGAAAGAGATTGGTTTTTGTGTGAATAATGAAATTATGAAAACGAAGTTTTGTTGCTTTGCTTTGTAAAATTGAACCGAAAATGCGAAGAAGTATCCCGCCAATGGGCAAAATACACTCTTAGAAAATTTCAATGAGGAAGTGCTGAGCTTAGGTCATATATTTTTATATTGTTGTTATAAAATAGAAGTTAACTACAGAAGTAATTGTAAGCTCTGATGCAGACTTTCAGATTGGTTACTAGGATAGAGAGGAGGGTCGTTTTACTTCCTTTTCAAGAGTTTTAATTGCTTATGTATTTAGGGTAAAATGTCAGGGTTGAACTGACTGACTGACTCTCCCCAAAAATCACATGTCAACATCATGACCTGTAGTAAAAATCAGATTCATAACTAAAGTGTACATGATTTGTTGTGGCATAATGCCATATTTGTAACAGACACCGGTTTCAGACACAAATGTTGTGAATGTGGGCCTTTAAGGGAGCTTCAAAATCAAAGTAGATGGAAAAGTATATGGATTACATGGCAAAGAGAAGAAAGAAAATTGTCAGAACTGGTGTTGTACAATATCCTCACTTATCCTCACTGCGCAGCTAGGCACCCCTAAGCTTTAGGATCAAGTTAAATTTCTAAGTCTTGAACAATTGTAAGCCTTACACTGAAATATTAAGTGCGTTTTAATGAGAATCTCATATTTTGTGCAGTAGCGAGTCTCAATAAAACGTTGTACCCACTAATGCAACTACAAACCTTAAGCATTTACCTACCATCCCTGTAATTCACTCCTGAGCACTGACTTATTTCTGTTCACTATTCACTAATCGATGTTGTTTTCCCATGTGCGATGTTTTGCCATCTGTTATAAGCCGAGTTTCATTGGGAATTCATATTCACTTCAGCAAAACATCGCAAGACAATCGCACATGGAAAAACAACAACTCTGAAGTGAACAACGTAAGTGGACAAAAATAAGTCACTTGCAGAAGTGAACAACAGGGATGGCTGTTACCTGGAGTTTATGGAATAAAGTTGACTAAGTGAAGTGAATATAAAAATTCCCAATAAAACTCGGCTATAGATTCCTGATAAAACACGGCCATTATAGTTTTGCGAAATTATTTTACGTCGAATAATGTCATATCAATTCACAGTTATAGAGACCGTTGTGTTACTATGGCAACTGCAAAACATTATTCATCTACTTCAATAGTTTCCATAACGGCGAAGATCGCCAGATTTCAATCTGAAGCTTTTCAGTTTTCTCACCTCTCAAACAATTTCGAGATCCGAGGGCGGTTTGATTAGTCCTTGACTTTTTGATTTTCCTGCGTAAAAAACCATTACCGTAACCATTACAAAGCTCCGTTTGCTGTCCTACAGTAAAAGTGATGCCGAACGTCCAGGTCGCCTATATAGGGGTCGTCAGCCGTCACACTAGAAATCGTCGATAAAATTCGTGGATTGATAATAGACTATCGGAAAATGATAGTGCGTGCGGTGGCTAAGACTCTAGTCATCTCCACTGAGGTGATACATCTCATTTAACATGAATAATTGAATATGAAAAAGCTATCCACGCGATTGTTCACACTTGGCCATAACCACGGGTGCACACGTGTGTAGTCAACATAGTAAAAATACATAGATAGGTCTGCGAACTGCAACTCCATCCTGCCTATTCTTCACTGCTTCCTGTTTCCAAATCTGAAGAAATGGCTGGATCAAAAGAGATTTGGGAATGAAGAGGTCATCACTGAAACAAATGCCTATTTTGAGGGCCGTGAGAGAACCTATTACTTGGATAAAATAAAATAAAAGCACGCTGTACTAAATGTATTGAGCTAAAAGAAGACTTTGTTTAAAAACAAAATGATTTTTTGAGAAAAATACTTTTCTTATTCAAAAAGCCACTTGCTTATTAAGTTGTCCTATAAGTTTGTAGAAGAATCAGCCAAAAGAAAATTTTTTCGGTTTCGATGAGTGCGGATTTCCAGATTGAATCACTGATATTGACTTTTGAGTCTCGGAAAAAATGTAACAAGAGTTGGTGGTTTTGGAATTTATGGTTTCTCTACAAAATTTATTTTAAAAAACCGATTTTAATTTAAATTGCTTTTCATTACCAATCTGATCAGCCCCTTTTTAATCTGCTTGGATTTAGAACAACGCCAAATCTACTTCAACGCCGGCGTCGTGCGTCGTCGCGTCGGTCGTGTCGCCAGGCCGCGTCTCTCAGTTGTGCGCATGGCGTTATTTCGTTACATATTTCGTGACTAGACGATTTTAGTGAGGAAATGACAGATGTTGACTAGAAATGTCGTATTATCGTTCATTTTAAAGGCAATTAGCTTGCTTTTTCAATGACTCTGCATGGCAGCTAGCGACATACCGTATGAACATAACAACATTCGGATAAGGACTTAGCAAATGAAACACAAATCAACAACTAATAAAATGTTGAGCGACTACTTAATCTGTAAATCACACTTCAAATTGTTTCAAAGAAAGTTTGCCTTAATTTTGAACTTCTTCAAAACACCCATAACGTATTTGTAACACAAATTGAATGACAATATTGAAGTACTCAGTCAACTTTTTAACAGCCTTAGTCTTTATGTTCTTAGTCGTTGCTGGGCATATTAAATAAGAAAACCATCAAATTTGCCTGGAAGTGAATAATGGTCGTCATTTTAAGTCTTTATTCCAGAGGCAATCCCTTCCTCACTGTTTTTGCACAGCGTCATGAACATAAAATGTAAACTCCCTTCTAATTCATTTTTTCTCTTCAACTCTTTCAGTGACAGCTTCAAAATCTACTATAATCTAATCTTCCGGTAAACTGTAATAAAATCGAAGTTATCATTATCAATCAGCATTCCTTGTAAATCCCACACTATTTTCATTAAAGACATACGTTCGCTAAAATTGTGTTTCGATGATTTTGTATTTCATTTGTTAATCGGTTTAAATTCGAAAGGAAAACGAACACGCATACAACACCGTCCTTTTATTACGTTGCCTTTTCAACCTCCCCCACCAGCAGATATAAGTTGCATTGTGAAACTTCCTTTGATTTAACTTACGAAATCTGTCCATTCCGAGAGCCTTGCAAAATGTACACATAAATATTGAATTGAACATAAAATTTTAAACAGCTACATACATGCTGACTGAACCTACAGTATTGGTGGATACACAATGTGTAGGGACCTGCAGTGAATGTCTCATTTTGTGAATGCATTCACTTATTCATTGCCTTCCACACCATTCAGACACCATTCATCTTAATCCAAAGCAATACACACACTGCACTCTCTTTTAGACAACAAAACAGGTTCTCATTCTAATTCACTTAACTGCAGCAATGGCAGGCAATGACAATATGTGTATGCGTATGAACTTGTGCGGATAGTGTCGATGGCAACGAATAATCTACAAGGCAACGAATAATTTCAAAAGGCAACGAATATTTCACAGTGCAATGCTGTGATGAAGAACACATCTGTTAAACTGAAATATCTGAAAGAAGAGTATAATTTTTTTTTTCCTTTAGCAGGGCGTAGTGTGTGGGGTAAATAACACTGATGAGGATGTATTGAGTAGATGCTAGATGTGCGGCTGCTGAAATCTAAATCGCAAAATTTTTTGAAATAAAATTTTTATTTGGGATAAAACGTGGTTCTAAGAAAATTAAGTAGGTACGTACATAGTTTATTATTTACCCCTTAATCTGGTTTTTTTTAACCGAAGTATAAATTAATCTATGGGTAGGGTTATATAATTTTAAATCCTGAAAAACCTACTGATAATGTTAAAAACAGGTACTAAAGTGTTTGTTCCTACTTTTTTATGCATTTCCGGTGCAGGTAAAAACTGTCATATCTTTTTAGAATCAGGTATGTCGTTCGCAATCGACCTGCTATTAAATTTTTTGCACTACTTTCCCTTTATAGTGTATTAGGAATTCAAATTTGTTTTTTACGATTTGAAATAAGTATTTAAAGGCGATCTGGTTTAAATTACCTATCATTATTTGAAAGTATAACAGTGAAGAAGTTCAATTGTAAGAAGACAAAACGCAACCATCACTTCTATAATTAACAAAAAAAAAAACCCCAATATAAATAACGCCCAAGTCAGGTCAAAAAATGTGTACCTTTCTGTGCGATCTCGGAAAAACAAAATAGTTTCATCTATGAACAAGAACATGAAAAAATATTCGTTGTCATCCCTCATCATTCGTGAATGTTTGGTTTTTTTTTCGAATGAAGTGAATGGTGTACCTGTTTGAGTTTGAATGGTCCATTCTTTCATCATTCATGGGCACAAGCAATGCGAAGGCATGTATTCACGAGTGTTGTGTACTTTTTCCACAAGCATCACACTTGTTTCATCGTTGTGAGCGTGAAACTGTGTACGGCTTGTTTTTCGGGGGATGATTCGAAAGCGCAAGTGATTGCACTCATGCAGTTCTCTGATACACATTAAATTCAATTCAGTAAAAAACGTCTATTCTTGGAATTAATCCAACAGTCAACAAGTGAATTATTTATTATATTTTGTCTATATTTTGTAATAAAAACAGTTCATGTGTACAGAACAGACTTTTTCTTTTTCTTTCTTTATTATAAATTTGTTTTTTAAACACTCCATCTTATCTTATTTTCCAACCGATAAGTTTGACTTTGACACATAAATAAATCAAAATAAATAAATCATTGTCTGATGAAATGCCGAACAGTTCTTTTGTAAAATTCACACCTCTTAATCACAGAAAAAATATTTCTGTTTTTCTTTACTTTTTTAATTCCTTGACCTTCAGATAAAACAATTTCGTTAGGGTGGATAAAAAGTTTGGCATTTCCTTCATTTCGTTTGTTGCTTCGTTTCGCGTATTTGACTGATATTCGTAGGCAACTTTTCGATTGATTGTTGTTAGTAACTGGAAAAGTTCGGTTCCTTCGTGGCCGTTGTCGAGAGCTGCCTCTTCAAGTGTTAGACAGAGGCACTGGATGAACCAGGAACCGTTTTCTACGTTTCGGAATGAGTAGAATCCTGTGTGGGGAAAAATTATGGTAAATCGTATAAATGAACTTTTTCTCATTTCTCACCCTCAAATGTAGAGTAGAAAACTAAAAGATCAGCTGTGCTCGGAATAGCATAGGTAATAGTTTGTTTTTCGTCAGCAGCGGGTGCAGCAAAACGTGACATTGGTGTCACTACATCAGTTTCGTAAGTGACTGGTTTTTCCAACTGATTTCCACGACAAGCCTAAGAAATTTGTTTAGTTAGTTAGCTATCGACTAAAATTTGTAACAATGCAACAATTTACCTGAATGAAGAACAATTTTGGCTTGTTAATGAGAGACTTGCAATTATCGCCCAGAAAAGGAGTCCACAAACGTTCCACTGGATATGTCATGTCCTTGGCGTAAATTTTCCCTTCGATACCATGCGACATAACGACTACAACTAGACAGTCGTTATCGCTGTGGTCTTCTCTCGAAACTATAAAAAAGGAAAGAAAAACAACTTTCAGGAAATCGAAACAACACTTTGAATTTGAAGTTAGTTACCTTCTTTCAATTGAGCATTCAGTTTTTCGAATGTATAATCATCAAATACACGCACGTCAAAACCATACTGCTTAAGCACACTTTTCACACGATCACGGTCACGTTCTGTTCCCTTTCGAGGCTCCTGATTGCGGATGTCTTTGTGATTGAATATCAAAGCAATTCCAACATTGCTGTGGCTGGTGTCATAGTTCACATCTCTTGTCGCAATTGATCGAATCGGGCGTTTGATTTCTGTTGCCATGCCATCGATTTCATCTTCAAAATTTCTATTGGTAGCATGACTATCCGTTTTTTCCTTCTGCTCCTTTTTCTTGCCAAATCTTAGCACAGATAAATCAGTCTCATCCATTTCGAACAAATTTCTCCCTCCAACTGAAAGGTCTATCTCTGTGGATTTCTGATAACCGCGGAGTTCTTATCTTATCACGATGATATTGTAGCTTTCGATAAGAAGTTCAACGGTGTGGGTGATTTGAAGAGGCCAGTGTACCAACCTAGCGATGCGGTTCGAATCAAAATAACTTGCTTATCGATTTAGTTGATATCCGCACTCTTCTATCTCCAAATAAAAATGTATGCCTTTGTGTTAAAAGTAATTGCAGGCTTTTATTCAATTTCATGAATCATTTTTACCTAATAGTTTGTCTATAGAAGCTACCACCACATAAGTTGTAATCTTGTTTTTGTATGCTTTTTTGTAAAACTGATTATTAACTAACTAAGTACTTTTAGCCAACTTTTATAAGTTGGCTTGGAGAACTCTGAAAACCCCCCACAGGAGAGCCAGTTAATTTCTTACTCAATTCTGTTTACCTTTATGACGGGTTCAATAGATTGTGATCGCGTTCTGATATAAAAGCTTGCCGGCTGACGACGGCGACACCGGCGCCTCCGTCGCCCCGATGTTAGTCTACTAACACTTTTATGACATTAACAAAACCACTTATAGATATTAGATACTTTTAGGGGTTTAACAATGTTGCTTATGGCGCATACTATCATAATTCTTCTTTTAAGCAAATTTGGATGTGGTTGAAAACTAAATGCAACTGATTAGGTAACCGACACACGTTTTCGATAACACCTTTCTTCCTTTACTTGCAATTTTTTTGATTTGCAATGGACTGACTATATTTCGATGTTACAATTCATGACGTTAACGCTTAGAAGCACCTGAGTTAGTGTGTATTTTGTGTGTATTTTGGCTAATTCAATATTTTTGGAGAAAGTTGTGTGTGTATGTAGGTACTTCTCAAATGAAAATACACTTAATCATCAATTAACACTGTTCAACTGCATTGGTTTTTGTAAATTTATTTCTTATTAGCTCACTGTAAACACATCGGACAAACAAAATGAGATTTTAAGCGAAATCCAAATCCATACATTGCATGAAGGTATATGTCTTTTTCTTATTTTCTGAGTTCATCAACAACCCTGAATGCTTCGAAACATTCTATTTTTATTTAAGAAGCAATAAACAGTCAATCATTCCTTTTTTTGAACTCACGTTGAAGTCAATAAATTAATTTAGGCATTTAGGGGAAGGTCACTGTCATGGCCACAACATGATGACATTCCTTCACATCAAGGTGTCTCAAGGAAAGAAACGGAGGACATATTAAGGACAATCCTAAGAATTTCATTGTGTTCGTTAGAGAGCAAAGCTTTGAGCAACAAATTAATTCTGATTTCTTAGTCACTTAAAACTCTCCGTATAGGTAGGTACATACTTGCTCTCCAGACATCCAAACAATCCCAAGAAGTGACTATATCTTGCACATTATGCTCATGCGATGGGGTAGTTAAGCGCAATAATAAAATAAGTACAGTCGCGCGGCTTTAGTTATCCTACTCAAGCCAAAATAACTTTTTTACTAACCTACAAAACATAAGTTCACGTTAGCACCGAACGACGCTGAAGGTTGTGGGGTGAGGGTTCACATTATCCAACATTGGTCGTCCAAACCAGAATCTGTCCAACTAATTGTAAGTACAGTCTGAACTCTACTAGTAGGGCGAAAGAAATATACGGAGATACTCTGCGTCTCTTTCCGTGAACATGTATAGAAAGACCCCAGATCGAGATTAGTTGCGTAAGCCAGAGTACTCCTGGGGGTTAATTCCCAATCTGTGAAGCTGTGAAGTGAAAAAAAAATATCATTTCGGTTTTCACACAGTTTTTTCCTTTATCACTTAACGAACAAATTCTAAGCGATTCCCGATCTCAAAATGTAGAGTAGTTCTCAAACTGTGTCCTAAAAGGTTCTAAAACGTTCTAAATGATAAATTCTGACAGTTGTCTCTCATTTTCTAATTGGATTTTTCCACGCTTGAGTTTTGCTGCCATTTTTCAAATTTAAATTTTTTCACCGACTCATACGATAATGAAAAGAAATTTATCATATAAAAAAAATTTGACATTTGAGGTTGGATTTTCCATTTTCACTAATCGAGAATCGAATTTTCGGTGAAGCTGTGATAAATATGTTCACTTCATAGCTTCACAGATCGGGAATTGACCCCCTGTGAAGTAAACGAACTCGGTAAATGAGTCTAGAACTCTCTCTCTCTATATATATTATATATATCACGGCCCCCCATCCCTCTCTTTTTCCCTATCTTTTCTCTATCTTTCTCTCTTCTCGTTATGAAAAAAATGCTAAGTTCAATAGGCGAGTTTTATTGAAATTCTATATTCACTTATATTCACTTAAGCAAAACATCACTCATGGAAAAACAACAACTCCTAAATGAATAGCGTAAGCGATTAAAAATAACTCATTTAGCTAAGTGACCAACAGGGATGGTTGGTAAATTTCTTTTTTGGAACCCAGAGGTTGGCAGTCTTTGGGTTGTGTTCGTTAATATTTCTGATTTTCGACAACATTTTGAATAAGTCTGTTTCCTTACTTTTGTGCACAGAAATTCCCAATCTGTCATATTTTAAGGAGTGGTTGTAAAATTCTCTCAGAAACTTTCTGAAAGAGCGTAATTGTCTTAAAAGTAAAGAAACGCCTTGAACAAAACATTCGCAGCAACGCAACGCTTGGAAAAACGTCTGTTTGACAATTGTTGTACTTGTTTTGGCTGTGCACGATTTCTGTCCACAGAAATTTTAGTGGCAGAAATTCGCAGGGTGGGAAAATTTTTTACTCATTGCATTGCTACGAAAAATCGCTGTGCTGGAACGGCATAAGACTGACTTTCGCCGAATTTCGGTGCATTTCGTGCGAATTTTCAGTAAAGAAACCCACCTAATAGCTAATAGATGAGTCAGGTGGTGACTTGGTGGGGACATAAATAGACACACAGTTACTAACACACACACACACACACAAGGAAAGTTTCGCAATCGGTCAATCAACCGCAATGTCTGTTTTTGTGCACTTTACTCGAGTCAGTTTCTCTTACCACTGTGGGAGGGTGCGGCGCGGTAGCGGGGGATATTCAGACACTAATTCTACTGTTGGATTGTTCGCTGCAGTAAAATTATAATGAGACGATATTCTAAGCACGGTGTTGAAGAACGTCAAAACACAGCACGTATGTAAAGAAATTAAGAACTTGATAATCGCAAAATGTTAATATTGAGCATGACAAATTACTTTCTTACAGCCGCAGCCGCCGAGCCATATCTGGTAGTGAATATTGAACTATTTTGGAAAAAAAACAGTATACAAACTTGAACTAACTACATAGCGTTTGGAGCAAACAAATCTGGAGTCAGAGATCATTTTTCAAAACAAAAATAAAAACATCATATTGTTAAAAGCTTTTAAATTTATAGCTTAAGGTTGGCTATCCTTACAAGCTTTTTTACTCAATTGTTTCTTTTGTTAAGGCCACGCTGGAGCACTCAGGCTTCTTACAACAATCGAATTCGAAAAATGTCGCTCAATGGACAACCCAAGGGCCTGGAACCTGTCAGTCTGCGTCCACTAAAAGAGTGTGTTTCGAGATAGTAAAGGAAATGAAAAATCGTTTCCAAGTAACGGCCCATAAATCAGTACCTTATAAGGCTATTGTCACCAAGCAAACGTCTTTTATACCAAATCGCAATTGTGATCCATAAATTCTTTAATGGCCCCAGTGAACCAAGGCTATATGTTTCAAAACATTTGAACCCATTCATTTCGAGCTTAATCTATTAAAGCAACCATCAAAATTCTGTGGTGAACTGTGTAAAAGACTATATTCACAACCACAACAAAGAAGAAAAACTCACCCATAGTCGAGTTGAGTCAAGGGTTGCTTTTGGTTTTCCCAAATCGAGTAAGTGAGCAATGGCCTTTCACTCTATGGAGTCCCCTTTTTTCCTTCGTTTAATGTATACAACATTTTAAAAATGCAACACATGGCGCATTATGGGAAGGAATGACAATAATCTAATAAGCGAAAACGTAGAAACCCAGGTCATGTGCGCATTTGTTTCTGCCATTTACCAAAACCCATCACACCCAAACCCAAACCCAAATCCCATATCCTTTCATCTTTTCTCATATCCTCAACATAAAAGCCGCTCGAAGCTCTGGTAATATACATAAGAGGCGATGTCATCTTCTGCTGGCTTTTCTAGTGGTTGCAAAAGTATGTCCTCCCCTTTTTTCAGTTTCAACGTCCAATTGGCAATATTCAAATTTGATTTATTTCAAACGGAAATTAACTTTCGTCTCGTACGCAAAAGTTTCCTTCATTGGCTTTCTTATATTGTGGTATCGTCTTCGTTAGAGCCAAAAAGTTACATTACTGCATCGGCATCGGCACCCAACAGCGCAGCGACACGAATTACAAACAACCAACTTTTGTCACCACACCAGAAAGTGTTCTCTAAAAAAGATTGCCAATAATAACAACCTTTTCTTCCGAAAACCATGCCAATCAATTGATCTGTTAACAAAAACACAATTTGCTCCTTACAGGATGTTCCGGAAATTATTACTTCCCCTCCATTATCCGATTTACCGATTTACAAGTCATTTCGTTCTCTTTCACTGTCGATTAGGTCCCCAAATGGCAATCAGCCAGCGACAGCCAGCCAGCCATCCAACCAGCCAGCGCCAGTCAGAGTGTTGAAAGGGTGTCGCTGTCGCATTTGTGTGCATATTCAAAGACCATGGAATAAAGAAATTTATTGTCACGCAACAAAGTTGTAAAAGCGCGTTATGTTATTTTCGCGCTCATCCCCTTCCATGGCCCATCTAACGCCCGTTAAACCACATTTTTGCTAGGTTTTTGAATAAAGTACAATGCGGGAAGAGCTTTGTTTCTTTTTGTGTTTGGTGCGCTATGTGCGCTCTTAAAGTGTTTTTGTTAATCCAACTCCATCCTTCCCCCATCCCCTACCACACCCCTTTCTCCTATCAGTGCTTAACGTTAACATTGAAAAATCCCAAAAGTCCAATGACTAATGCTGCTGTGTGTACTCACTACACTCTACACTCTGTTTTCAAATTGGGTAAGGGGGTTACTGCCTGCCACTCGTTCTCTCCACGCCGCGCCGAGTGTAAAATAAATAGAAATAAAAATAAAAATCAAATCCAACAAGTGCGCACGCCCAAAACTTTTCCGTTTGGGTTCGGTCTTGGTACTTTTTGTTATTTTTTTGTTTTTTGTTTTATTGCAACGCAATTTAACCAAAAAATGATTCCATTTTTTCCACTACATTTGGCAATTGCATACTCCCGAGGGACTGTGTGGACATATTGACAAATAAATTAATCAAACTGCGTATTCGAAACTAGGTTTGGGCGTTACTTGACGACTTCCTTTTTTTTAAGCCACCCACTGGTGTAGTTGCCGGCAGCTGGACTGGACAGAGGCCATCGGCCAGACAGACACAACACACAAACAGCAAAAAGTGCTGTATTGGCAACAGTTTGACAGTTGGCATCGGTATGCAATAAAGAGAGAAGCTATCGCACACTCAATCCAGTTTGATATTCCAGCGATAGGAGGTAGGAAGAAATTGAGTTTTATTATTCGATAAGGGTGCTCTGCATATCACTCGAAGGCATTGTTGTCGTCAGTTGTGTTGCCGTTGAACAAAAAACGTAGTAGGACGAATTGTCAATTTTTATACGAAATTGAGCATTCGGTTTGAGATGTAATTTTCCGCTAGATCTCTGTTCTGCAAAATGTATCGCAGCTGCTAAGCTGAAGAAAAACATTTTGCATTCCTAAACAAAAAGGGGGAAAATATCAAAACCCAGAAACTGAGTTGAAAATGTTAAACTCCAATAAAAAAAATAAATAAGGTGGCGCAGAGCGAGGAGTCCCGGGGTCTAGAGCATTTTTCACATGGAATGGGGGGGGATCTATAATTTTCTGGCGATTCCGAACGGCTTATCGAGTAAGCGCTTTTCATGGCAATGAGTTTTGCTATTGGAGGACTTTCAAATTCCAAGCGAATGGCGAAATCCGTGGAAAAACATTTTTTGGTTTCTATTCTGATTCGAATCCGGTTAACAGGCAGACATGCTAACCGTCACGCCAAGAGCACCACTTCAGCTCTAAATATCTCAAAGCATAAAAATTGGGAATGCACCCTTTCTACTAGACTTGACACTCCGTGGCAATATTTGTCCCTTCGCACAAGTTGATAAATTTAATGCTTAATTGTTAGTCATTGCTTAAAATTTTTTCTTTCTTTGTTTCAAAAGGAAGTACCCTTGCTGCTTGTGACAAATTCTACTTGCAGCTCATATCTCGTAAAGAACAGCAGATTTTTCTTTTGAAAAAAGTTTTCGAGTGTTGAAGCTCACTTCATTTATGTGTTCATTATTTGCTTTGCAACTCCACTCAGTCCAACAAACAAGACGGGAGTTTATTGGCATTTAAGAGCCAAGAGCTTTAAGCCCAGTACACTGTTGAAACAAAAAGAAAAATCCCTTACAAAAATGACAACACGGAATCGTAAACGGAAAATTTAGCTGTCCTTTTCGTTGTGCAGTACGCTGCTGCTTTGCGAAATGGTTTCTACTCTTAATTACTTCTCGTGGGAACTTTACTTGACTTTGTTTTCCACTATTACTAAATAACAGCTGATAATACTAGCCCTACACAAATATCTTCCGCTGAGTGTTCATTCACGATTTCAACGTTGATGTGAAGACCAAAGAAAAATTACCATCAGCAGCGTACTAGGCTTAAGGCCTTCTAACTTTTCTTATGCAGAATTGCTTGTGGGGTTAAATTAAGGGGTCAGACCTTTTACCTATCATTCTAACAGAACAAGAAAATGCAAAGCTCTTGGCTAAAATGGAGTCACTCCAGCTGTTTAGAAACAAAAGTTTGCTATTCTACAATGTGCAACTATGTGCAGCTCAAAAAGGTTTCCTTGTGAAAACAACACTTGGGTCTATTATTTAAACATGCATTTAAAGCAGGACTCTACGGAACTTTCGTTATAAAAATTATCTCAAGCTAAAAACTAGTCTTCTTCGAATATTTCTAAACTGAATATAAAAACAGGAGGTCTTTTTGAGCTTTTTCAATGTGAAACAAAAGAAAAGTCATTTGAAATCCAGGTACATACTTCTGTCCAACAGTTGAATGAAGTTTTTAACAGCACACATTGGCAAAATATCAATTTCAAACAATATTTCACAGAGTAACTTTCCGGTACCCATTTTCGTAGCAACGACACAAAAAAAAAACGACCATCGGCAACACGCAACAACACCCACCCGTTGACGTTGTACGCAATGGAGAATCACCCAAATATGCATCTCCTCAGTCCTCACCTCAATCCGAATCTCAATCCAAAAATCTGCTGCATCATGGAAAATCCTCTCAAACCTGCTGCCTCTGTTTCCACTCAACCTGTATCTATAGTACTTAGATTACTGTTAAGCCACTCCACATTTCCACACCAAAAAAGATAAAATCCACACTCAATTTTCCTTCCTTGTTCTTGTTTTGAGTGAAATTTACACCCAAAATTTCATTTTACTACTCATGGTGTCGGTTGGATCTTGGATGTGTAAAGAGGCGAAAGGACGGCAATGGATGTCGTCGATGAGTGGATGAGCCGAGCATGAGCGATGAGTACCGGTGTAAAAACCCATACTATGGAAACAGAATCATAAAAATCAAACCATCACAACACTGTGGAAGAAAACACCGAGGAGCCAGAGGCCCCGAGCCGAGCCAGAGCACAGAAACACAGTCACAGCACAGCACAGAGAGATGAAGCTGTAGATAGATGTTCTACTGGAAATGTTGGACGAACCGATGAAAATGAAATTCAGTTGCTCGGTGACTTGCATTGTATTCACGTTGGACGGGTGTTCCGCGGTTTAAATTTCAGTCTTTTAGCACGCCGCCGCTGGTGCTGCTCACCACACACATGACTATATTGCAAATCCAATTTACCTATGTGCACCAGCCAGTAGCATCGTCAGATTCAAATTCAGCAGCAGCAAGCAGCATCATCCATGAGATTCTTACACATATTTTTTCTGTGTTTTGTGATAAAAGGGTGATACACTCGTCGTAGATACATCGTTTCGTGTATTCGTACCATAAGGGTGAAATAGTGAAATATAAGTGAAGTGCCCATAGTGCCAGTGGAGTAGCGAAATAAAAAAATAAAAAATTAATAAAATAAGAAACACGGAAATAATATAATAGTTGTTGCGAGTCGCACAGCGAACTGTGTGTAAAAATTAAGTGGCAACCGTTTGTTTTATTGTATTGTACCTAGAGAAGAACGCGCTATAGAGTTTAGAGTGGCCCCGGGGTAGTTGAGAAGACGTTCAGCTGAGTCGCAACAACGGACGCAAAATAGGAAAATAAGGCGGAACACTGCTCTAAGAATATCTACAGATCTTTTATTTCTCTCGCTTCTCGTCGTTAGTTTCTGGCTCTGTGTGTGTCTATAATTTTTATTTTATTATTGTTTTTTTTTTCGTTTTATTGCCATTGTTGTTTTTGTTGTTCTTTCATTGTGTCGTCCTCATCGCCATCGAAGAGCATCCATCAAATGAGCAAAGTGATTCCAAATGTGTTGTCTAAATAATGTTAATCCCCAAGTGGCCCTACGGAACGTATAGCTAGTAGTTGAGACAAATAGGTATTATCTGTTTTTCGGTTAACGCCCGCCCCCTTCTCATACTTCAACTTCAACTTCAACTCCAACTAACAACAAGCCCCTTCTCCCAACAACATCGTCATCGCATCACCCATCGGCCAGCTATATCCAAATCCGTATCCGACAACGACGGACGGCAACGTCAAGATTTAGAAAGGAAATCTCTTCCCAGGCCATGCGATGAGGAGATGAGTTGATGAGTTAATCCAAATGAAAGCGAGAGAGAGACTTACTGCCCTATTTGTTAATCAAAATTAAGTGAAGTGACTAAGGCAACCGCAATTAGAACCGTAATATTTGTGATTAGCACTCAGTGAGTGAGTGAGTGAGTGAGAAAGCAAACGAAAACAATCAGTGTTCGAAAAGTTGTTCGAAAGAAAGGAAGAAAAAAAATGGAAAATTGTAAAATTAATGAAAAGTGCTCAACTGGACAACGACTCCAGGACAACGACGAAGATCGTCTGTGTGCAGTGGCAAGCCACCAACAACAACACAACATTAGCAGCAGCGATACAAAAACCAAAAAAATCCTTATGTCCTCATCACAGAGCTGCATACGCCCTCCCCCGGTGGGTGGTGGAGGTGGCACTGGAACTGTCAGTGCTAGTGGCTGTGGCAGTGGCAGTGGCAATGGCAAGAAGATAGTATCTACTCCAGTATCGTTGTTTAACTTTGTGTTCTACGTGATGTGTATCGGTTCGTTGGGATTCTCTGTGTACTCGAACATCCGGCAAACTTACACAGAAGAACGACTTAAACATATACGGCATCTCGACGATAGAATAACCCTTCTCGAGACAAAGCTAGACAACTTGCCCCAGTTGATAGCATCTTTGTCGCCGTCGTCGCCGTCACTGCCATCGTCCTCCTCATCATCAGCAGGATCGCAATCGCAACTGCAATCGGCGGACGCTATCGCGGACACTGTACGGAGACTATCTCTGCAATTCGATGGCATACACCGGCTGCGGCGCGATGTGTCACAATTGCAATTAGTCAGACGACAACAGCGACAGACATCGATTCAGCATATGCCGGAATGTCCATGTTCAGCAGGTGTGTATATTATTTAGCAACAGTGTCAAATTTACCCGTATGTAGAATGTAGCCTTAGCGGTAGCCCCCTCTTATAGGTTACCAACCGACAAGACTCCGCCACCGCGCCGACGAGTCCATTCCATCCATTCATCCATCCTACGACTTCCCTGATGAGTGTGTGATGTGTCTGCTCAGTGCATCGCGCATTTTGACGTTTGTACTGCGATTTGCCAACCATAATAAATTACCTTACGTGTAGGTTGGTAGGAAGGCAGGTTGGCGAACATATCACTTGCCAGCTAAACATGTATGTACCTAAAGCTACGTACGTAGGTATAAGTAGGCAGGTTAAATTGGCTGGAAGCCCCCGGTTGTGTTCTGCACTGTGCACAGTGAAGCCAAATGATAGTGTGTGAGGTTTGTTCAGGATATTGGATGGAAATGGAAACGTGTTTTTTTTTTTTGGTTTTTATTTTTTATTTTTGTTTTTGTATTTTTTGCCACTCAATCGGTCATTCTGTGGGCACTTTTAAGGTGGTTAACCACTTTGTCCTTTTAATCAATGATGGGGAAATGTGTTGTTTAAGCCTTGTGGCGTTGTAGAGACTAGCTACAGTGTTTTTTTTTAAATTTTTTTTTTCCTTGATGGACAGGCATTTATCTAATAGGAAAGGATAGGATAATGTTTCGTGGCTGATTTTGGTGTGTGAATTTTGACTGAAAGTTATGGGGTTTCAACGCTCAACCGAACCTATTTGCCAACATCCATAGTTGGTATAGGTAGTGTGTTAAAAACGAGACTGATTTAGTAGGGATCTTCTGAATAATTGAGCTTAGTTGTAGTTTCATAATTTACCTACATAACACCATTTTTTTAATCGGCCATTTCGAAATAATGAATTGACACTGACAGTCGAGGATAGGATTTTGAAGTTATAACATCTGTAGCCTGCTTTCATTTGCAGATTTACAGAGAGGAGTCCTTCAAGTTTTACTCTGTTAAGAGAGGATATTGTAACATCTCAGCTAATTGACCAATATGAAAAGAAACGGTAAAATTAAACCGCCATCATAAAAACTGAAAATAGGTAATGCCTCATGTGCTTAAAGTAATGTTTTCGACTGACCCAGCTGCACAAAATTTGTTCGTTAAGCCATACTTAGGTGGGCTTTTTGCCTGAATCAAAATGCCAATTTAGCTTCGGTTTCGTCTGAGGTTTTGAGTTCAATCATAGGAAACCATTGCATTCCCTTTGACTTCGATGTCACGTTGGCTCGTATACAAGACGACGCCGACGTAACGTGACTCCAACTCAAAGCAAAAAGTTCAGTTATGTTGATCTTTTGCTCGCTTCGAAAGTAAAAACCGAAACAAAATCATTATTTCAATTCAAGGCGAACACAAATCGCTCGCACGTTACGGGGTTAAAGCCAAAGTTGAAGCATGGTTGTGATTCAAGCATTACAGTTCAGGATGAGCCTAACCCTCAACCAAAATTTTTCTATAACAATTTCGTTTTCTGGGGAGCTCTCTCTAGTTTTGACACTCTTAGTTGAGGTCTTCTTCCACTCGATTGCGCCGCCTAAGACGAGGCCTTCGCCTTCCCCGATTTCCCTGCAATGCGCTGTCAAAAAACCGTCTAGCTGAGGCGTTGTTGTCTATCCGCTCTAGATGCCCCAGCCATCGTATTCTCACGATGCGTTCTATTCTAGTTATGTCTATTTAGCGGTACAAACCGGTAGTTGTTGAAATCTTCTTCTCCACACTTTGCCTTCGCATACGGGACCAAAAATATGTACATACATAGAGTGACGCAACAAAATGGGGAGCCCTGTCCTAGCTCATTTCTCACAACCATGCCTTGTGAGAGAATGGAAGGGACCAACAATTTTCTGCCGGTTCCGAACTGCTAATCGAGTAAGTTCTTTTCAAGACAGTGAATTTACTATCGGAGGACCGTGGAAAAACATTTTTTGGTTTCTGTTGGTATTCGAACCACGAACCTTCGTAACGAACTACTTTTTTTCTATTTCTATTACTGGCCTGTCATTATTCATTGTTTATATGTTCGAAAATGGTATACACGTAGTTAATGAAGATTTAAATAAGATTGTTATGTGGTCATATGAAAATGGATTGTGTTTAAACCCTACTAAATCCAAATGTTTGATAATTGCAAGAGCAAATATTGATACTTCTTGTTTCAAAAATTTTTATCTAAACAATAGTACCATTGAGTGTGTAGAAACTGTAAAAAACCTGGGCATAATATTTAACCGAAAACTTAATTGGAATGACCATATAAGACATGTTCTAGGTCAAGTTTATGGAGGCCTGAGGATGTTGTGGGCTTCTCGACACGTTACACCCCTGAAAACTCGCTTAATGCTGATTAAAACTTTATTATTACCGATTATGCTTTTTGGCAGTGAAATTTTCAGTAACTGTGACTACGAATATAAGAGGAAACTAAATGTTGCGTATAACAGTATGGCTCGTTATGTTTTTGGTATAAGGAGATATGACCATATATCTGCTTTTGCAAAATCCATGAACGGCATTACATTAGATAATTTATTCAAACTTAAAACATTATCACTCTTGCATAAAATCATTCAGCTTAGACAACCCGTATATCTGTACAACAAAATTGAGTTCACACGATCTAATAGATCACATGATCTCATACCAATTCGATATTCTTTTCTTGTTTCAGAAAGACAATTTTATATCAATGCTATTCGATTATGGAATTCTCTTCCCTCGTTTTTGAAATCAATCAGTTGTACAACCTTGTTCGAAAAGAAACTTAAGCAATTTTTCGAAGCAATCTAATAATTGAAGACTAAATAACGATGTGTGACGTTTTGTATACCTGTTTTTTAATTTTTCAATTTTGTAGTTTTCTTTATAATCTTCTTTTTTTTTTTATTTTCTTTTTTTTTTAACCTTGTTAATTATTATCTTTTATTTTTCTGAAATGCGAATAATTTAAAATATTTTAATTGAAGTTTCAAATTTAATTTATTCATGTTATTAAACTTCACTTTCATTTCAATTGTAATTTCTAATAGCAACATGTTTTTATTTATCTAATACTCAAAGTATTTACATACTGAGATTTACTCTATTTTATAAGATTGTATCTTACAGGGTAATGAATCAATAAATAATCTAATCTAATCTAATCTAATCTATTGCTTTGTTTGTTCATTTATCATTCTAATCAAAGTTTTAAGTTTTCGGACCTCTTTTTATAGTAAAAAAAAGGTACGAACTTCATGCCAATAGCATTAGAACCTTCAGCTTTGAATTTAGTTTGCAAGTCTTTTTCCGTGCTCAAAAGTTTTAACAATTCAATGGTCTAACCAATAATGCCTTTAAGTATTGAACACGATAAGATTTGATTGATTCAAGGAAGTGAGCTTCTTTTCATAAATCAGCCACTTCAACTCACGTTCTTGTCCTTAGGCTTTTGCATTTGTAGACTTATTTTGACGTTGATTACACGAGTCTGCAGTCCTTATTTTAGCTTTCATTCAGGATTCTGGGATAAGGAATTCCCCATTGCTAACATTTAGTTTAAACACCATGATATGGCATCGAATAATAGCCTACAGACGTGGGCAATTCCTCTTAAAAACCCCTGGCATAGGCCATACCAATCTGGTATAGCCAAAAAAACATATGGTTCTTTCAACTACCAATTTGTCTATACTAAATGTGTGTCTCAGACATGTGGTAAATGTCTTGTAAAGTAAAGCGAATTTCAAATTGACAAACAAATTCATCAGCATATTTATGTAATATTAAAAAGAAAAAGAAATATTTGCATTCAAAGTTTACTAAAAATTTAAAGCATAATGAGTTAGTTCCTTTTGAAAAACACTATATTCACAATCATAGCAAAATTGTGCTTACATTACATGACGCTCTTGACAATTTCAGTAAATACTTACTCATTGAACTATCTCCTTACTAACACTAGACGTCTAGCGAAAGCTAACTCCGAAATAAAAGACAAAAAAGTTTTAAATCTGTCTATAAAAACGATCAAGGTCTCAACGGTTTCTTTCCAAAGCAATTCTTTCGACCGCGCAGTTAAATTATATTCAGTGTATTTTCGTTTATTGCAACTAATTGAGGCAAAAGTCGTTGCACTGACGAAGGTTGTGGCAATAAGAAGAATTGCAATTACTGCGTCAGTAATATTGTAAATTTAGCTATTTAGTTTTGCGAAATTCAAGGAATTGCGTGAATAGCGAGATGTGAGAATCGAGAACGTACTGCATAATGTTTTATAACTTGGGTTATTTTGTTGTTCGGAATGCCACCGATGTTTCTGAGCAGGTGGAAGTTAAAGTTAAGGATCTCCTAAACCAAAACTTTTTTGCAGTTGCGACAGCCCAGCGGCAGAAACGCTATCGTTCTTGCAAATGTTTGAAAACGCTGTTATTTCTTGTCGCTTCAGTGTGAGTATTCTCACATGTCGTTGTATAATTTAATTTAATTAACACAACTGAATTTTCCGCTGGCGCGAATGTAAAATCTGTTTGGTTTGTTAATCCTTTAGTTGGTTTCCAATGGCAAAAATATAACAAACCAGGGTCCTTATTACAGCTCACGCTATCGAGTGAGTGAGTGGCTTCAGTGATCGAGTAATTAAGTGACGATTTTGGAATTACGGCATAAGTGATCTCACGTATCGTATAGCTATTTACTAGCTACGAGTACGTCGAAAATTCACTGGTATATTTCGAGTTTCTATTAACTCACAGATGTCACAGATGTCGCTGATGCTTCTATAGACTAATTCAATTTTTTTTGTTAACGACATTAATTCTTTTTTTTTTTTTTTTTAAAAGACAAGTCTTAGTGGGAATTTCAGAAAACAAAAACATTAATTGCCCTCTAGTGGTGTTGTCAAAAGAATTCTTGTTAATTGCTAGCTGACTGTCTTCCGATATATGGGCAACGAAAGTGATCAGTTTGAACGGAAAGGTACTTCTTTTTCGATATGGTTGGTTACCTATTTGTATTGATTTAGCACCTTCTTATGAATAAATTTACTTTGACTGGGATAATGTAACCTACCTTCATAATAAATACAAGGAAAAACGTATTTATTATGAAGTTGCTTACATTTTCATTTCAGGGATAATCAGTAAGCGTTTCTTGCGTCGAATGAAATTCCGTTCCAATACTGTTGAGAGAATGCCAAATTGTGGTACTAAATTACTCGATAACGTTAGCGGTAATATAAAATTCACATAATTCCATAATAATTCGATACCGTGTGTCGTAATATAATTCACCCAATGTGTAAAATCCAGTCGATAAAAAGGTACTTGAAGTACGAGTAGGTGTACTTGCCTTCCATGAAATTTTGTTTAAACAACACTGCTCATAGTTACAACACTGACAATACGAAATGTTTCTTAAAGTTTCCTAAGGTTTCATCTCACTGCTATGCCAAGGAATTCTTTCTTAGTTTTTTTAAATTCCCCTTTCTTTTTCAATGACACTTAGGTCCACGCGATGACGATGACAATTTTCATACACCCTCTTTTAGACTGTGGGTATGCGCACCTACTTTGCTTTCCTCCCTCCTTTACTCCTTCCCTTGTCAACAGATTTAAAAAATTCGAAATATTCCTTCTTTTCCGCTGGTTTCGCAAGTATGTTGTTTCCCAAAAGCATTTCCAAATTAGGTTTTACTAAACTTGTTCCTTGGAACATCTACATACACACTTTTGAATGATGTAAGCCTTTATCAAAAAAAGGAAAAAATAATATGAGGTGTATAGTATTGTATAGCACCGGGAAGCTTCCAGGAAAGCAAAATGAAACAAACCCCAAAAAAAAAACATGGATATTGTTGACACATATTTCGAAAGCAAGCAATGATGTGCCAACTTGAAAATTATTTAGAATATTTCACCTGTCGACACACATTTACGCACACCAACAAACAATACACGCTCTTTAAGGTGTGCAAAAGCCATCATTCCCGACGAAGAATTCCTTAAGTCTCATTAGATTCACGCTGACATTCTGTTTTTTTTGTCAGGGAATTCTCGTCTGAGATTTTTCATATGCCTACATGAAGAATACCTAATGGAAATTAATGTATATGCCAATTAACGCCTGACAACAAATTTGTACTAATTTTCCCTGTGAGGATATTAGAAGAAAATGATTACGTGACATGTTGTGTTTGCGCTAAAAGCGCTTAATATGGATAGTAGTTGTCGTAATAGAGTTATTTACCTGTGACGACTTTTTGGTAGGTAAGCTTGTGAGATTACAATTTTTGATTAAGTGGGAAGTAATTTATAATAAATTGCTTCTTTGTTTTAGGTTTCTGTAAAGCATACGGTTGATTATGAATATTCTCCTTTTAGTGAGACAAATTTAATTACAATTCAGTCAAGCTTAAAGAATATGCACATGAAAAGAGAAATATACTCTGGTGTTGTATCGCTAGGCGAAGTTACCCTCAAAGGATTCTCCAATTCTTAATTAAGAGAACATTGTTCGAAACGTAAACAGTCCTGAGTCGGAACTTCAACAGTAAAATCATCTTAGATCTTTCCACTCACTGACTTAACCCTTTTTTGAGCATTAGTAATTTAAACGAGCCCTTAAAGTTCTTTTCCCCTATACTAATTCTTTTTTGCTAAGAAAGAAATTATTTTATAAGCAATCATATTTTGTACCATTTACGTTGTCTGTTGCAACTGCATAGTATTTGTCAAGATGATCCCGTCAAGGAACACGTAGAAATATCCGAAATATGAAGAACTTGGCACCGCCCTGAAAGTTTATTTCTGCTTTTCGTTTTCCCAACATGGTCTCCATACTGTCAGTGTAGCATAAGTTATTTTTCTAATCCACTTTCGACAGTCGACACCATCTAATCCACTCGCGATATAACTCACCAAAAAAGTAGGGTGGTGGAACAAGCTATGGGAACCTCGATACATATCACATTCCAAGAACCAACAATTTTATTCCAGTTCTGAACGGCTAAGTTAGGAAGAGTATTTGATGGCAGTCTGTGGTTGCTCTCGGTGGACTTGCCAATTCCTCGCGAAGGGCAGAACTCGTGAAAATTTTTTTTTCCTGAATGCTTCTGGGATATGAACCACGAACAACCCACTTATCAGGCAGACATGTTTACCAGTACGCCACGGGCAGCATATGTATGCAGCAATACTTTTATTCAAAAGTTACCTTTCGCCGACTTTGTTAGACTTTGAAGTTGATCATATTTATCTAGACTATCGTCATAGGACTACCTTCAGATATCCTAGTTCTAAACAGGCCATTCTCCTTGTCTATCTACAGATTGAGTGCCTAGTCCCACTTTCGAACACCATCAAAAAGTCCTCCTTGAAACCACCTTGCTTTTTCAGGAAACAATATTCTATTACTCTCTCGAAAATTGTGTCCCGAAAGTCTGTGTACTTTTTAATCTACTTCGGATAATGAATCAATAGTAATCTTATTTGTAAAACAAATATTTATTTCATACGCAATCAATTGCTCTCGCTCTTTATTATAACTTCTTACAAAGTGCCCTTATTTTCAGGCTGTTTTTGCTTTTATATTTATAGAACGTATTTTGTAGAAGTGTTTTGCTAAGTGGCGGTGTGAATGAAATTCTCTCCTAACAGTATGTCATTAGCAGAACTTTTTCTTTTTCACTTTACACAATCTGTTCTTTAAACAACCCCATGTTGGGCGCCATTTAAATAATTTTAGAATATGTCTCATTTGTCTTACTATTTTAACTTCCTCAGCAACTTTTATGAAAAGTCAACTATCTGCCATTCTTCACGGTGACTTGCACTAGTACCCCTCATCATTTGCCCGGTTCCACTGTGACTCAACCAACGTTTGGTTGGTATGTGGACTGCGGTGTTGGTGTATAGTGTTGGAAGGTAATGCATTATGCATCGTCATTTGTTCAGTGTGGTGAATGAGAAAACCCCTCAAGGGGCTCCGTGGCAGCAGTTTTTCTTTTTAAAAGTGACAAGTTGTCTCTTGCATCTTGCAATGGCTATGCGCTCGCTGCGCGCGCGTTTTGTCCGTTGTCATGTCTCACTGGGAGTTACCTATCCATAATAAACGATTTTGTTATTGCCCACTTAAGGAATTTATTATTATTAACCTAACGAAATTTAGTTGTAAAACAGGCCACGGAGTGAGCAAAGTATCGTTATACGTACACGCGTATCGTTATACTCTGCTTAATGCTGCCTGCGTGGTTATGGTTCGTAATTGTTACAGCTTCAAGGTGTCAGCCAGAAGAGCTCAATGACACCGTATATTATTGTCTACTATACATACACAACTATTGTATTCGGACCGTTCGTCGTTGTCGTCGCAGTCGTCTGTCAGTTGGTGGTGCATAGAATTTCGAGTGGAGGCACAAAACAGGGATTCATTCTTTTAAAAAGACATTATCACGCCTTTGAGGTCGCAACAAAACACAACAAACCATTTTATACATTCCATCGCACAACAATAGTGTGTACGTGAGCATGTATGGCATATATCCCTTACAATTTATTAACTGACATTGAGTGAGAATTTTCAAGCTCAGTTGACACATTCCCATATAGTAGAGTCGTATCTTGTATCGTAGAGCTATTGAAGGTATACCACATATAATATTTAACACAGCAACAACAACAAATGTGATGTCTACACTATTCATTTCACACTATGGAGCTGCCTCACTTTCAAATGGTAATTCAGGAGTGATTGTCATTGTTTGTTTGTGCGGTACCCCTAGCTGTGTAACCAAACCATAGATGGTAGAGATCATGATCGGACGACAGAGATCGTCGTTCCCTAGGGGATAGGTCACATCGTCGTGCACACACAATACAAAGAGATCACAGATCAAAGCTATTATTGTTACAATTTTCGTATTGTTGTGTGGATACCCATTGTTGTATTATTTATATTCTTAGTCTAGGGGAAATGGCGTGGCAGTCGGGCATAATCTCCATCCTTAATCCCTCGGAAATATTCGTTGCCCTCAGAGCCGAACTTAGGTTAAAACAACCAAGGCTAACCTTATTTAAGAAGGGGAACTGGCGTTTCTTGATCAAAATTACTAAAGCAGTAACTAGTTGTTTAAATATAAGACCAAAAATAACCATAATTTATACTGTCATTTCTTATTTTCCTGTTGAATGGATGGTAGACAACTTTCTCAGTCTTCTAACTTCCTAATAAAAATCAAGATTTGCCTACTTACATAGGCACATCTAAACCCTTTTACCTAATTTTAAACAGATAATGGCTTAAAATTGTTATTTTTGTTCAGTAGCAAGCAAGCTACTTGTGTAATAATTGGACAATGTCAAACAGATGTCACTGAGTGAATTATTATCAATTCTTGGCATATTGCAAAATGTCAATCAACTTTCCAATTATTTCTTACTTCTCCCCACTAGTGGTAAGGGGTCTCATTTATTTTAAACGTACCATTGAATCAAGAAAAATAAAAATACATAAATTTTTTCGTGACAGCCTTCGAACGGTCGGTTCAACTGTTTGTAACACAATAGAATGTGCTTGTTTCTCAGCTCAAAGGTCCGAACCTGCTTAACCTTTTACCGAAGGATGTTCGTCATCATCGCAACAACTGAGTGGGTTAACATCTGTATTCTATTAAACCTTTATTCCAATTTCCTTAAAACAAATTTAAATTGCATAGTGTTTCCCTTCCTCATCCCTTAAGCAAACGCAAATCCGTCCCTGAGTCATGCCAAATTGTATAGGTACTGAAACTCCACTCATTTTTAGTCTTTTTACCTATACATCGGTATTTTGCAATTAAAACTTTTGTCGTAAAAAAAAAGAACAACAACCCTAGTCGGACATTCATAAAAACTGACAGAGCAGATAGTTTTTCCTACACTTGATGGATATTAGGTGCGGCAAATAGATCTATTCATGCTGATAAGCATCTCTAAAATGTTAACGTTATTCCAATATTAGATTAACACAACCGAAGAGCGTAGGCAGGTCACAGGTACAGAAACAGATAATACCTGTGCTTGTGATCCAAAAAATTGAGAGAGGAAAACAAAATCCCAAACGTCAATGTTGATGATGATGAATGGTGGCAACTAGATGAGCGCCACAATTTGAGGCGTCTTTTGCCATTGCCCCCATCTCATCTCCCTCTGTCACTATGCAGATGATGACTTCGACGACCACAACGACTTCGTGATAAACATCTCTACGTGGGTTGACCGGGAATCAACCGGGGGACAGTCCGACAAGTCTAATTAAATGACTAAAGTAGGTATATGCTGGGGAATTTTGTTTCAAATTCCTCGACTCGCCTCTATCCACCGACTCGCATTGCGTGATGCTGCGTGATGTGTTGTATAGAGTGTAAGTGGCCACTTAACGAGACGCATTGTAGAACTTTGAAATAATAAAAAGAGCAGAAAAAAAGAGAACCAAAAGTCACATCCAAGTGATTGTTGATAATTTGGTCGTTAAAAATGCCTTTTGGAATGATTCGGCCACTTGAAATGAGTAGAAGGAGGTCAACAGCTAATCGAGTGTAATGTAAACATCGTGTAAAGTCGTTTGTGTATTGTATTTTTCAAAAGAGAATTTTTTATTCCACTTGTTCCGTTATAAGGGGCCAATGTTGTTGAAAAGTAGGTATCGACCCAATCTGTGATAAAATTTTCCAAGGCGGTTCGAAATTTATTTCGCTTCTTCGATTTTTAAAGTTTATACTCGTAGAGTTGCTTTGCTTAAAGTAAAAAAAAAAAGCTTAAAGCGGCATCTCTAGAATCACGATGGCTGGCTGAATTGGAATTTTTATAAAAAGACGAAAAAAAACTATGTTCTCTTGGGGAAAATCTACTCAACCTGAATTTATAAACAGGTACGTGATTTGGCCACTACGACGGGGAATACTCTCGAAGTTGGTTCCTTGGCTGCTTCGCAAACTCGTGCCTTCTGTTTCCAATTTTTTTTTACCATTTTTTTTTTCATTCATTGCTTGCTAACAGTGTATTCAGGTGTTGGGGGATGATGCTACCCAGTGTTATTATTACTGCAGTAAAAACTGTGTGAGATTTAAATTCATTATATTACAGAAATTGGCTGGAGCTGCTTTTTTGTTTTTGTCAACAGCTTTGGGGTGAAGGCGAAAATCCCCATAGTGAAAACTGAAAAAATCAATCGGTACCTTCTGGGAATTAACTACGCAACATGGTGAATGGTGTGTTCTTCGTTGTGGTTACCAAAGGTGTCTACAAGGCGTCTACTAAATACCAGTAAGCCATGCCTTAACATGTGTCCCTACTGTTTTTGGATTATGAAATGGAATTTGCTGTGATTTGTTGAACTGAATTTTGAATGGAGTTCTCTTCAGCCAAATGGAAGCAGCAGTGTGGTACGTAAGCTGCTGAGGCTTCTATTTGGCAAACTTTGCAATTGAAATTCCTCTCCCTGATGCGACGTTGTATATGTTAATGTGCTCAAGAACAACTAGTTTCTATATGTTGGAGTCAAAAATAACAATTTGAGTATTTATCAGTTCAAAATTTAAGCCCTGTTATGCCCGTCTGGACTTATGTTCCTTTAGATTGGATATGTGAGGGACATTATTTCTGTTGTGGCGAAAGCAGTTGAAAGTTTAAGAATATGACTTTGAGTGTTTATTGAATTTTGAAGAAATGGAGATAGAGATAGAGATAGAGATAGAGATAGAGATAGAGATAGAGATAGAGATAGAGATAGAGATAGAGATAGAGATAGAGATAGAGATAGAGATAGAGATAGAGATAGAGATAGAGATAGAGATAGAGATAGAGATAGAGATAGAGATAGAGATAGAGATAGAGATAGAGATAGAGATAGAGATAGAGATAGAGATAGAGATAGAGATAGAGATAGAGATAGAGATAGAGATAGAGATAGAGATAGAGATAGAGATAGAGATAGAGATAGAGATAGAGATAGAGATAGAGATAGAGATAGAAATAGAGATAGAGATAGAGATAGAGATAGAGATAGAGATAGAGATAGAGATAGAGATAGAGATAGAGATAGAGATAGAGATAGAGATAGAGATAGAGATAGAGATAGAGATAGAGATAGAGATAGAGATAGAGATAGAGATAGAGATAGAGATAGAGATAGAGATAGAGATAGAGATAGAGATAGAGATAGAGATAGAGATAGAGATAGAGATAGAGATAGAGATAGAGATAGAGATAGAAATAGAAATAGAGATAGAGATAGAGATAGAGATAGAGATAGAGATAGAGATAGAGATAGAGATAGAGATAGAGATAGAGATAGAGATAGAGATAGAGATAGAGATAGAGATAGAGATAGAGATAGAGATAGAGATAGAGATAGAGATAGAGATAGAGATAGAGATAGAGATAGAGATAGAGATAGAGATAGAGATAGAGATAGAGATAGAGATAGAGATAGAGATAGAGATAGAGATAGAGATAGAGATAGAGATAGAGATAGAGATAGAGATAGAGATAGAGATAGAAATAGAGATAGAGATAGAGATAGAGATAGAGATAGAGATAGAGATAGAGATAGAGATAGAGATAGAGATAGAGATAGAGATAGAGATAGAGATAGAGATAGAGATAGAGATAGAGATAGAGATAGAGATAGAGATAGAGATAGAGATAGAGATAGAGATAGAGATAGAGATAGAGATAGAGATAGAGATAGAGATAGAGATAGAGATAGAGATAGAGATAGAGATAGAGATGGAGATAGAGATAGAGATAGAGATAGAGATAGAGATAGAGATAGAGATAGAGATAGAGATAGAGATAGAGATAGAGATAGAGATAGCGATAGCGATAGCGATAGAGATAGAGATAGAGATAGAGATAGAGATAGAGATAGAGATAGAGATAGAGATAGAGATAGAGATAGAGATGGAGATAGAGATAGAGATAGAGATAGAGATAGAGATAGAGATAGAAATAGAGATAGAGATAGATATAGAGATAGTGATAGAGATAGAGATATAGATAGAGATAGAGATATAGAGAGAGATAGAGATAGAGATAGAGATATTTACACATGGTTATTTAAAAAATAATTATGATTTTACTCATGTGAGTTTAAAAAGAAATTTTTAATCTGTTTTTTTCTGGTTTTGAAATTTTCAATATTAACTAAATGTCGAGGTAATTCTTTGATGATTGAAGGAACGCTGTATAGTAGTTGACGTCTTCCGTATGTATTGTAGTTGGTGGGCAATTTAAGCATTCCTTGAGCGCGTCTTCTGGTGTTGATCATATGGTCAATTGGTCGGATGAATCGGTTGTCATCGTAATACTCCAGTATAAGGGTCATTTTGAAAATTTGATCGACGTTGAGAGTTTTAAACGTGCTATTATTGTTTCGTGAATAATCATCATTATTTAATAGTTTTAATGCTGAGTTTTGAAGTTTTTGTATTTTTTGAATGTGAGTTGTTACTGCATTCCCCCAAGCAAGTATGCCATACCAAAGCCTGGACTCCACTACTGCATAATACACTTGCTTCAAAACAGGAACTGTAGTATAGTACCGCAAATGGCATAGTGCAGTGTTTTTCAATCTCTTCGATTTTGAGATCCCTTTAACGGGTTGAAATATTCTGGCGACCCCCTCTCGTCATATTAAAGAAGAGCCAACATTTTGCTTCGCAGTTTGACGAATCTACATATGTATTTGACTGTGCACAGTTTGTGGTATTTGTGCGCTTTGAAGCAGATGACAGTATCACGGAAGAAATCTTATTTTTGCAAAGCACTTCCTACTGGCTAGTGTTTGTACGATATATTTTTGGAAAGCACTTGCAAGTTGCAACCACGATATTGACTGAAAAAATGTATCGCAATTTGTAGTGATGGCGCCAAAGTTATGACTGGCAAAAGTAGTGGACTCACTGTTTTCTCCATCGACAGGCTCTAGCTGCTAAGGCAGTACCTTCTGATTTAAATGACGTGCTCATGGAGGTATTAAAAATTGTAAATTCTATCAAAAGCAAAGCTTTGCAAAGCCGGCTATTCAGAATCGTTTGTGAAGATATGGGCTCGCTTCATCAAAATCTCCTTTACCACACGGAGATCAGGTGGCTATCCAAAGGAAAGGTATTAACAAAAGTTCTGGAACTGAGAGCCGAATTCTTAATGTTCTTAAAAGATGCAAAATCTGGCTCTTGAAATTAGTATTTTTGGCAGATCATTTAAGCCACCTTAACAATTTAAACAAGAACCTTATTCAAGGAAGAGAAGAAAATATTTTAACTGCTAAATATAAAGTAAAAGCATTTCACGCAAAACCTCGTTTGTGGTCAACCTATCTGCAAACCAACATGTCCGAGTCTTTTCCAAGTGTTCAGAAAAGATTGTTGAAGATAATGCAACAGACCAAAGTTTTGCACTATCGGCTCACATTCCTTGTATGATACAGAGCTTGCATAATTTACAATCGAAGCTTTTAACATACTTTCCGTATTTGCACTCTGAAGCTGACAATGGGCGTCGATGGATTCTAAACCCGTTTTTGGACAAATCAATAGATCTGGCTAATGTCACCACAGAAACGAAAGAATGTCTTCTAGATTTGGCTGCAGATGACATGCCTAAAATGGAATTTTGTTCGCAAAGTGTTGTCGTATTTTGGATGAAAAGAAAACACGAATATCCAGAGCTGGCAAGGGAAGCTCTTAAATTATTGGTGCCATTTGCCACTTCATATCTGTGTACTGACATTTTCTTCAATGGTATGTATTAAAACTAAGAAGAGGTATAGGCTGCAACTAGAAAATCATTTGATTATTAATGTTTCAAAAATAGCACCACAATTCGATAAACTTTTGAAAAATACAAGCGCATCCTTCTCACTAAAATTGTGTTTTTGTTGTGTAATAACCTCTCCTTTTTTTTAGCCCGGCAACCCCCCGAGTAAGGCTTCGCGACCCCCCTAGGTGTCGCGACCCACTGATTGAAAAACACTAGCATAGTGCATATAAGGCATTTTTAAGATCCATGCGCAGCTTGCTTATGAGGTGGCTCCATAGAAAATGACAATCTATGACCGCTCTAAGAAATTTGTAAATTTCAACGATTTCGATAGTTTCAATTGGGGTGTTGGGACACGCTACATTTTTACTAATGTTCTACTTTGTGCGGATTTGAATTGTGGGCTATGGATATGGATATGCATCATCTTAGTTTAGAGGCGTTGATAACCAAGCCGTTGTTGTGGCATCAATTAACTGCAGCATTGAACTCCTCCTGCATTATCATCTCCGCCATGTCCAAAGATCGGTTGCGGACCACAATCGCTGTATCATCAGCAAAGGCGAATGGAATGCCCTTCTTAAAAACCCGAAGTTATTCGTTAGTGTAAAGAATGAATAGGATCGGACCAAGCTTAAAGATAAAGATAAAAGATTAAAATTATGATTTAGATTGAGCCTTAGATATAAATAGAGGCGTTGCTGTCATAAGCAATACATCAGTTCATTTTTTTGTTATTAAAACTTCTCAATGGAGAGCCAAAGAAAGAATTCAATTCGATCCACAGAGATATGAATTGAAATAGCTTTTAAAATGCGTTGAAACTGGAAACATTAACCTACTATTTACGAGCCCTCTCTAAGAATCTATTGCAGACTTGATCCCATAGATATTCAAAAGATGGATTTCCTCCCAATACAGTTCCTTAAAATAAGGCCTTTGTCTTTTTATTTCACTTATCCAAGATTTTTCCAGCCCCTGAGCAGAGAACGAATTGAATTACCACCCCCTAATCCATTCAGTCTTCATTTTGAATTCTTCTTATTTTCAATTTTTTTTAATTTAGAAGATGGGACACATCACTCTGTCAGAGATTATACCGAATCATTTGAATATTTCAACCCTACTTAACTTTTAAAAAGGGACTTAGCTTTGCCCACAACATTCCGTTACCACTCCGCCTTAGCCGCACCACCATCAAGCCAATAATGATTGATCCGCACTAATTCCCAAATCGGTATAGGCAGCCGCATAGTAAGAGCCTAGCCTAGCCTGCAGCAACACAACAACAATAACCAATTTGTCAACCACATCAATAAAAGTCCAGAATTCTTCTCATTAATCCCTCTTAAAAGCAAAAACGGCACCGAAACCAATTCAAATTGGCCACAAATTTCATTCCATACCAAATAATGCCACAGCCTTTATTTTTACGAGATGAGTCCCCGATGAGTATATCCTAAGCCGGTGGCCCTGGGGCTGACATTAAAGGAATTACTTATGAAAATGCTCTTCTATAATGGTTTTGT
The DNA here is from genome assembly GCA_949752695.1 of Melanostoma scalare. Lineage (NCBI taxonomy): Eukaryota > Metazoa > Arthropoda > Insecta > Diptera > Syrphidae > Melanostoma > Melanostoma scalare. Next base: position 235,620,701 of record OX456985.1, on the reverse strand, counting down.
CGATGTGGAAGTCGATGGTGGCGTTGTTGGTGTCGGTGGCAGTGGCGATGGCGATGGTGTGGCGGTGCTCCTTCTTCTTCTTTTTCTTTATATGTGGCAAGAAGAAAACAACCAGTGCGCCTCGTGCGCCGCGCCGCACCACTGCTCCTCCTCGGGCCGGAGTTATCGCTCACCATATTTCATCTAATTCTTCGCCTCTTTTATTTATTTTCCAAACAATTTCCCGAAACAAATCTTCTCACTTGGTTTGCTTTGTGTTGTGATGATGGGTAGGTATAAATAAATGTGCGGCTAATAACATTCATCCATCGACACTGAACTCGTACTCTCCTTAGCCTTCGTGTAGATATAGATACACCAAATTGAAGCATCCTTCAACTTGTTATTGACAAGCATGACGGCCGATAGATACAGATACTTTTTTTGGTTGGTTTTTTTTTGTGTGTGGCTTGTGTCTTGCTCTTGTGTGGGAATATTCGACTCGAGTATTTCAACCAAATTACGTTAGAAAACGAGACAGAAAAGTTTGCCAATTTATTTGTGGTGAAACATAATTGAAAGTTTTCATCTCCACTCCACACAACATATGGGCTATGGTTCTGGAAAGGAAAGAAAAACAGACGCGTATAGATGGTACAGAACCGACCGATGCGACGCGACGACCTGCTACCCGCTGAACCAGAACCCACCCAACCGAAGAGGAATTAAATTTGTTTAGCTAGCCCGCGGCATTGATGTCAATACATGAGAATTAAATTATCTGCTTAATGTATAGAAAACTACATATTAATGCTGCCGCCACACAGAACCCAGAACATGAGTATGTACGCTAGTTTGGCTATAGCTGGCTGCTGGCCCATGTGAGGGTAATTCTTATGTACAATGTACACCACAATTTGATCCCCATGGAGAGGAGGATGACTTTTGTAGCCCCTACAGGCTACAGCCAGAAAACCAGTTTACCAGCGTATAGCCAGCGCTCTAAATTGCTACGCGCTCGGGTATTGTAGATGTATGTATGTGGGGAGGGGGAGCATGGGAATTGGGAAGGCAAAAGATATGTGTCTGCTTTCCTATTTCCCAGGTTTCTGATGGCATCTCTAGCACCATCATCATCAACACCAGCACCCCCTTTCGCCGGCTCAGCATCAGTTTGTTGTGTGGCTGTGGCAGTATACATAGGTACGGTGGTGGTGGTCGGGGTTGGGGGCTCTGCTGCGGCAGTAATTTAAAAAATAAAAATAAAAATGAATGAAGCATTGCCACGTTCACAATAGTGGCGCTTTCCGCTCTACGTGTTGATTGCCTACAACACAGTGTTTATATTTGTTAATTTAACGTGAAGGGAAGTATATAATAAATTATGGTTAAGGAAAAAAAAAAAAATACAAAATCAACAACAACAACAACAACAACAACAGCATCGATGTCAACAGGCGGCAGTCTAAAGTGCTGTGGTCTGTTTCTGTTGTAATGTTTTTCTCCTCTGATTTTGTGGTAGGTACCTACTCCTGGATAGGGATATAGGGAAGGTTGTTAATCATATCAACAAAAACTCAGATCGGGTTACGAAAACAAAACCGCAAAGCCAATGCCGACCGACACATGCCACCTTCATCACCATAATGTCAATTCGGGGATCAACTTGGCACACCTAATGCCCTCCCTATGAGAAATATTAGAAGGCAACGCTAACGCTGACTAGTGCCGCTCGCATGGAGATGTCACTCACTCGTGGAGCTCCAGCTTCGGGTAAAAAAATGTAATTAATTTTCGTTTCCATATGTTAAGCACTCTTCCTGCTGGATTTGAATGGGTAATGTGTTTGCCTTTTTTGTTGAAGTCGATCCGATAAATGACGACAACGGCAGAGTACACACAAGAGTCCTCTGCCCCTCATCCACTGAGTGATGTTTATAAAGACCCCAGTGAGTGTCTGTCCCAGTGGCAGTGGCAGCCAATATTATTGTATACGCGATGAAAGTACTTTCCTTTGCGTTCTCAATCATTTAAGTCCATTAATCAATTTAATTTTATTGTGTGAATACACCGAAGAGAGGAGACTGCAATATACCTACTCGTAGATAGAACAACGAGCGAGGGACAACAGACATCAAGTATTTGACAGATACGATTTTTTATACGCCTGTATGAGAGAGTGAATCTTTTATTTGGAAGTCAGAACCGCCACATTTAATTTGGGTAACGCAATTATCTACCACACTTTCATTTCCCCTTTATACCAATACTGACATCGAGATAAACGGGGCGCTCCTTTTCTAATAAAAAGGATTAAAAACTTCAAGAGAAATGTGCTGAGTGGCAGAGAAACCTTTTCAAGTGGGTATCTATTGCTATCGCCATTAAGCGCTTATAACCCTCGCTCTAAGACAATATCTATATCTATACGCCTCCTTATCTCACTGCTGGTCCATTCATTTACTTCATTCATTCATTCATTTGGTGCTCAGTCAACAAATCCATCTCATCCAATCCACCCATTTAATCGTTGTTCGTTGGATGTATCTCTGTTTCGTAGATGGCGGATTTGGAGATCGAATGAGGCCTTTGTGTTTAGCTGTTGTTTAAGTGTTTAGGGCCGGAAGAAAGTTTCAAAGTTTTGAAACAATCCTGTTGAACTTGAATGCATTTTAACGATTGAGCTTTACCTGCGTCACCTTCCAAAGGATATAATATCTTTGGTTTCTGATACATAAATTTTAGTCTTATGTTCCATAGCTAATGCCGGCATATAGGCTTATTAAAGATCCGCTAATGTTGTTGTTGTTTCATAAATTACATCTAGTAGAGCTTGAGAAGCCTCGGGTCTAGCGCATTTCTATAAGCCTTGGTGAGACATTGAGGAGACCTAAAATGTTTGTCGAATCCCAACGGCTAAGTAAGAAATCGCTTTTTTTGGTGGTATTTTAGTTTCTTTCGGAGGACTCTCCAATTTCTCACGATAGGTGATCATCGTGGGAAAAACAACTCTTACTTACTTACTTAGGTGGGCATTACAGTTCGGTTTGAACCTGGGCCTCAACCAACATCCTTCTATAACGACTTCGATTTCGGGCGAGCTCTTTCTAGTTTTGCACTCTAAGTCGTTATGGTCTTCTTCCACTTGAGTGCGCCACCTAAGACGACTTCTGCCCCTTCCGCGATATCCCTGCAATGTGCTTTCGAAAACCCGTCGAGCCGGAGCGTTTGAGTCCATCCGCTCTACATGGCCCAACCATCGTAGTCTCGCGATGCCTACTCTTCTGGCTATGGCCATATCGCGGTACAGCTCATACAGCTCTTTGTTGTATCTTCTTCTCCACACATTGTCTTCGCATACGGGACCAAAGATCATTCGGAGAATTTGTCTTTCGAAACGACCAAGGGAACTCTAAGATTCTCAAAATGTTATCTCGAATATACACGCAAAAGGCTGATACGCTGATCATTACAGCACGGGCATTACATCAGAGACCGAATTACCGCACACGTGATCGAGTAATACGTGACTGAATTATGTGAGTTTGACGTTACTTCTCATGTTATCCAGCACTTTAGTGACACAGTACGACATTCTATCATCAGCATTTGAAACGAATTGAAATCAATGGACCACAAACTGATAATGTTTAGTTTAAAGTTAATTTTTAAAGGGATATGGCACTCACTCACTCGATCACTGATGCGGTAATTCGCTCCAGTGTTGCAGTGAATTCGCTTTTATATCTAATCTTTCACTAAATAAAGCGCTTTTACCACAAACCATACGTAAATGACGACATTCTGCCTGAGTCAAATAAGAGGCCCTTGCCTGTGCCACATCCACCGACGCCGACAGCGACGTGCAAATCGATCCGTCCCTGGCTGAGAAAATTTGTGTAGGGAGAAGCCCGAAAGGGCTGAAACTGTCTGTGAAGGTACTTCTGAGACTAAGTTCAGTATTAATGGAAACTGACTGTATGATGGCCTAGGTGGATAGCTAATAAAAGACGTACTCACAATCTACACTCTACGCACACACACAACATGTTGAAATGTGAAAATGGAAAATTATCTAAATGTATTTACTTTGAAATTACGGCGTTTTGTCTAATGAATATTTTACATGAGCCGTCGTTCGTCGTCTCGTCGGTGCGTTGCAATGCAAGTTGCTGCCATTACATCCACTGGCAATAATCAACGTCATCTTGCAAGTGAACAATTTCTACCAAAGGTATGTCTACATCAGGACAAAAAAAAAAAGAAGACAGAATGGAAAAAGGTTGCCCCACTTATGGGATGCGAAGGCAGGCGTAGGTACAGCGATCATAGATAAAAAAAAGTATTGAAACAGATACTTTTAGGTACTTACAAAGAGAGTAGTTGTAATTACTCTTGAGAGAGGTGTAATGGAGACTCAATTGGCTGTTAAATGAGAAAATAAATTATTTCTGCTTAGAATTGCCCTTGGAGATTTTGCTTTTAATGTCGCAGTTGGGGGAGCTCTGACAAACGAGATTAGAAAGTCCTTTAGTATTTAGTTGCGAGACGAGATGTTAGGTACCTAGATAATGAATGCAATTAAATTAGTTGATGATACGTACTCAAAGAGACAATCGTACTTGTTGATGGAGGCCATCAGATTTGTTTTGGATGGAAATGGAAAATCAAAGGGCAAAGTATTTGCATCTCTATAACGAGAATAATTACATCTTATCAATTCACTTCGAAGAGGAGAGTAGGTACGAGGTACCTATTGTTCGAACAGTTTGAATATTCAAATTTCAGTAATATCTGTATTGACGATATTGTTGTCTTAAAAGCTTGCTTTGAGCTTTATCAAATAGATTTTGCAAAAGCTATTTAGATTGATTGGTCATATCAAGTCGAAGTGATCCATAAACATGCTTTTTTCTGATTTGTACGAAAATGTTCACATCTGCTTACAACATTTTCGAGGATGAATTGAGAAACAAATTCATATGAAGACCTTTGTTGTAAATCGTTGATTGCGTTCACGAACATCTCAGGATGATAACATACCTGGTTATTTTGGCGATTTGTAGTGGTGCCAATAAAATGACAGTGGTGTAGAAAAATTAATTAATTTACATAAACTTCCAAATGAAATCAAGAGACAAAACCTTGTTAAGGTAAAAAAAAAAAAAACAGCTTTCTATATGTTTTTTATTTTGCACCTGTCAGCAGTGCCATCTGTCTTCACCGCCGTCAATAAAAGCTAAGGGCTCGTTCTTCGTTAAAGCCCTGAGAGAAGTTACTCAAAAACGGGGTATGATCTCTGAGTTTGGTAAAGTAAAGGAAAATAATCGTTTATCAAGATATAAAAATCAGAATTTGCAGTTTAGGTACATATTCATTGCTTTGAAAGTTGATGTTCTGAACAGACTACGTTGGTTTTCTTTTCAAGTTTGAGATCAGGGCTTACTGCCCATGCATGCTTCTTAACTTAATGACAAGACTTTTGTGTAATAATTTTTACACGCTTAACAGCATCTCTTGTCATCTTCTCACTGAAAGCTCCTTGTTACGGTTATCAGTTACAAGCATTCAGCAGATCTCGACGTTATGAGGCCCTGCGAAGATATTTGGATTATTTTTAGCAGGTTAGCCTTAACCCGAGATGCAGTATTTTTAGAAGTTACAATTTGATATCAGTTTGGAGTAATAAGCAATTATCCTGTCGTACGCTATCTTTGAAAGGACCAACGCATTGCATTGAAAAGCAATTTTTAGTACTTAAATTTTATGAAAATTTAAATCTGCTTGATTGAGTAGTAAACGAGGTTATTTAAAGAATTCACGGGTTGATCTACAATTAAAGAGATCCTGTTTTGTGGTACCCGTGGCATGATTGGTTAGCCAGCCATTTCTCGATTATCCGCTCGGAACCAACAGAAAATTGTAGGTCCACTGCATTCCCTCACAAGGCATGGTTGTGAGAATGCACTAGGCCCTGGAGTTCCTCGCTCTGTTGCGCCACCCTATTTATATATTTTTTTAAACATTTTTATCTATTTTACTGACAAACACAATCTTCTGTTCATAGTCAACAAGAGATCTGTTGGATTCACACGACCAACCGACCAGCGGCATAGAGCACACGTGATCGAGTAATACGTGACTGAATTATGTGCTTATGGCATTACTTCTCGCGTTTTCGAGCACTTTAGCACCACAATTTGTCTTTCTTTCATCAGTATTTGAACGAATTGAATGCTATAAATAAACAGTAGGTATACTGATCTTGTGTAATATTGAGCGAATTTTGAAGGTAAAATAGTACTCGCTCACTCGATCACCGATACGGTTACTCGACCCCTGATTGAATAAAAGCTTCCACTCATAATTTGCAAATTTTTACATAGCACTTTATGTTGCAAAAAGTTTTCTTTTCGATTTCCCTTCTAATCGCCCAGCAAAGGACATGCAAAGCATATCCAGATAAATAAATGATTCAGTCAGAAGAAAGTAAGGATTCAAATTCAAGCGCTTTTTTCTTTTACAAATCGTGTGTCTTTTTCTCCAAATTGGTACGAAACTAAGATTTTAATATAAGAAAACATTTTATTAAAAATGGTTTCGATTTGTTTGATGTTCAGTTAAGGAAAATAGTCGAAGAACTCCCCCACCAATGGTAAGATGCATAAAATTGATTATTTAATTTCTTGATAAGTAATCTTTTTGTCTTTTCTTATTTTAGTTTTTATGGCTTAAAAATACACCAAAAACAAAAGTTGGCAACATTATCAAAAAATCCTAAAGAATATTTTCTTAAAACCGATAGAAACTTTCTAGAAATGTTTGCCATCATGAAAAAGTACTTTGAAAAGCTACCCATTTCGAGTGCCTCATTTAAAATATGAAAAGATTACCTCAGGGTCTCAGGGAAGATTTTCAAAACATATTCTCTGATATTTCAGTAAAAAATCAACACTCAACCTCTTTTGTTTCATCAGCATTTAATAATGAAATTTTATTCTCTCTTCAATGCGTCAACAACCCTTTACCACCAACTGAATGGCTTTAATAGACTTATATTTGCAGCCTTCAACCTCCTCCACTGGAAACCTTAACTGGTATTCTTTCTATCAAAGTACAATGTATTAAAATGTTGATCGAGAATATTATTTCGTTTTATTTATCTCCCCGCTTGCTAGGGTTAACTGAAAATGAGAAATTCCTCTTTACAGTTCAATGCCAATATGCCACTACCGAACTCTTTGCAATTAATTTGCTCACGACTCAGTTCGACGCACAACAACATTCTCCTCAATTAATTTTAACAATCACATTCCTTCAATTGTTATGACAAAAATGCAAAACTGCTTCACTAAGCATTTCGCATATTAAAACATTAATTAATTATGCCTTTCGACTGAGAGTGTAGCACGTTACGTAGGAGTAGCAGGCTTTCATTTTCGGTCATAAAATAAATAGAATTTTCCCCGGCAAAATCGGACAATGTATCACTGATTTTTATTGTCTTTTTAACGAGATACCCGGGCCAAGATTCTGTCAGACGCGCCCATTGCCAATTTGTAAATGACAAACTGATATCGCTGCCAAGAAGTGCTCCATCAACTCATTTCACAAATGACTCAAGAGACGCAATAAAAAATAAAATACATAATCACTTTACGTTTACGGCACCCAGATACATTAGTTTTAGTACCTCCATTATTTACATATCATCAGCTTCAATCCCTTCGTCCGTCGCGTCGGTCGGTCGTCGATTTGTAATTCATTCCGTGCAGCCAACAGCCAAAGAGTATCAAGCATCTTCATGATACAAGATGCGTAGGTGTTGCCATCCATGTCCGTGTCCGTCTTCTGTTCCTCTGACTAAGGTCGTTTGTAGTAATTAAAAAAAGAAGTATTTATTTATATATAGCTGCTCACTAAGGAGAATGCAAATAAAATATTTTCGTTTAATATCCCCCCACTTCGACGAGACTGAAGAACTGACTACTTCGAGTTGAAAATAAGACCAAGTCAAGGCGGAATACAATGACGTGACCACTTATCATCCTCCGGGATGGCATATGAGAGTTTATTGAGTGCTTGATATGATATTTCCCCCGGGACAAGTGTGTTGTGGCGGTTAATCAAAAAATAGAAATATTTTTTCTTCTTCTTTCATTCCGTCGTCGTCGACCCCTCGGTGGTTGTTGGCCTTCGGAGCAAAGGAAAAAAATGTGAAATCCATTAAATTGTTTTATTTGCTAAGGTGTCAACAGGCGATTTGGAGCCTATTCAACGAAATTCTGGGCGTTATTGTTCTCCAATGCAATGTACCTAACTTCTATTATATATATAGGTACCTATATAAAAAAAAATTTATATCAAAAAATACGAATACCCACCATTCACTCTGAGGAGATGGGATGTGTGTGATCCAGCAAAAGGTGGCTGCGATAACGTCGTTATTGGGGACAAGGTTTCAATGGCAACAATAGCTGCTGGTGGTGGAGGTGGATGCTGATACCGATGCTGATGCTGATGTTGACACTGCTGTTTGTAAGCACCTGTCACTATCATAAAGAATTTTGTTGACAAGGACAACGCTGATATTTGCTGGGTTCTTAATTGAAAATTTTAAATGCACGAATTCTTGAAAAGTTACGGCTGGAAACTTTTTTAATTTTCTGAAAATACTTAAAAAAATAAACACAAGAGAAAAAGCACACTTTGTCCTCGACATTGCAACCAAACAACCGTACCTACCTACACGTTGAAGAATAAAAGTCTTTGAATGAATATCCTCGTATACCACTAATACGAAAGCAGTGTGTTGTACAGGAGGGCAAAACAAAACAAAATAAACAAAACAGAGAGACCGGCAGAAAGATTCTTTGGCAAAATATTTCTCAGTATTTTGTGCAGTGGGTTTGACTCTATGAATCCCTAGCCGCGTCGCATCGGGTTGTGCTTGCCGGAATTCATATGTGGGTCTGTGATACACATCCATCTTGTTTTGCAATGTCAATATACCTAGTTGTGAATATTTTTTGAATATTCACCATACAATGAAGAGCATTACTGCAGAAAAGAGGATTTTTTAGGGCAACAAAAAAGAATGTCTTTATCATTTGTTTGCCTGTAAGTCCTTAAGAAAAAGAAACAAAATCGAAAACTACATACACTGCAGATTTACTAAGCGTGTTACTAGGTATGTAATGTAACCTCTCTTTTGAAAAAAATGAGGAAAAATAATAATGTTTCGAAAGGCGGGTCACAATGAAAGCTTCAAAAAGAGATACACAGATGTAATTTACTGGCAACTGGCAGCGTTTGCGAGGGGAAGTCCAAGTTAACGTCTAAGAATCGTTAGTTTTTAAACATATTTTTCAGGGTGAATAGTTTTATTGTTTTTAAACTTGAACACTTAAATTTTATTCAATCTTTCCAGAGTACAAAAACAATTATTTTTTCCTTTCAAAATGGCGACTTACGATCATATTTTGCCTGCTCCCTCCGGCGCGAGGTCGCACACTTCTCCATTTGTCACAAATTAAGCATTGATCTGAAACAAAAAATGAAATGGTTTTTCTTTTTAGGGGAGCATTCAAGTATTACGTAACGCAATTTGGTGGAGGGGGGGTCTCGTAAAACGTTACGATGCGTTACAGGGGCGGGGGGGGGGTCTTTCTTAACACGCTACGTAACACTTTTTTTTTAAATTAGGGAATAAAAACTCCCAAATGCTGACTGGGTCGACGAATACGAAGTTGATGCAAGTGGCTTAGCAATTCCAGAACCGTCTTCGTCTGCACTCCAGGTGCCTGTGATGAGTGGCAATTAAAAGTATACCAAGTATAAAAAATATAACATAAATTTTTTCGACTTTAGGGTAAAAATGGTCAATTGAGTGTTACGTAACCTTTAGTGAGGGGGGGGGGGGGGGGGGTACATGAAAACGTTACGGTGCGTTACAAGGGGGGGGGGTCAGAAATCTTCGAAAATTGCGTTACGTAATACTTGAACGCTCCCTAGGACATATTTACGGGAAGAACTAACCTTTAAAATGAAAAAAAAGTTGAATTTTGATATGAAGTAAGCGTTTGAAAAAAAGGTCTGAATTTAAGGCTACTTTTAACATTTTTGAACCCCAAAAAGAATTTTACCAACGTGAAATATCAGAAGTCTTAGGTTTATCCTTTCAGTAGTAATGTAGAAGAAGACATTACCAAATTTCAAATAAATCGGTCAATAACTTTTTGAGTTACAATACGAGCAGTTTTTGAAAATACAGTTTCGAGATAATCGGTATGGAAGCTTTAGTATGGTGTACATTACATATTGCATAGTGTATATTTTATACCAACATAAAATACAGCGTCTCTGTATAACCTTATATAAATAGTCAGTATAATTAGTTTAATGCAATTCGATGAGTGTATTTCACCTCACCAAGGTGAGTCATATTACCGGTAGGTTTTAATAATTTTGTTCAGTTCAATGTACATTGACTAAGCGTAGGTACAGTCGTTGCGAATCATGTTTCAAATTTGTATTTAATTAATCGAAATTCATTTTTGTTTTTTTATCAAATGTTAAATTAGTCAAGTAAGCACTTTTTATATATGCTAAGTCAGTAAACTTAACAGTTTGTTTTCAACAAGCAACTAATACGCGTCTTTTAATTGATTTCCCCACCCGTGGTAAGGGGGCAATTGAATTAACTCTACTGGTTTATTTAACAGGATTCGCTTCCCAAACCAAACTTAAAAAGCGAATCAGCTACAACAATCACAATACACAAAGGTACCAAGAACCTTTTGCACAATAGACGAGCTTGTCACGCTCCAAGTAGCCTGGCAAGTGATCGAATATAAAACAGTATTTGAATATTGATGACCCCGACTGGTATGTTCAACAAGATTCGCTTTCCCCCACCACAGGTATGGGGCGAATCAGCAATACACAAGGTTACTAAAAACTTTTTGTGTAATCGTCGAGCTTGTCACGCTCCAAGTACCATGGCAAGCGATAGAATACAAAACGGATTGTGAGGATGTTTTTTGTTAATAGATAGAGCGGTTCAATTCTCGACGAAAAAGAAAAGGCAGGCCAAAACACTCCTGGTACAAGCAAATGCAAAAACAGCAGCATTTGGTTGGCCTCAGACATGGAACAATCCAAAACCGGGAGGCTTGCCGACGCTTTCTGAGCTCAACGCGGCGTACCCCACAGGCGGATCACTAGTGTGAAGCAGAAAAGTGGGAGAGTTGTGATCGCTTCAAGATCACTACTCGTAACGCCGGAAATGAAAAGAAGAAGATAGAGTGGTTCACAAGAAAGATTTATATTCTTATGAGAACGATAACACATACGAGTATGAGAACTAACGAACTGCTTGACATCGTTAGAATGTTGATCATTCTCATTTTCCCACTGGAACGGTAACGTACGCTATGTGTTTGTATTGAAAAGGCTCCAAAACTACGAGTTGATTGAAATTTGGAACAAAAGTGGTCTAGAACGTGAGAAATGACATAAGCTGTATCTCTTTTCAAATTTCCCTTAAGAACGGAAACAGGAACAGAACATCCCCATTTTACCACTCACCTTATTTACTCAATTCGAACAGCGTAAAGCCCGGGCTACGCCCGCCGGGCTGCTCAGGCTCAGCTAGTGTACGTATATAGAACGTGTTTATATGCACCCAAGGTGCAGTTGGTGTATTTGGTGTTACATCGCATTTTGAGAAATCTCTCAAAGAGAACCAATTGCAGTCGTTTCAGTTGAAAATCTCCTAGCATTGCCAGAGTTCGCGTGAAATGCAAAGTTAAAACAAATTTATTTTATTCGGACGCGAATATCAAGTCATTATGTTTCTAACTGCAAGTTCTGCGGCTAAACCTTGTTTTTAACCTTGCATCTCAATCACAGAACTTGCAGTTAAAGAATAATTAATTTTTTTCTCTCGTCAGTATATGTTCAACAAACTATATTTTCAGATTATCGAAAAAAATCGAATTTTTTTACATTAACTTACCCCCTAAAGGGGGTGAGGGGGAAATTTTATACTTTTACTTTGATAATGTGCTCTCTATTCTTTTTTTTATTGCATCTTGGCTATGAGTTCGCATTTATTTAATAATACATACTGTACATACAAAGCTTTTAACCACATTGTGAATGTTGTGAAAGCAAATGTAAATTCTTTGTGTATCAATGTTGTGTGTGTATACATCTACATTCGAATGTTGTTATGATTTCGAAACCTTGCACCTGATGCTCACAATCTAAAAACTCAAACAAATGCTACATCACATTCATTTTTGATTTATAATACCACCTACATACTCGTACATTCATAGTTCTTCATAGTAATACGAGTATGACCAACAAACAATATAACATAAAAGTGATGCTACAGTGAATACCAACAGGGCATGAAGATAGAACTGAAGCGATTAATAAACAATTTATGTACAGTAACATTTGTTTCACACGCCTACTTTATTAATAAGGACTGACAATTTAAATTGACCTTATGATGCCGACATTATGATGTATCATCTTTTTGAACGAGTTATTTCTATGCGCCGCGCGATGCGGCTTTGCTCTCAATTGCCTATTTATGTTCGTGTAAACCCTAAAATTTAACTTTTTTTTGTGTTAATTTTATTGAATTTCCTCTTTTGTGTTGTTGCTCTCGTGTGCGTGAAGTTAAGTTTAGGCTGTTCAGGAGCAGTTTCAGTACCAACATACATAAATTCAGGTAGTTTCATTTCAGTTGCGTGTTATCTTGGTTTGGGTTTGTTAAGTGAGTGTAAACAACACCACAACATGTTTGTTTGCGGAAGTCGTCTTAAAGTTGACCGAACATTCCCAAAAGGCTTTTAATTTTGAGATAATTACGGGAGAAAATATGTAACTAAATGAGATAAATGTGCCCTTGAATAAGTTGGGATCATATAACAAGTCATGTTTAATTTAGTTTTCGTTGGTTGTAAATTCAATAAGAACTGTTTGTTGTGCGAACAGATTGCGAGAAGACTGCGAGTTATGAGACTGTTTGCTTCAGTTTGAATAATTACACGCTTTTGGTACCCTCTTACCTGTTAGCTTAAGTGAGTAGGTAATGATAATGAGTCATAGATTAATGGTTCCAAGAATATGTGGTATCCATTACGTCTAGTTTTCGAAGTACATGTCAATTAATGTTACAACTACTCTCACTTCAGGCGTAAGGCTCTAAGGCCATTGATTATGTAATATCCAAAAAAAACTTAAAAGAATCGGTTTTTGTGGAAAAAATCGGTTAATGGGCTATAATTATAAAGAAGAAATGGCGGAGCGTTTTCAAATTAGAGGGTGTAAATAGGAGATAGAAGTGAAATTCACAATTGCCAAAAATTTTTTATTTTACTGAATTCAAAAAAGTATTTTAAATTAGTTAGTGGATAGTAAGTAACTTTTTTAAAGTAAATGTAGGTAAGTGACTATGAATTTTTTTTAAATTGCAAAAATATCAAACGAGAACTCAAAATCTACTGGACCGATATTAATCGAGAAGATCATTGGAAGAGCATAAATGAAAAAGTAAAAGTTTTACAACATTTTATTGTTGAAATTTTATAAGACAACTAGCTGAGCCGCCCGGCGTTGCACGGGTTCGTATTTTTAAGGATCTCGGTTTCGTCCTTCGATTCCCGTAGTTTTTATATGGACAAAAGTGACATTCAGGAAAAATGCCGTAACTCGGGAACGGGTCGACCGATTTCAGATTTTTAAAAAAAAAAACATCAACCAACATCCCGTAAGCTACCACAAAATGGTTTCATTCGGTCGAACCGTTCTCAACTGATGCGATCACCGTAGGTACACTTCTTTTTGTATAGGAAGAAGATTTTTTATTAGTTTCTAAATGATAAGAAGAATTGATTAACGTAAGAACTAAAATAATGAAATAAACTGGGTGGCGCAACAGAGCGAGGAGCCCTGGAGCCAAGCGCATTTCTCACAACCATTGCCTTTGTGTGAGAATGGAGGAGATCTACAATTTTGTGCCGGTTATCGAGAAGGCGCTTTCCATGTCAATTAATTCACTAACGGAAGACTTGCCAATGCCTCGCGAAAGGCGATACGCGTGGAAAAACATATTTTGCCTCTGTTGGGATTCCAGACATGACCATCATCACGCAATGGGCGTGTAAGAACTCTTGGTGTATTATATTTGATTTTGTTCAAATTTGTTTTGGTTTTTTAATTTTAACATAATTTGGTGCATTCATACATATTGTGGCAGCATTTATTTGTGTGACCTGGAAAATGACAATTTGCTTAAGTTCCAAAATTTAGGGTTTTCGCTCAAAACTTGAACGATGGTGATTAAAGTAATGTTCAAGAGACCAAGGATTCATGCTTTCTTAACCCATTAAGAGCCGACGGTCTTCAAAACCAAAAATATCTAGGTTTATGTATTTTATTTTATTGAAAAACATATATCTAATGTACCTAAAAACAACAGAAAATTGGAAAGAAAACATTTGAAAAAGCTTTAAAACTCATCTCGGTGAATTCTTCTTCGATGATACTAGCGACTTTGCTTACATAGACCCTAAAAGTCTTTCGAAATACATTAAAAGTTCCACGTGATTCGACTAGCAGGTGATTAACCGACTAGTCCCGTAATGGAAGATTAATAAGTGATCAACTCGTTAATCTTACATCGGGTTTCTGAGATCAGTAGGTGATTAACTTGCTGATCTCTGTGGTATCACAATGGCAATGAGCCCTTGCGGCCTAAGTGTGTCAGGCAATGTGCTGACAGCCACTTCCACCTAACCTAACCTAACCTAGTTCTACAGTGCCAATGGTAAATTGTCATAAAGAAAAAAACATACTAATTTACTTATTTAATTGATATTTTGAAAATGTTGTTACTTTGTTACCTAAGTACTTCCGAATCTTTGAGTTCTTCAAGAACAATAAATTGTACGAAAAATTGCATGATAGATTGTAAAATGCTCTACAGCCTAAAATTTACTTCTATCATTTCGAGGGATAAATCAAGATACTTAAATCCATACTAAAAGGTTAAAGGGTTCGACTTTTAATGCTCTATCTCAAGAACGGTGTAAAATATTTAGTTAAACATAATCTGTATAGAATTAAATTCCTTACTTGGTTTACTAAAGTTCCATTCTGAAAGGAATGAAAAAAAGATGTTTAAAAGCATTAAGTATCTGGGATCGAATTATCGCATCAGTGATTGAGTGAGTGAGTTCTATTTTTCATTCAAAATTAGCTCCACATTTCACAACATCAGTCTGCTGTTCAGTTTATCGACTGCAATTCGTTCAAATACTGGTGAAAGAATGTCGAATTGTTTCCCTAAAGTGCTCGATTTCTCGAGAAGTAATGCCAAAACACATAATTCAGTCACGTATTACTCGATCACGGGTGCGGTAATTTGGCCCCTGATCTTTGATATGCTGTGACGCCCGTCGCACCGGCTAGAGATTATATGTTACTTTTGAAACGCAGAAAAGGAAGAAGAAGAAGAAGAAGAAGTTACATGTTCGCGTGCATTGAAATACTTTAAGCGATGACGATGAATTGTTAATGATGCACTTGTGTTGACTTTTGATTTTCATTTGACGCTTATATTTCTTGCCTAGTCTGTCTGTTCCCTAGTCTGCTTGACATTTTTTTACTTCCTTTTTGTCTACGGAGTGTTTTGTTTACAGATATTTGATTGTGAAAAAACATGTCGTTAAGTCTTCAAGTGACTAAAGGGTATTCCTATCTGTACCTGAAACAAAAAAAAAAATGTATGCAAGAATTAAGTTTTTTAAATTATTCTGCTTTGTATTCCCATCATAGATGTATATGTAAAAAAGATATGTCGGTACATATTGTTGCGTATTGTATCCTTAGTAACAGACAACTTATGAGTCCTCAGTTACCCTAAACTACAAAGCTCATAAAATTTGTATTGTCAAAATGACAACCATCTAAAGTTAGTGAAACACTGCTAATTATTGTGTCTGCTGCTTCCTTTGTGCCCACAACAAAAGAAAGTCTTTATTAGCAAAAACCACAAAAGAAACTTAATATCGCATTTCAGAATCAGACGGTTATTTTTGTTGAATTCGAGAATGATTTTTTGGCACTTAGCATACCAACCCAACCACTCTGTTCTATTCGTCATGTGAAACCAATGATTCTGTTAAAATACCCCTATCGAACATTTTCCATCCTCTTCAAGCTCATTAAACATCATTGCAAAACGGTTTTCTAGCAGCACAATACCCAATGAAAGTTATCTTCCGAAAGTCCTTACTCAGCAGGCGACCGTTTTTTTTTTTTTTGTGTTTTCTTGGTTTTTTTTGAATAAACAACGCGATATGGTTAAATTGTTTGCTTTAGCTGTGATGTCCTTTGTGTAGCTCTATTGATTCCCTTCAGGCTCTTTTCCTCTCATGGTAACAATTTTTCTTTGAAGCGAAGAAGGAAGGATAAGCTACGGTGGTGTGGGTGGGTGGGTATATCCATGTTTGTTTTTCCTTTTTTTGTTTTTTTGTTGAAAGATAAAGCTATTCAACATATTTTTCTTTTACATGATAGAATTTGTAGCTGAGTGAGGAATATTTTGTTTTCATAATATTTGTTCATTTTTATTAACTGAATATTATCAAAGATTCATCATAAAAGAAAAAAAGTTTAAATTAATATCGTTGTGACCATTTTGGGAACCGTTAAAGTTTATTTATTACAAATGGTAACTTGTAGCTCGGGCTGGTTGTCTCTAGAGGGCGATAAGATGGGTCATTTTTGTGACAAAAACATAGTCATTATAGTTATTGGTCAGAACCAATCCTCTTTTTTTATCAGTTTAGAGTTGTAGGCTTTATTTAAAGACTTTAAAAGGAAAATGATTCTATTCGAACGGCTTGAATGGGAATCAAATCCATATTCGCTCCTGCTGATTTAAATTGAACTGAAGTAACATTTCTTCAAGGTAATGAAGATAACTAAATTACCTTCATTGGAACTAAAGAATTTAGTCTCAAAAAGACGAAACAGTTAGCCAACTAAACCTTCACATTATGGTTTCATGCTTTGACAATTTTAATAGAGAATCAAACTCAATGGGAACCCACTTTTATTTTACTCTACCGTACCGCAAACGCAATACAATTACAAACCACGAGTGTTATCACACAGCTCGAGAATGCAACCATACTTTGGGACTAAATTTCAATAAAACTGGGTTAAGATTTAGTAGAAAGAGATAAAAGAAAGGAAATTAAATTAAAATTTGAGTGGTGAAAGGCACTATTTAACAAAGGACATTTACTTTTCTGCCAACCATGGTCGGTAATAGAGTGTGTCTGGGACTCTGAGGTTTTAATTGCACCACTGAAGGATATCCTCTATTTATCTATCTGAACCTGAAAATTAAGATCGAGTGAGATAAAACGACAGTAAACCGAACAAAAAAAAAAGTAAGAGAAAAATACCCTTTTTCGCAATTAAAGTAGGTTGTCAGTTGAAAGTGGATTTTTATTCAAAATTATAGGAAGTATTTTTGGTGAAGGAGGAAGAAGAAGAAGTTAAAAGGGAATAGCCAAATTGAAGGGTACCTATACTGCTACTACCCTGCCATGGAAATCCATCATTCTTAATGACCAGCAAACAAAGTCCTTTTTAAGAATTTTAAATCAAGAATGAGATACTAAAGGTAAAACTTGAAAGTAACTTACTTAACTTGAGTGATTGGGAGAGTGGAAGCAGATACCTTTACATAGGATCAAATGTGTGTAGTGTGTACTCAAAACTGTTATTGTCCAGTATAAAACATCGATCTTGATGAAGGTTTCAGTGAAAGTAAATGCAAAAAAGAAACATTCGAAGATTTATTGAACTAATGGTCTCGTTTTAATTTCAATTGGGAACTCTAATCGAATGTACCTTACTAACTACTCATTCCATGCGGGTTTCGACAGCAGCTTGCATTTAGAGATAACGTGCATTTAGCTATTTGGAACCATTAAACATTTTAAGTGCGCGAACATGCTTGTGCAAAATTCAGCTATTATTTCTATGATGGTGTTTGTGCCTGCTGGATGGTGGGTCAAGAAGACAGATCGGGTATGGTGTAATAAATTTTTTTTTACTGTGAATTAAGCTTCAATGAACAAGTAGAGAAATGTTTCAGCTTAATTTCAAAATGATTTTTGAGTGAAAATTTTAAATTTTAGCTTAAAATATTTTCCTATAAATAAAAGTTTTTTTTTATTACCGCACAAATCGAGGGTTTATGAATACCCTTTTAATGTTGTAAAGCACAGTGCGAGCATTAATGAAAATAGGACAGGATTTCATAGGAGACACCGATGCACATTGCTTTTGAAATTTTGTGAACCGTAATGCTCGAGAAAAACAGTCTCTGGCAAAGCATTCCACATTCGGGTTCTGCGACTTAAATAAGAATCTCTGTAATTGACTGTGCGTCCGAAGATGGGCACAAGGTGATGAGCATTCCTATAGCGAGGCGGGTGTTGCGGTAGGTAAATGTAAAGTAAACTAACTAAACTTTACAAAACAAAGAGTTCTAGATAGAGTTCTGCCCATCGAGGCGTTATCCAATTGGAAAAGGCTATGCAAAACTTGAGAATTGCTCACAAACAACTTTCTTGTTGATAAATATAAAATAAAAGAGGTGGCGCCACAAAGCACAGGGTTTTTTCGCATTTCTCACAACTATGTCTTGGAAGGGAATGGAGGTTTTCTATACCGATTTCAAACGGATAATCGAGGAAGCGCTTTTCATGGCAATGAATTTACTAATTTGTTTTCTTTTGGCATACGAACTTCGAACCTCTGGAGTAAAAGGCAGACATGCTAGTAATGCCTAGCGATCACCACATTCTTGTTAATGGCAACTTCAATGGACAGCCCGCCTACTGACGATCTAGGCTCGTATGAACAGAGGTAAAACAGTCAGTATCACATCTCCGGGGAAGGAAGTAAGTCGCTCTACGCTTGGAATGTTTAGAATTTGTTTCCAAAGCTAATGCTATGTGTCCTAACAGTGAGTTTTTTGAAAGAAGTTTTTAGCCGTTCGAATTCAGCATAAAATAGTAGGTCCTTGAAACTCGTTAAGCCCCGCGAGGCTCCTCTAGTTTTGTTGCGCCCCCCTTTTGCTTTTTACATTTGCTTATTTATAATTTCAGTTCCAAGCATTCTAATCCACACTTTTCTGGAATTTAGGTATTTGAAAATTTCTATTTGGAAAAAGAGGAGTAAGTCTCGAAGAAATCAGAGCAGATTTTTTTTTTTTTTCTTAAAAAGTAAAGCAAATTTACTCCGATGGAACCAAGGTTTGAACGCTGATGACGATGAGGTACCATTTAACCGGCTAAGCAATGACCATGGCCTGAGAAAATGTTTTCATATATTCAAAGCAGATGTACCTATTGGTTTTTGACGACGGATGCAATTTACCGATGGTGCCTAAAATGACAGACACAAAACCCACCATTACAAAACACAAGACGATAAATAGACCGAAACAGAAGAGAATTGTGAATTTCTCCTAATCACTCTCAAAAAAGTGGTGACGGGACGTAATGGTTATAATGTCTGGCTATTACTTGTGGGGTTCGTGGTTTGAATCTCAGAAACGAAATTTGCGGAGAATTGGCAAGTCCACCAAGAGTACCTACTTACTCTGCCATGAAAAACGTTTTCCAACTTAGCCATTCGGAATCGGCATAAAGTTGTAGGTCCTTGAAATGTGTAAGGCCCGAGGTTCCCATAGCTTTGTTAAACCCCCTTGTTTATTGAAGCCCATTCCATCAAAAGCTATCATCGAACAAAAAATAGCCAGGCTGCGATTTAATGGAAAAAAAAAAATAATAGAATGGAAGTAACTTATATTTTTTTGCCGACTCTGAACTACTAATCGAGAAAGTGCTTTTTATGGCTTGAAATTGATGTCGGAGAAACTTTCAATTCCACGCGAAATGGCGATAATCGTGGTAAACATTTTTTCCTTGATATTTCCTGGGATTCGAGTCTCAAACAACCCACAAAACAGAGGTAGGCTCACTAACCATTACGCCGTAGACAGCGGTGATAGTTATATCCAGAAATTTCTTTGCTACGATTTCTTAAAACACTAGATACTGCTCATGGCACTTCCACATGCTTGTGATGGGCACAGCTAGAAACGTTGTTATATGCGATTCTTTGTCCGCGAAAAGATGACATTCTATACCATTCATTTGTTTAGTGGGCAACATGTGATAGTTGCTTAAAGTACCATGTTTTATGTATCCCATACTCCATATGCTACCAACGGTAGTAGCATCTCACAGTTCAATATTGCTGATACTAAATGGGGAAAAGAAAAGGTTAAACTACTCATCAGACTATCCCCAACTCAGTAGTTTGGATTAAGAAATTATCACTCCGCCGTAGACCAAAAATATCAAATGGCAGATGTTATGGAAAAAGCATGAGAGGAAAAATGTGTATTTTCGGCTTTATTTTAAGGTGTTTCTCAAATCTTTGACTAGGGACATTTTAGGGATTGCGATTGCAAGAAATACGTTACTATTTTCCTTCATTACATCTCGACTTTTTACGGTCGGAGTTTCATATCGGAGACAAAATGTCTTTTAATTAAAAAAGTCAATTATTTCGTCTGTAAAAAAATGAGTACAGATTTCCATTGCCATTTAAAATCGTCAACGATTTGTATGTAGGCCCCTTCCATTCCTGGCCAAACTATGGTTGAAAGAAATGCGCTAGGGTTTCAGACTCTCCGAGCTCTGTTGTGTCACCCTATTTATTCACTTTGTCAAAGCAAGTCGATCGATTTCAACTTTTATTCAAATTCTTTTAGACTTTTTCACAAAGAAACTATCTCGAGGCGATTTTATTTTCAAAGACTGAAACAGTGAACCTATAAAATGATTATCAATTCTATGAAGTCTCCCAACGTAATGGTTTTCATCATAACATTAAAAAAAAGTGCGAGATCCTTTTTCGTTTCACAAACTCCCTTACCCAGCTTAAATATAACTTTACACTCAATTATTTTCAATGACTGTTCCTTGACTAGTGGCGGATAATTAAAAACCGAAGTTCAGCTTCTTAGCCATTACTTGATAAAACCTTTTGAACTAACTTGTTCCTTAATTGTTCAATGAGTAGAGCTAATTACAGACTCAAAACGAAACAAGTCAATTTATTCAATTCGATTCACTCTGGTCAACGATTGGAAACTTAGCAATTTACGAAAGAAAAAAACTAAATTCGTCAACAACCGGTGAAAAAAAATATAATTGGCTTTAAGTCAAGTACCTCTCTTCCAAACAGAACCATAACAACAAAGAAAACACAAATTTTCTGCACCATTGTACGTTGGTACCATCAACGATCAATCATAACCGACAGCAAAACAAACCTCTACAATACACAATACCACTTAACATTTCAAAGAACGAACAGAAAGAAAGGTTCAATGGCAGTAATTTGGTAGACCCAAAACACACCATCCACTGCCGCCGCCTCCGCCTCCACCGCCCTAAATATTGCCCCCATTCATTGAATTTCATTTTATGGACTATGAATTTTGATTTCGCCCAGTGCTTCCTTAAAAATTAAACAATTTATGTAAGTGAATCGCCGACTCCATTACTTATCTCTAATCACTTTCAACATCGCTAATGACAGCCCTGAACGACCCAAGCATACACACCCACCGACCGACCCATCGAGCACCGACACGACCCAAACAGAGGGAGAACATTGAAAAAAATAAATTCCCATCGTCATTGAATTGAGAAGAACGAAGAACGATGACGACGAAGAGGACAACAGCAAGAACGATGACGACGTCGACAACGACGTCGACTTTCAGAGTCCAATAATTGCCTTACATCAAAAATGTTAATTAAAACCCCTCAATGAAGTGTCGCGGTGTTAATTCTGTTAAGTCCGACCTCCGCCATCCTACACAAGTGCTACCTTATAGTATAGGTACTATACAGCATACAAAACCTCGAAGTCCTCATAATCCACTTGAACCCACTACCAGCATCAGTTAGTACAGCCATCAGGGAGCGTACCAACCAGCACAGTAGTGTCGGCAGCACTCTCTGCCGAAACACAGGATGTGGTTAATGAACCATTGGCTGTCGGTTTATTGGTTCCCATAAAAGGCAGCAAGCCGACTACAATTTCTCTCTAATGGTTCCTGAAAGTAAACCCACAGAACATAGCGGCAAAAAAAGAATCGGCAATATTCGCACGGTTAGCGAATTGCCAGTTCAAAAGCCGGCAAATAATCGAGTTCGATGATTATTCTTCGTTTTAGGTGCTTTTTGCTCCTCTCTCTCTGTGATCTCTTTGTGGTTGCAGATTAATTTTTAACACCCAAGTGACCTAAATTAAATCCTTTTACATGAATCGTATCTGTAGAGAGATACCGCGTGGTTGATTGACGCATAAAGGATGCAGTCTTGACGTGAGTCTTTAAATGCTCGAGAACACAGTCAAGTACAAGCACTGTCAAGGATCATAAGTGAACCTTTGCAGGTTTTTATCTTAATCTCATTCAGGTACAGATACACTGCAAGTGACAAAGTAGACACTCAGAGGATGTACTGGTTTTGGCATAAATGCAAAACACACAACCCCACCTTTACCGCCACCACCACCAGTACCAGACCACCGACATCAGCCTCAGCACATTGAGTCTGTGAATGAATAAGATGCCCATCCCCATGCCCAAATGCCCATGCCATGCCCAGGCCAGGCTTGGCGTAACCGCTCTTTGACACGTTCTGTTTTATGATACAACGATGTAATGGCACTGGGATTATTTATTGTAATTGAGACTTCTTCTCTTATGTATATCTGCCTGCCTTAGTGCCTTGGTGTTCTTCATCTCCTTTTCTGTGTGTTCCTCTCGTCCTAATAAGGTTAAAGCGTAAATCAAGCTCCAGGGAACGATTTATGGGTCGACTCCCGAGATGAGAAAAGGATTGTTATAGCAACGTGTCGTATAGTCGTGGTCGTGGCCCCGCCTCTTGTATTTGTAATTTTTCGAGCCTATTCATTGAATTTCTTTTGCAATGTGGTTTGTGGTTCGGATAGTGTGGATTTGGATATATAATGAAATTGAAACCGAAACCCCAAATGCTGATATCAACTTTAGCCTTATCTAGAAAGTCATAAAATGAAATTCAATCTTCGAAACTCGATTTAAGAGCACCGGGGACACAATAAATAAAAGTAGCAACCTACCACGGGGGCACGAACCAAAGCACAGAAATAAAAAAAAGGAGAAGGAAATAAAAAATTCGCAATTAATAATGCTAAATAATTGTGTGGAACGTCGTCGTTGTCGTTGTCATCGTCAGAGCTGGGGCTAATAAACCTTCGACATTATGGTGTGCAAAGTGTGGAACGACAATGACGACGACATAAAATAATACAATCCACCCAAAGAAACAGAGACGAGTATACTTACACTAAACATACATATCCATGAACGGGAATCTTCGCATATTCGTTCTTAGCCTAGGCTGAAAGGATATAGGGCCGTACTTAATCTTTAATTCGATAGGGCGCAGGGTTTGTTGTAATGTGGGCAAAACTTGTTTTTGAACAGACTTGGTAATGTCAGCATGATTTCTGACAAATTTCAAGTGAGGTAAAGTTGGAACTCATTAAGAGTCGATAGGTATCAAAATTGAACGGCCGGAAGGTCTTGGCATTTCTTAATTATGAGTTGGCACTGGGCCGACGAGACCTTGTATAGTGTGATCGAATTCGAATGATAAATTTAGCAGCTTTGTCATTGCGGAGAAAAAGTGGAGTGTCAATCAATATACAATATACAATCGACGTCTACACCGTTGATGCTTACTATTATCAGTTGCGTGCGGCAAACCCCACCACATCAGTTGCCGCGACGCGACGCTCCCACTGCACGCAACGCGTTCTATGGGCCGGGGACTTTATTCTTCTAAAGCCAGCTTATCGAGATCACATGTTTGCAGTTATTGGCTAGTATTCCAGATGCCTACACTATTTCTTTGACTTTGCTCGGCGCAGTGCTAGTTTTGCAGCTTCTAACTACAAAGACATCGAACCCATTCCCGCCATTTTTTTGTAAGCGACAGATAGAAAGCTTTACAAGATGACGTGTTTTTTGGTTTATATCATGAGCATTCTAACGAAAAGGACCGAAGGTCAGTCGCTTACGATAATAATTTTTTTTCGCTGTCACTTTTCGTAACAGTTATAATGTAGATAATTATAAAAAAATATTTTGTTTAAAATATCGCTAACGATGATTTTGCGAGAAGGGCTCAATATGTTGCGAAGTTTGGGAGAGAGACTATAGATACATAATTGGTTTAAATAAGTTTGATATTAATTAATCAAATGATCTTCTTTATCGTACAACTTTACCTGTCAGCGAGGATGTCCATCTTCTTGGTAATTCAATGTGGAGTCTGCTTCTCAAAACAATGAGTCTCATTTCCTTTACTTAAAACAACCACTTATTGGCTTATGACGTTGTAAATCAGGTATAATTAGTTGTTCACACGTTGATTTATTAATAGAGCAAAGAAGTAGATTGAGTAAGACTCCATGCCTCTGTCTCATAAAATATAATCGGGATTATGATCATACATCAATGCTTACTTAAGCCGTTAAAAACTTACTTAGGTGGGCATTACAGTTCGGGATGAACTTGGGCCTAAACCAACATCCTCCTCCTCCTCCAGTTTTGCACTCTAAGTGGGTTGAGGTTCTCTGTACAGCTCGTTTCTGTAAATACTGTCATACGCGGCCTTGAAATCAACAAAACGATAGTGTACATCGATATTATATTCTCGGGTTTTTTCCAAGACCTGCCGTAATGTGAAAATTTGGTATTTAATCTCCAGGTTGGGGGTTTGTGGTTGGGTTTAACTACCCAACCACGTGATAAACATCTGGTTCCGAAACAACCAACAGCATAGGATAACAATAATGTTTGTTTTTAGAAATTAAAAACTTTTTTTTGTAAAACTGAACTTATTCAGCACAGGCCAATTGAAAATGCTTGTTGTCTTTCCAAATAGAAATAACAACTTTCAATCCTTCAGCCTACAATTTAACACTCGGCGCCTTCATCCCTCCAATGCCTAAGTACGGCCCTGCGCATAAGCCCCATTGTGACTGCTCTTAGCTGAAGTTCAATGGGTGGTCGACTCTCCATGGTACTAGAGTATACACAAGTGTAGTTGGCAAAAATGATGGGCAAGGTGGTGTTTTACTGGATACTGGTGATGGTGATGTTGTTGGTTGAGTTCCTGAGTGTATATTTCTGAATGAAAAGGCGCATAGCAAAAAGAGAGTGGGTGCTGGGTGCTGCTGCTGGAGCTGGAGCTAGTGTGATGCGGTATGCACAGCATCAAAACATGGAATACAGAAATAAAACGCATTTATTGTTCAAATTACTTCCAGTGAAATTGGGAAAAATATGTATCTTAAGAAGAACAACAACAATACGGTAATGGGTATCTCACCTGGTATTTGTATCTTTTTCTCTATTTCCCTATAGATGAGTGTTGTTCTGATGTTTTGTGTCGTGTTTTCGCCCGGTGTCATTCATTCCACATTGTCGGTTCTATTCTGTTCTGTGCCTTGAGATGAGGTGGTCATTTGAGTCTATTCCAGCAATAGTCACTTAATTGTGTTTGAACAGAGGAAGTAAGGGTAACATATTGCGGCATTTGTATAGGATATGGCTGTGTCATTTCCTGAGAAAAATAGATACAATTGAATTGTTAAAGAGGATACCCAGCAAGCCCCA
The DNA here is from genome assembly GCA_949752695.1 of Melanostoma scalare. NCBI lineage: Eukaryota > Metazoa > Arthropoda > Insecta > Diptera > Syrphidae > Melanostoma > Melanostoma scalare. The sequence goes on along the minus strand of OX456985.1, from coordinate 235,594,858 downwards.
GCAAGAAAATTTATTGAATGATGTAGCATAAAAGTGTGAAGACACAAAAGTTTTATTTTTATTTTTTATCTATTTTTTGTACTGATGCATTTAGAGAGGTGCTAACTTGTGCTTATCGTAGTTAAAAGTTTATATTTCTTTCAAAGTTCAACAGAATTCAAATGATTGGATTTTTATTGTAAAGTTGAAAATTTTATTATTTGGAGATTCACTTATCATATTGAAACTTTATCAAGTGCATTCAATTTTTATCGAAACTTGGAACAGAGCTTTAAGGTCGTTGCAAGAGATGGCTTAGATATGAGCAGAGTAGATATGGAAATGTGTTTTAGTTTGTGAGAGCGATGTTATACGGAGCTTATTATTTGTCATGACTTTATGACTTTTGATGGCGCTTTGCCTTTCATAAAATACATCCGACACGTTCGTTGATAGTTTTGAAGCAGTCGTAGAAAATTGTTCTATGCAAATTTAAAGTTTTTGGAAAGTGCGTTATAAAATGTTTATGTTCTTCAACTCTCGTTTCAAATTCATTTTTTACTTACGTGTTGGTACTTGTAGCATATAGATTCATAATGTAGAACCAATGTTTAGTGTCGAGAAATGGTTGTCAATTTTAGGTGTTTGTCTAGCTTCGTGGAGAACAGGTCACACATTATTTTTTTGGAAACAGATTTGTATATTTAAATAAAATGAATGAGAAATAGAAAAGAATTAACTTTTAATGTCGAAATGTCGAGATGTCGCTGTAGATGCAATGGACTTTGCTTTCACTTTCATGTGAAACATGTCATTTGTTGGGAAATGAAAAAAGGTTTGTAATTTGTTGTGAGGCCATGTGGCAAGAACTTGACAACTTCCCAGCACGGTTGCCAGTTTGGTCTTTGTTACCAAATATGGTCATTATTTTTTGACATGGTCACAACGTACTGAAAAAAGAAAAACTCAATTTTAAATTCTAAGTTCTTAACCCTAGTTTACGTTTTGGGGTTCGCGCGCACCCCAACGCAAGTTTGAATGCTTATAACTTTTTTCTTAATCATATTTTCGACCTGGGATGAAAACTCAGTGAACGAATTTCATTTTTCTTTACGTTTTTCATCGTATTTTCATCATAGCGATTTAAGATAATTTTCTGGAATTTTTTTCTGAAAAAAACCCACAAACCAAACTTGGGTTTCGTGCGAACCCCACTATGGTTCCGGCTTGTTATGACAGCCTGAAATAGCATTCGCAAGATTGTGTTGTGTTGGTAATAAAACGACCTGTTTACATAATTGGTTTTGGAACATAAGATACCAATGCCATTCTCTGCAAAAATCCAAAAATGAATTAAATGGACAGTACTGATCTGATCTGGTACGGTTAATTCAATTCGTTCAAAAGTATTTCAACAGGCTGGAGAGTGTTTGTCCTGGCTGATAATAGAGCTCAGCTACCAATTGAATCGTCGAAACGGAGGAAGATATTCAGATGTTCAAAACGTGTACAATTCATCACGGCTCGAAGAATTGATGCCCATTGATAGTATCCCAAATAAGATGTGAATACAAATTTTGGGGTTCGCGCGAACCCCAAGTTTGGTTATTGCATTATTCTTCGTGCCGTAAACTAGGGTTAAAAACGAAGTTCATACATGGAAAATGAATCAAAATGGGTCAAAATTCTTTTTTCAAAATTCTGCTTTCACAATTCTGCTTTTCAAAATTCTGCTTTTAAAATTCTGCTTTCTGGTTTGGAAAATGTTAAAAAGCGCGCGCTTTTTAAATTTTCCAAACTTTCTTTTTCTTTATAATTGGCAGAATATTGATAATAATTGCAAACTCTTGCTTTCTAAAGAATTTCAAAGTAGGGAAGTAGTTTTTTGATTTCCTCATTGTCGCTCTCCTACTCAAAAGAATAACATAATTCAGTTAATTTATGATAAAACTGTGATAAGACTAGAGATGCATTCCCAAGAACGCAAAACAATGCAGAGGCTTGGAATCGTCTGCTTAAAGTAATAGTTGCCCTTGCCCGTAGCCACGCATGTGTCTATAAATTTATTAGAGACCTACGAAAGGAGCTTATCAGTTCCAAAACAGAAATTTAGCGCACGGAGCATGGGGAGAGGATAAAGGAAAAAAGAAAGAGTATAAAGCAAACGCTTAACATTTTCTAAACCGTCTTTTTCTTTATAATTGGCAGAATATTGATAATAATTGCAAACTCTTACTTTCTCGTCGCTCTCCTACTTTGTTTTTGTTCTTCTGCAAATAAAAAACAATATGAAAAAAGCAGAATTTTTCTTTTAAGAAAGCCAGAATTTTGAAAAGCAGAATTTTGTCAGCCAGAATGAAAAAAATACAGAATTTTGAGAAGCAGAATTTTCGTTTTAAAAGCAGAATTTTGAAAAGCAGAATTTTGAAGCCAGAATTTTGACCCGCTCCCATGGAACCATTGTCTTATGTCGTATGATGTTAAAGGGCATTTATAAGTTTGTTAGTTCAATTACCGGATCAGTAATCGAATGAGTGAATACTAATGCTACAATCAGCACTTCCCCCATAGTTTTTTATTTATTTCCGTTGTTCCTTTTTCTCTTAAGAGCACGAAATCTATTTTTGAGTAAAAGCCAAGCTGAACTAACAAGTAACAATAGTTACAGTGTTTTTTTAATAGGAATGCCAAAGCTGTCAAATATGTTATTGCCAAGTTACAGCCACTAAACTGAGAGTGAGGGCGCTTGCAATTTTTGAATTGCTGCAAAGTGTCATAATTTTCGTCACAGGCCTCACAGAGGGCTGTTTTCAATAAACCTAGCTCATTCAAATGCTTCGCAACGGAGGAAAATCCTGCCGCTGCGCCTAGTAAATCTTCTGAAGTCATTAAAAAATGTTGTAGTAAAGGATAATCTAAATTTCACATTGTTTTTTAATAATCTCACTGAAGTTATTTTTTGAGAAAAACATAAACAGCCGAATTTATTAGATTCCACTAAACACGCTTAGTACGCTGAGTAGTTACGCAGTGTATAAGAACTTCTTCAGACTTTAATCGTAGAATAAAAAATCCTTACTTATGATCCTTTTTTTCATCCATTGTAGGCTAAAATCATAAAGAAACTCTCTTATTATGGTTTCTCCACGGTTGAAACTAACAAGGCTAATTTGTTTCTTTTGTTTACTTTTTTATTTGTTTCCTTTGTGAAAATCAGTTCTTAAAATTTGAATTTAAAATAAGAAATAGAGAAAGTCAAAAGAAATAATGATGGGTTTTTGACCCACTACTTTTTATACATTTTGCGTCCTACCTCTTTCGTTTTTATTTATTTATTTATTACACCTACGAGCAATGATATCAACAGATTACACATTATAACAAAATTTGTTTCAATTTCTTAAAAATAAGTAATACAATTTATTTCGAAATTTGTCTCTAGAGAAGGCTAAATCAAAATGACCACAAATTTCATTAAAGTCTCTAATTGATCTTGAAATTGGTTCACTCATGCCATAATTAGTTCTGTGATTCTGAAATTTCTATCCCTCGGCCTCTCTGGGGCATAAATAAAAATTAAGGACAACAAGGAAGGACACTTTATATGACAACATAAAATATCTCGCACAAAAACTATGTCATGACTAGTTCTACGTGATTTGAGCGACTGCAAACCTAGAAGACTAGAAGAATTTGGATGAAAATACCATCGCATTTTGTAAAATGCATAGATGTAACTTCGTAAATCTATTCTAAACTTTCTGTATTCGATCGGAAAAACATTGTTGGTGAGGCTTCCAGGCGATGTCTGCATACTATAGGTTGGGTCTTACTAGTGAGGTATAAAGAGACACAAGGGTGTAGGTGTTAGTAAAGTCTGTTGAGTTTCTTTTGATAAATCCTAACATTGAGTTAGCTTTTGATACAATAGCTTCTATATGTGGTGTAAAAGAGAATTTGGAATCAAAAAGTACGCCTAAATCTTAAAATTTTCAGTTCTCTGAAGAGGGTTGCAATCAAGATAATATGAAAGCTCTTGCGTATAATTCTTTCTTGAGAGAGAAATCACAAAACATTTCTTGGCGTTAAGATTTAAGCGGTTTAACACACACCACCGAGATAGATTATCAAGATCCAATTGTAGTTTTTGGCAATCACTAATAGAGGCTACTTTTAGAAAAAGTTTCAGATCGTCTGAGTATATGAGGCATTTACTGAAGTTGACACAGTTAACAATATCATCAATAAATATGATAAAAAGTAGAGGACCTAGATGACTACCCTGTGGAACACCAGAGGTACAGTTTATCTGCCTTGAAGTAAATTCCTCAACTTGATGACTTTTTGAACCCTTTTTATGAGGAAGGAACAGATCCATTGAAGGAGCATTGAGTGGAAACCAAATGAGTCCAATTTTTGAAGCAGTATTTTGTGACAAACCGAATCAAACGCTTTGCTAAAATCGGTATAAAAAACATCCACTTGATCTTTGCTTTCAATAGCGTCAACAACGAAAGAAGAGAAACATGTTAAATTGGTGATTGTTGATCTTCCCGAGATGAACCCAAGTTGGGTATCACTTATACATATGTTCCTTCACTAGGAAATCAAGCTTTTTTTGAACACACATCTAACACATCCAAACTTTGCTCAAAATTAATGTAATTTGAGTACATTTCCATTTCATTTTACAATTCAGAAAGTTGCAAATCAACCGTTGAAAGACAACCTAATACTCAAATTAACTGTTGAAAATGTTTACTAATCTTATCATTTATGAGATAAAAAAGCACGTGCATTATCTCTACTACAAAACATGACATTCCGTCGGCTGAGTTCTATCTTGTTCAATGTCCAATTTTCAAAATTGTGTGTATGTATCTTTTTTTCTGCAAGCGTAGACAATTTTAGTTTTAAAACAAGTCACACTAGATGTTTTTCTTTTCTTTTAAAAAAGTTATAAATTAAAATCAATAAGGAAGTCGTTTTTTATATGGAATTTGTATTGTTCAACGTAATACAGAACGAATCAAAAGTGGTTTATTGAACAAAAATAACACCCAAAACAGTTCAAAATGTGTCCTATTGAACAAAGCAGTTTTCCATAACTTGAAAACTAAAAGAGATAGAACAAAATGGTTTGCGCCAAACGAAAGAGCGCCCCCAAATTATGAAGACTGCATACCTAACTCAATTTCGTGAAAAATGGCCTATTGAACAAGATAGAACTCAGCCGACGATTTGTACTCTAGAACAAGCATAAAACACGTATTTCTACTTTTAAAATGCTCAGCCCTTATTCACTGTCCAAAAATGATTGTAAATACGATTTTTTTTGATCAATGAGTAAGCGTGTTTTAAAGTTTCGCGGAGTTTCAAATGCGATTATGTTGAAAACTAAACTAGTCTTTTATTTATTTTATTTATTTACTAAGGGTTAGAAAGAAAGAATTCGATTTGGTTGCCTATACCTATCCTGCTGCAGAAACAAAACTTAGGTTTCACAAAACATAACGTGAAAGTATTAGGTCAAACATTGGGTGCGTTCATAGCAATTCAGATTTTAAGATTAACTGAAAAACTTATTCAGTTTTGCGTTGCGCGGTTATCTAACAAGATATGTCAGGTGCGACGGTTTCGATTGCATATGAAAAAAAATTCATTAACTTGTTGACTTTACTGCGATAAACATTTCACAAGCGTAAAAAACAATCAGTAATGGAGTTAGAATTATGTAATTGATTGTATTTTTTCAATAAAAATCACGCACAACATAATCACCATCACTTGGCAAGTATAATTTTTTGATGTCACTTATCGCATCTGACAGCTTAATAAACTGAATCTAGATTTTCAGCCTTCTTTTCCTGACTGAAAAACTGAATTTGAAAAAACTATCAGCTGATGAATTGTCAACTGAAAAACTTAACGTCTGGCCAATCAGAGGCTGAGAGAAGTTAGTTAATCTGAAAAACTAACTTTTGATGAACGCGCCCATTAACACACTTGGGCTTGACAGTCGTATCAGCTAATAGGTGTATTGAAAAAAAATGGCTTCACATATATACGCTCTAGGAAATGATGCATACAATTTCCTTCCTCCCATCAAGTTTTAAACGAAGTTTCTTGGTAAATAACCAAATGTTTATTAAGGCCATGTCGACATTATAAAATTCGAGAATAGAGTTTCAAAACAAATTCTGACTTGCGTCCAACCTACAAACATATGTGTATAAAGAACACTTTTTCGATGGTAGAATTATAAATGTGCCATAAGTCAAAAGCACATTTATTGGCAATTATATTTTGAAAGCATTGTCTTTCAGTTTCTGTGTAATCAAATACCATTGAATTGATTTTCAATTCAAATTAAAAATGTACAAATAACGAAATCTCATTACAATATCATATGCCATCTGATGGCAAAGTTCAAAACGACATATGTATATGCATAAGCAGGGCTGTACATGTACATTCGATTTTCTGGTTTTATTTTTATATTGCTTGATTTTGAAAAAAAAAAAAAAACAAAAAGCTATTTTTAGAATTTCGCTATGAAAGCGAACTCCACTCCCCATATCTGAAAATAATCATCCAAATGAAATTCAAATCTTTTTAAAATTGGCAATAAAAACGAAAATGTATTTGAAAAATGTGAAATCAATCGATTAAACAGTCCCCATATATCCTATTCGCACATGAATGCATATCCTGAAAACTGGCAACTCCTCCCGCAGTTTCAATTGAATTTATTTAGATTGGCTTGTTGGCTGCCGTATAACCGAGTAAAACAGACAAAAAAAAGGCAAATTACTGATGCGTTAACTGGATGGGCATGGGTTGACCCAATTTCCAATGATAACAACTTAAACCTATATAATCTCTAACAAGGTTCAAGGTAAGCTGGCAGTAAAAGTTACATTTAACGAAGCCCATTCTGACCGACTTTATCGGTTGCTATTGGAAATTGAAAAGTTGCATAAGTTCTACTCATATTATGTATATATGATACCATTGAGAGTGTATGTATATAGGTTCCGAATTTCAACTTTGTTCCTCAATTTAATTGGATTGTTGCGGTTGAGCAACACAGAGGGCTTCCTGAAATTGTCAATATGTTTTTTTTTTTTTGTTTTTTTTAGCGTTTAATGCTCGATGTAACATCTTGCTAACTTTTCTCTCTGAGTGCGATGCTAATGCAGTAATCCAATTTGAACTTTTGGATTTGGATATTGTTGCAAAGATTATTATGTGGCAGAATGATTTATTCTTATTTAATTATCGGCAGAGGCATATATTCCGGTATGACTACGTATGGCAAATCTAATTCCACATGATTAATCGATTTATCATTAGACAAGATTGTGTATGGTGAATATACACAGGACACACGAAGTTTTCAAAGAAACTTTTACCCTGATGAAGGGACTTTATTCAACAAAAAAAAAGAAATCAAGCCCGACACTAAAAATACTGAACTGATGGATGGTATAAGCTCATGGTGTCCTTTGAAAATTAAAATATCAACTTTAACAGAAGTTGGGGCGGAGCGTTCTGTGACGTTCGTTTTTTTATCCGATTACGATTTCTTTTTTCCACAATTTTTTTTTTATGAAGGTAAATGGAATATAAATATTAAGAACATACCTCTAGGCGACTCAAGCGAATTGAATTGCGGGGGAGTTGGGAAAGCGATTGTTTCAACAATACGCTTTTTACTGTGCACAGGAAAATATATATTTTATGCAATTCCATACTATGCTCTGGGGAATGAAAAGCTTATTTTTTTAGCTTCGATTGAAGATATATTTTGAAATTCGTACCATGGAAATGGGTGTTCTTTTTTGTGATTTTGTATTCGAGTTGTTTGCTTTTAATTTTAAAAAAATTTGTTGAAAGTCGCAACTAAGGTTTGGTGACAGGCTCATAAATAAATTTAAAAAAATTAATTTAATGTAGGTATTTATTTAGACGTGCAGAAATGTTTGTAGGGTAAAAAGGGTAAATGTACAAACTTTGACTTACTTTATTTACTATTTTAACCAGTGTTTTGAAAATTTGGCATTAAGTTACAAGTTTTTACAAGTTACAATTTAACTTTATTGAGGCATATAAAATCTGTACATTTATATTTTTTTTTTTTAAACTAGGTATGCATTTCATCTTTGGTCGACTTCATGATATGTCTGACTGTAACATAAATTCAAAATATTTCAAAAATATAATAAAAATAAAAATATCTAGTGTATAATTAACATATTGATTTGATTACTTGCTCCCGGTGATCAATACTCTGCTTTGTGCTTTGCTCTTTTATGGCATTCTTAACTTAATGACTAGGACTAAAACCAAAAAACTTAAAAAACTTAAAAACTAAAAATCCACAGTTTTGAGGAGGATATCTTAATTTATATCAGGTATGATAAAATAGTGCAGATATCAAGAAATCCCTATTAATTTAAAAAACAAAATTACAAGGAAAGCTCAACAATCTGCATTGAACAATGGCTTATGTTAGCAACGTCTACCAAAACATGTCTAAAATGTTTTATTTTCTTTATTTTTTTTTTATTTTTTATTTGCATAACAATTATCAATTATCATCCCCTATAGTTAAAGGGAGATGCCTTTTCAAAGAACGGCACTTTTGTAGTTTCGTTTGTATCTTGTCCTAAAAGAGAAAGAGACCCCTCATTGAGAAAATTAAATGGAGATAAATAATAGTTATCAAATAGGCAGTTATTAATATTAGAGTGATGGGCTCTAGGATCTTACAAGTGGGTTTTCATGATATCTTATACGCTCCATTTTTTTTATCAAAAGTTCTATTTGATATTTCATTATGGGAGTTACCTGAGTTGCTTCATATAAAATTTTGTTGGAATACCACTTTTTATCTGCTCTTCTAAACAGACCGCAACAAAATCTCAAAATTTGTCTCTCAAACAACTTCATTTCTTTTGCAACACTAGGTGATATCGTAAGCCACGTACAAAACCCATACGTCAAAATCGGTCTTATAAGCGTCTTGTACATAAGAATTTTTGTTTTCTGTGACAAGCTCTTCGAATTAAGTAGAAGTTTAAGTGATCCTACAACCATCTTTGCCTTATTAAGCACCGTCCTAGCATGTTTGTTGAACAAGAATCGGTTATGGAAGTTTATTCCCAGGTATTTTGTTTCAGTTCGTAATGGAATTTGAATATCATTCTCTTTTAAAGATAAAGACTTGCTTTCTTTTACCGCAAGGTAATGTCCTTTGCAACTCGCGTTTCTAAAACAAGTTAGTCCACATTTTCTTGTATTAATTTTCAATCTCCACTTTTTGAAATAATTTTCGACGAGAGGAAGCCCTTGCTTAGTTTTGCTTAAAGCTACAGTTGGTCGGGTACTACTAGCCAATATGATAGTATCATCTGCATAATGAATTGAACCTAGTTCATTAGTCATTGGGTCAGAGAGAGGAAAATCTTGCAAAAAAATATTGAATAGGAATGGCCCCATTATCGATCCCTGTGGAACGCCTGTGATGACAGGATAGAATTCTGAACGTTCAGTTCCAATAAATATGGAATTCGACCTGTTTGATAAAAAACTGAGTATTATTCTACTCAACCAATGTGGAAAATTTAGTTGTATAAGCTTAAACATAAGACCCTGATGCCAAACAGAATCAAATGCTTTCTCAAGATCAATGTCCAAGCTCACTGTGCATTTTTTGTTTCTTATTGTATTGACCTCGACCCAAAACCGAACGTCATAACAGAGAGCATACAAAGTTAGCCCAAATCATTAGAACCATCAAAGTCTAGCGCTAGCCAAACCACACTGAACGTTACGGAAATATATTAGCTCAGTGTGGCTCGGTTGCAGTGCAGTTGACTAGACGAGATGGATCGTTCTTTTCTCTCTCTCTGTTTCCGGCATTTACAACCAGCTCGGAACTCGAGCTCACTCCATTTTTAGAACGTAACTCGATTGGCTGAAGTTTTTGACGGCGGCGCGGCGGCGTCTATAAAAAGTAAACGAAAATTATATAAAAAATAAAACATTGTATAAAATATAAATCATTGTATAAAACATATAAAGTCGCACGTAAATTAACAAAGATAAAAACAGTCATACGCCAGAGTGTCGATCCGTTATTTTGGACGTAGGATGAAATTGCTGCGTCCTAGAGGCGGACGTTTATTTATTTATTCCCTTCCTTTTTTGATTTTGTTCAATTTCAAAAGTGATATTCAATTAATGTGAACATTGCCCATTTGGCAATATATCAACCCAACTGTCCCATGAAACCTTTCTTTAAAAAACAAAACAACTTTTTACAAACGACTACATTCAAAAGCGAGTCCTATCAGAATAATCGGATTACCATTCGCACAGTTCTGCAATTAATTTCATGTAATTCACAACAGGGTTCATACTTCGTACTGTCATGATACTGAGACATACAACAACTTGACAAGAAAAAAACCAAAACAAAACAAAATTCACACAATCTGTTTGGATAATTCATGATATAAAACCAAACAAAGTATGATATTTATATTCTATGGTGTGGTTGGGTTCGAATTGAATTCTTCCACGCGACATGTTGTACTCATTTCATGTTTCACATCAAAACAGATTTGATTGTACAAAACTATACTATAGTACAACCTATGCATGTGTAGTGCGCATTGTGCACTCCACTAACGAATTCAATTGTGCTACTTTAATTTGTGAATTTCTGAATTTCTATGGTCAACTTGTTTAAAAAACAAAAATATATTTCCTCGCGTTAATGAGTTTTTTGATTCAACAAATTTTTTTTTTTTACTGTAATTAGCATTTGCAGATGATATTCTTAAAAAATTTGTATGCGCAATGAAAGCTCTGCACTATAATTTTAATCAATTTTGATGAATATGCCATTGTTGAAATCCAACATTTGATTAAAATTCAATCTAGGACTGCTTTGTCTGCTTCACTTTACCTACATTTAAGTCCCTAGTTAAACATTTCAATTTTATATAAATCTGCTTTTAAAGGATAAGAGAGAGAGCTTTGTATAGGTTTATAGTGGTTGGTTTCAGTTAACAACTTTTATTTCATGTTGGTTCGAGCAAAACAAATGTTTAATGAGCAATTTGATCGAAAAAAGAGCATTCTTATGTGTGAGTCTTCGCATATGACAGGAGACAATACGGGACGTCAATAAATTATATTGATACTAGTTGTACCCGCGACTTCGTCCACGTGGAATCGTGACCTACGGCAGCACTTTAAAATTTTTAAGCTACTTATTTTGCAAATAAGACATATTCATGCGTTTCATTAAACTATTGTTATATTATGTTATTTCAGTACATTTTTCAACATGACGTTCTTACACAGTCATTACCGATTGCCAATATTTATTTGAAGATGAAGATAGACATTTCTTCTCAGATCAACTGTGTAATCGACAATTTGACAGAAATCACCTCATGATGAAAGAACCTTTGAAATCGGTCCGGTAGCTTCAAGGTTCCCGTTTTCGTTGCCTTCTTCAGGCTCAAGACTATCTCTGCACCGAAATTCATAGAAATAGGTTCAAAAGTTTGGGCAGTAGATGGTAACAAAGAAAAACAGACAGACGGAGTTGATTTCGGACTTATAATGTTAGTAAGTACTTCCGTTCCCATGGGATTATGGGGATAAATTAATTGAAAAGTTAAATGTTACTTTGAGATAGTGTAGCATTCTAACGGGGAAATAATTCTTGAAATCAGTTCAGTAGTTTCTAGGTTCCCGTTTACGTCTTCGTTCTTGTGGGAATACAGAGATAACATATATAGCCTATGCTCATCTTCAGGCTCAAGACTATATCTCTGTACCAAAATTCATATAAATAGGTTTAATAGTTTGGGCGGTTTTTGATAACAAATAAAAATAGACAGATAGATTTCATTTCAGACTTATGACATTAAATAAGACTCCCATTCCCGAGGGAATATGGTGACTGTTCCCGTAGGAATATGGGGATGAATTAAAGTTTATGTTACTCAGGGATAGTGAAGCATTCTATCGGTGGAAAAATTTTTGAAATCGGTGTTGTAGTTTCTAAGTTCCCGTATACGTTCCCGTTCCCGTGGGAATATAGGGATAAAATATATAGCCTATGTCCTTCCTCAGGTTCTGAACAATCTTTGTACGAAAATTCATTTTAATCTGTTCATTAGTTTGAGCGGGAGGTGGTAACATAGAAAGGTGAGCAGACAGAGCTACTTATGCAGTTATAATAATAGTGAGGACCGGTTCCCGTGGGAATAATCGAATGAAATAAAGCCTATGTCCGTCCTTAAGTTCAGAACAATCTTTGTACAAAATTTCATTTAAATCGGTTTGTAAGTTTGGGCGGGAGATGGTAACATAGAACGACGGACAGACAGAGCTTCTTTCACACTTATTATATTAGTAAGGACTCCCGTTCCCGTAGGAATATGTGGATGAATTAAAGTTTATGTTACTCAGGGATAGTGAAGCATTCTATCGGTGGAAAAATTTTTGAAATCGGTGTTGTAGTTTCTAAGTTCCCGTATACGTTCCCGTTCCCGTGGGAATTTAGGGATAAAATATATAGCCTATGTCCTTCCTCAAGTCTTAGACTATCTCTGTATAAAATTTTATTTAAATCGGTTCAGTAGTTTGGGCAGGAGATGGTAACATAGAAGCCGGACAGACAGAGTGACTTTCACATTTATAATATTAGTTAGGATAAAACAGTAAATAAATAGGGTGGCGCAACAGAGAAACTTTGCGAGGGAATGGAGAGAAAAGTGATACCCGTCGAAAAGCATTTTAACCTCTGTTGAGACTCGAACTTCGAAGTCAGCAGACATGCTAAGCATCAATCCACGGGTACCACTAAAAAACAGACTGAAACTGTTAATTAAGTGAACAGGAACTTAACGATTCTGCAACAGAGATGGGTCGATGTTGACATACAGGGGCAATGTTGTTTTGAAGGCTTCTGTCAAAACAGGGATATCTTTTACTAACAGAGGCCAAACCGTTTATGACAAGTTACACAGTTGACCAGCACCTTAAAGAGATAAATGATAAGCATTGCTCCACTTTTTAGGACAGGCCTAGGACAGACGATCGAGCCGTTTTGTTCAGCATCAGAGCCCTGAAATCTTATCAACTCCTGACAATAACGAAGAGCAACTTATATTAACACAATCGGAGTTATTGCTTAATTTGAATTCCCTGTTAAAAACTTAGATCAATCGCCTTCATTTAACAAATGTTATAGGTACAAGAAAACCAAATTATCAGTTCATTTTTTTCACAAAAAGTCATTGTCTTAAACTGATGATGCTAAAGAGAAAGTCGATGGAAAGAAATGATTAGTGTGATTGATTTTGAGCTTCAGCTTTCGTTATCGATCCGCGAACAATTAAATGTTGATGACGACGGAATAGAATGAATTAGTGTGTGCTGACTGCTCTAATAACTTGTCAACTTTGAAATGGAATCCTAAATGAAATTGGATTTTTGGAATTTGAAATAGTCTTATAACAAAAGCAAAGTAGAAGTACTTTTAACTGCAACTTCTATAAAGTACTTAAAACTGCATTCTGAAGGTTCTATAGGAGACTTTTTTAGCCAACTCATAAGAGACTTGCATATGTCCTGATGAACTATTCGAAAACCTTTCAAAAGGTTTCGCTTTCCTCGAAGCGAACTGAAAATAAAGAATTTTGAAGATTAAAGAAGAGTCTGCTGGAAAAAAGCTCAGTCATAGGGCCTCACAAAGATTTTAAAATAAACTCGTGCTGCGATGGATGATATGAATATGATGTCCATCCGCTCTACATGACCCAACCATCGTAGTCTCGCGATGAGTACTCTTCTAGCTATGCCCATGTGGCGATGCAGCTCATACAGATCGTTGTTGTATCTTCTTCTCCTCACATTGTCGTCGCATACGGGACCAAAGATCATTCGGAGAAATTTTCTATCGAAACGACCAAGGGTCTCCTCCAGTGGCGTAGATAGCTTTTGGCTAAGGGGGGGGATAAACCTAGCTCGCTCATTTTTTTAAAAGATTTAATAATTAAAAAAAAGAAACAAATAGGTAATAAGACTTCATTGAATTCATTATGTATGCCATAAGAAATTGTGTATTTTTTAAAGATAATATATTATGCGCATTAATTTGAATGTGAACTAAAATAAATATTGATGTAATAGGTGAAATAATATTAATTTAAGAAATTTATCATATAATAAAATCCTTTTAATTCTGTCCTTTTTATTGTAATTAAACATATTTTTAAGAATCTCACTTCGTTGGTCACGCTTCTTTGTGTTGTTTTTACTCTCTTTAAATAGGAGAAATTTCTTTCGGGAGTTTACGTTGAAACGGGCAGTTTAGCTAATATCATATTAGAAGATATATATATACATATATATTAGGAAAGTTTTCTTTGGGGCAGCTATCGAGCGCTTCCAATTAATTCTTAGAGGAAGTAGGTATTATTCCTTCGGATCAAATATCTCTTCCAAGTTTTTAATTCTTCAAGAACAGAAGATGGACTCAACATTTTCATTAAAATTTTCATCTGCTTTGTATATTTCAGACGAAGAATCCTTGAAAAGAACCGAAAACCCTTCTAGTATGTTGCTAATATTCTTCTGTACTTGGAACCGAAGGGTTCGAGTTCGAACTATTTTTTTGTCGGTTAACTATTCTCTTATTTTAACGTCAATATCAAGGACTTCAGCTATTTTTTTTTTTGCATCTTCAAACACTTTCGAAAATTAGTCATCTTCTGCCCGTTTAATTTTTAGTTGATCCCTTAAATCTTTGGCGAGATTCATAGCTTGGACCAAGTCTAAATTCACTCTATGAATCTCACGACTTATTGACAACGAGAGTTGGTAAACCATACTTTTAACCTTTAAGCTAATCAAAAACTCGAAATCCATAGCGTTTTTTAAGTTCCTCGCGTCAATTTCCAATGTTCATATTTGGTCTTATTGAGTCTCGAACACAAACTGAAAAAGCTTCTCAAAATCTTCAACTGCTTTATATTTTGAGATCCATCGCGTCAGATTCAGCCTTTTTAATGTCTTTTTTTGTGGAGATTGAAATAATTGTCAACTGCTTCAATTGTGGTTAGGCAGTCTCTAATGGCTGGTATTTTGCTGGAAACAGATACAGCAAGGATTCAAAGAATGTGCTGCAAAATGGACGTACAGAGCATCCGAAGCAAATTGTTGGCGAATAATTGCCTGAACACCATTGTATCGATCAGACAAATTGCTTGCTCCGTCGTACCCTTGACCGATCAAAAAAGAAATGGCCACATCACAATTTTGAAGATTTTCCACTATGTATAAGCTTTGCAAGAACATCATCTGGATTGTTAATACAGTAATGTTTGGTAAACTGCTGTATTAGAGATTTTAAGAGAAGAGATTTTATTCACACCAGTCGTGGAAAATCGATTAAAAAAATGAAATTCAAGAGTTTAGGTGATTTGCCGAAATAATCATTTCTTTCGGATGAAATTGACTTTGTATTTTCCCTGTAGAATAAAAGTATAGAATGTACATGTACAATCCTGTGAGTACTAATAAGACTTATACCTCTATTACAGATGACAACCCAACTGAAAATTGGGTTGTGTGCCCGTGTTATATATATGAGAAGACAACCCAATTTCAGTTGAGTTGTCATCCATAATAGGGGTATTAATTCACGTTGGAAGTAGCTACTAAATTTCACATTGTGTTTCTTTAACTTTTTTGGTTCATGACTGGTTATGTTGAACAATTATCGATCCCAATGGGGGGGGATATATCCCTCTGATCCCCCCCCCTCTCTACGCCACTGGTCTCCTCATCCGCTTTCGATAAGGCCCATGCTTCCGCGCCGCAAAGCAGGACTGGAATGATAAAAATCTTATACAGTTGGTTTTTCTGGGGAAGGTTTTGTTTCTCAATTGCCTTCTTAACCCAAAGAAGCAACGGTTGGCAAGAGTTATTCTCCGTTTGATCTCCGCACTGATGTTGTTGTCCTTGTCTACAGCGGATCCTAGGTAGACGAAGTCCTGTGCTACCCCGAAGTTATGTCTGTCTATTGTGACGTTTTGTCCAATTCGTCGATGTTCTGTGTCCTTTTCGATGACAGCATATACTTCGTTTTGCCCTCATTAACCATCAAACCCATTTTTGCCTCTTCTGTTCAATACTCGCAAAAGCATTAGCATATTGTATTATCTTAAACATCGTGGTAAATTATCCTTTATTTGTTTCTTCTGGGTGATGAGTTAACGTGGTAATATTTTAAAGTGAGTCAGGCCCAAGCTCCAATAATGATCATCTGGAGAAAAATATTATACTCCTACCCTAAGCTCAATGATTAAGAAATTTTAATTTTGTTGCCTCTACCAGCTTTCTTAATCATTTTTCTTTTCATGTCAAATTTAAAAGCACACGTCAATGCTTCATTTATGTCTTTTGTTTGGCGTTTGATTGTTGACGAGTTCGAGGAATCGCTTGAATTTTAAATACGCTCAAGCAAATCTTAAATTGAAAGATTGCGGGTGGCAAAACAAACTGAAACTCAATTAATTTGGTGCAACAAACAACAAGCAGAACGTTTATGTTCTCTGGACATTGAAATGTTCAGATTAAATTTTTTTGTATTAAATATGAAGACTTCCATCAGGGGTTCGCTTTATTAGACAAAACAATCTACTTATACCATTAAGCTCACGCGTTTCCTTTTGAATAGGTGTAGTAATGAAATTAATGAAAAGAATACTGCAGCAAAGGCTTCACGGAAATTCAAAAAGACCTAGAAGAGGAACAATAAACACACATTCAGAGGACAAAATAAAAGTCCCATTTTGTCAATACCTCACTCCCAACAGACGTAGGTAAGGTACTATACTTAGTTTCAAAAAGGGCCCTATAGATTTTTAATTTAAACCCTTCTGGCGTTCTTGACCTTCACATAGTAAGCATTTCCATTACCCAACCATGGAGGAGGGTAGAGGCCTACATTGTTCACGGGTGACTTACATATACCCAGCTTTGTAAAGATAATCCGTTTCTATTATATTGATGTAGGAAACCTAGATTTCCTTCTGCCACCAAGGGTCTCCCTCACAAGTAGCAACGTTGACGATACCAACTAAAAATTTGGAAAAATGGGATATAAATGTCTCACCCTTACCTTCGTCGATTCATACATAAATCACTGTTTCGTAGGTACTTTGTGTATGTCCTGTTCCTGTACAAAAAGGGCTCATGTCTACTTTTCCAGGCTTAGGTTGTCAATTGATCGTATTTTTCTTTTGAATATAAAAGTCTTTCGATTTTTTCCCGATTTGTTTTTTTTTGTTTTTTTTAATTCTTCTGTAGACTTTTTTGTTTTCACTGTTGTCGTTTCCTTAACTTTGGAATAATGAAAATGATTAAATGTGACACGCTGTGAGGGGCTCTTGCCGCAAGATAAAATAAATATACGACATCAGTAAGAAGAAACCTCCCTATACGCAAAACAACTCGGAAGCATATGGAGCATGAGAGCGTGATAGCGTTAAATCTTCTGTCCACAAAGTTCGAACTTTCCTTTTTGCACATGGAACTCATTCAACTTTCAAACTTCCCTTAACTGTAACATTTGCTTTAACTTTGACAAACAAAACTCAATGAAACAAACATTTTCTTTTCAAGAAGTGTATACCAAAACTCACTCCTGACAAAGTCGTATACAATTAAAATGCTCGAAACGATACTTTAATTACATTTCCTCCACCTTCTGTCTAAAAACAAAAAAAGAGAATGAAAAAAACAAGCAACACAAAAACCTTAAAGGTAAAAGTCTCCTAAACGACTTGCTTTTCTTTAGAACTTAAGCTGGCTTTTCATTTTGTCTACTCCTTTTCTCCTTTAGGCAGTTTTTTTCTTTCGCAACATTATTTAAGTCGGCAGTCAAAAGCACTGTCCACCAGAGCTATTCATTCCCTGAGTATTTAAAGCCATCACTTGTCCATCTCTCAACAAACACACACACATACTCACTCCCAGACTAGAGAGTTCAAATAAAAACGCTTCAGGATGTACCATTTTCCATTTCCTGCCAGAGACCTCCACCACAACATCAACCCCAAATCACCCTACATCCTAACGACATACATATACCACCTATACCTACCGTTACCATAGGAGAGGAATAAAAAAGCGAATACTAGGTGCAGGAGCCAGGAGTAGAAAAAAAACAAACCTACAAAGAACATGAAAGAACGATGTTCAATGGAAATAAGAAATAAAAAAAACAGACAACAAAAAAAGCGTCAGGACAAGGGATTTTCTTTTCAATAGACCCAGCTCCACTCCACCACTCCGACTCTAACTAACAACACTCAGGACTCAGTGTATCTCTTGTGTTCATCTGCAATGCGTATTGTTACACCGATGGGGAAATGTGTCACTTTATTACAAAATATTTGCCGTTTATGGACCCACAGTACAATATGTCATTAAAGGCCATTGTCCATTGTAGATTCCTTGATACGAACGTGAACACGTGAACGCGACGAAGCCGTTCACAATTAAGTGAGATGGCTTCAACCTCCTGCCATCATCATTATTCAATCGCTGCGTATCGTGATATTATCTTGTTATTTTTTTGGAATTTATTTTTATTTTTGTTTAAACTAAAATTAGAACTACTGGCTGTGGGAGTGAACGGGGATCTAATCCTACACAGCGAAAGCCTACACAGAACTGAATAAACAAAAAGAAGCGGCTAAACGCGTTCTGTTGACACATTCATTAACTCGTAAGTAAATAAATTGGGGAATTTTCCAGCCCGCCTAACAGAGCAATAAATTAATTCCTGTGTTACAATTAATTGCACTCGACTGCGGACTAATTCATGAAAAATAACTCAAGTCTTATGAATTATGACGAAATAGAGGCTCATGGAGGCCCTTAGATTTTCCGGGACGATAAGCCTGATCACTTGGAGAGGAGCCTAATGCGTACATATGAACATATAAGTGTTATTGGGGGACTGTCACAGTTGCGATGGAGCTGCGATAAGCTCGCTCTATGAGCGATTAATTAATTCCATTGACAGTATTGCCCCTAAAATTATAGCAAGTGTCATGTCCGACACACGACGATAAAGGGCGTTCATAAAAATGTTCCTGTTCCTGTTTCTGTTTCTGTTTCTGTGCCTCCGTCTGCGTCTGTGGGGGGCGCGAAAGGGGCAATTCATTCAAATTGGAATGTGTTTGAGAAAAGGGGGGGCTTTTGCTCCGTGCCTGCTGAATGATTTAGCGCTTCGTTGTTCTTCTTTTGCTCCAGGATTTGTGTTTGAGCTATTCTACTATTCGTATACGAGCAACTCCTACTCCCACTCTAGTGGTCCTTTGTTTTCGTTCTTCTCCCACTCTTTCTCTCTCTCTTTTTCTGTGTGATGGAATATTTCAATATTTAGATTGGTTCTGTTGTGTTTGCCTATTTGTTTTGTTGTTCTTTTGTGTGTTAATGAAATTCCAAAAGAATTGTCACAAAGTGACGATTGATGGCATGTCGTTGGTATTCGACGAGCATTTAGGATTTGAAAAAGATTGTTTTGTTTTGCTTTCAAATGCACGCTCTCCAAGTGTAATTGTTTAGATCTGTTCTTTTTATTTTTTTAAACTCAATTGTGGGAAAAACGAGAAAACACAAATTCGCAACCAGAATTGTTATTGGAAGCGGTATAGGTGCATTTATGGGGGGAAAAATAAAAAAAAAAACAAATAAACATCAAGCCATGTGTTCGGCAGTTTTTAATTGAAAAAATGCTGATGGAGTGGGTCTTGATGTGTTCCTGTCACCCAGGATCATCTAGAAATTGCTGCCAATTTAGAGTGATGACTGGCGTAAAAAGTTTTTGTTTAATTAAAAAACGAACTCACAGATAGACTTTGATCGGAATAAAATCCCAAAAAGTATTTAGGGGTGTGAAATTTGTCTGAATTTATTTTTTAGTGTTACGTTGATGGAATTACTTTTGCGAACGATTTATTCTCATAAGCCTAGATATCCATGCGTAAGACTTAAAGGAACACGTCTCTGTATTCTCAGTTGGATCCTGTCTCCAAGCTGTTTGTTTCAAAGCACAGGCTTCGCTAAATTTGCTTCACAGCTGTTGTGTTTGAAACGGGCTCTCTGCGAATTTTCCTCAGACCGAGACTTTTCTCTTCACGAGACATAGCAAAACAGAACTTGTCGGAAAGGCTTCAACATTCCCTTCTCAAATGAAGTCAAAAAACTTAGAGCACTCCTAGAAGACAAGCTTCTATGTTGAGTTGAAAACTGACACAGTTCTTCTGGCAACGAAAAGGAGTACAAACATTTCAGTACCAATGGGAAGTGTGTCAAGCATGGTTCGAGCTGAAGTCTATGCAATACGCAAATGCGCGGAATTGAAAATTGATAGAAAGTATTTAAACAAACACATTGCAATAGTGACGGACAGTCAAGTTGCTACACAATCACTGTAAAACTTGTCAGCTTATGCATTGACAAATCGAACAAACTGGGCAATAACAAAAGGCAACAATTAACTGAATACCAGGACATGTAGAAATGGAAAAGGTAATGAACAGGCAGACGAACTATCAAAGACAGGAGCCGGATCGCCTCTCATAGCACCGGAATCTTTTTGTAGAGTAACGGAGAGCCACATGAAGAAGAAATCAAAAAGTTGAAGGGAGAAAACCGAGGTAAACACTGGAATGGACTCCCAAAAATGCTTCAAGCCAAGCTTCTACTTGGCACTATCAAATCGTTACAAAGACGCAATAAACCTTAGCATAGTAACAATATGTAAGAATGCCCGCCGCGCCGGCTTCCTAACTAGACATTGCAGGCTAAGGAAACACCTCAAACTTCTAGGCATAGAGAGTGATGATGATGATCTATGCAGACACTGTAATGAATAGGAAGAATCTATGGACCACCTCTTATGAGACTATGCGAAGCTCTCATAAATTGAAGAAAGAAGTGCCTAGGATCATACTGCATAGAAGAGAGGGAACTTAAACTCCTAAACTATAACCAGATACTTAGTTTCATCAAAGAAACGAACCTCGATGAAGTACTTTAATAAAGGAATACCACTTAAGAAGCAGGGGGTACTTAAGATCTATAAGGTCTAAGTACTAAGTGCAATAAAAAACCCCAAACCATTCAGTCAATAGCCAATTCCTCGCAGAAGGTGATACCCGTATAAAAATATTTTTGCCTCTGTTGGGACTCGAACCACGAATATCTGGGTTAACAGCTGGACATGGTTAGCATCACGCCGCGGGTATCAGTGGAAAAAACTATCACGTAAATATGTTATTTGCTCGTTCGCCAAATCTATGTATTGGCTGTATTTGGGCCTTCCCCAGCACTCCGGGTGCTGGTCTAGACGCACTACTGAGTCATTCCTCCCCTTACTATACCTACATCATGGGATGTACTTATGTTTATGTTTAAGTATTAGTGGCCCCTGGAAAATTCGCACTTGAGCTTTGTGAACATCTTTTGGCTCATGTCTACTGGACCTGATACTCTCCGACACGATAATCTCAATTCTCACACTGCGTACACAGTCAATTTTCTTTCGTTCCAGGATTAATTCCCGCTTTAGAATTTGAACCAGGAAAGAATTCCTATCAGATTTTTAAGTATTGCTCCAGAGCCGATTGTGGATCCGGGGATGTTGCCTTGTGAAATGTGAAGAACGATTACATATCACTAGGCAGATACGCGTCCGTTTTCCAAGCGGATGAGCATGCTATGCAAATGGCTAAACCTACGTTACGAGGAATGGCTGAATGGGGAGAATTATTTGTGTTTACAGCGACTGTGTTATGGTTTATAGACAAACCCTCTTATTACTTCCAAAGTGATCCAGGAATAAAAGGGCTCTCTGAATGCGGTCGGAATACTATCTTTTGGGTTCTAGGCCATCAAGTTATAACTGGAAACGAGGTCGCTAATGAACTTGCAAGGCTTTCTCACGAGTCCGGGTTCCTCATCGAGGACTCCAATTTATTTACTACACTTCAACTCCTGAAGATATTTGTTTGCCTATTTGAAAATTTATTTAGAAAGGACAAGATCTACTTTTGATACCTTAATAAAAACTAGAAAACCTTGTTCGCAACGCCTCTGACAATCAAAGATGTGGTTTATTCAAGTCCAAATGAAACCACGAACGAATGTCAATGTCTTAAACGAGTAACCTTATCTGGTTTGAATAAACATTCATTAGAAACGCAATACAAGGATTTTGTCAAAGTTTCTAGCAGTTGTTCTCACAGCACACTACGAGAGTTTCCTCCCTTGCTTTCAGATAAAATAAAATCCACCATCAGTTGGAAGACTTTAACCGGCGAATATTGTTTAGTGAAAACGAGTAAAGCTGAAGTCTTAACATAAAAATGAACCTTCAGTTGATAAGAAAATAATGGAAATAAAGTAAAATAATAATCCCCACCCCAATAATTTCAACATTTTTCTACTGATGGATAAACCCTTTCCCTTTTCCGGTGGGTCCATTAAAATCTTATCCTTTTCTTTCAGGCATGTTTAAAAGTACTCCTTGAACCCTTAGCTACTTAAATTTCAACTTCTGTATTCTCTCCTCCAAGCACTTAGTCCTGCAATCGAATATACCTGCAACCTCTCAGCCCACCCCGTTCGCACCATCGGCATCCATTCTAAGCTTGAGTTCCATAATCCACTTCGTTTATTCAAAAATTTGATTCACATTTCAAACATAAACTCAAAGTCTAAATCCACCTCCGTTTGCTCTTTCAAAAGAAGTCAACATTCGATTTTACACCTTTATCATTCGATTTACCACCATCATCCTCGTGATACTTGTGCGCGCATACATATTTGACTGCTAACAATGTAACAATATCGTTTTTCCTTTTTCTACATAGAGCTGCTGTTGGTTTATTTTACAAACACCATTGCTTTTACAGATTTTATTTTCCATTCAAATTTTCTGAAGACTTAATCCCGTTTAGAGACACGAGGGGTATGAAGTATAATACAAAATCAAAGTTGAATCGGCGGCGGGCGTATCCAAAAGGTAAATGAAGCATCAACTTTCATTCTACTTTTCGCTCCTTATAGCTCTATAGCTACCTTACTAGGTACTATATGAGCCTAATATTGGTGACATATTTTATAGCTATAGGTACCTGCCTTCGACTCTAAGGCTCTTATAGAAAACGTTTTTTTGTTATTTTGTTCGACATCGAAATGAATCTTTAAAAATTCTAAGCCGCTTTGTGACAGCCTAAACCTTGGGTTATTTTTATGTAGTGTCACTTTTTGCTTCTTCATGAAACAGGTTGTAGTGTTGTAGATACAACGAAAACGAATACAACAACGTACTTAACACTCTATTCAAAAATATAAAAGCAAAAGTATCTTTCCAATAGCTCATAGTCATATAACAAAGGAAACTTGTATAATAAAAAATATTTTATTACTTTCAGGACCACCCGGCCCACCCGGTCCTCCAGGGCCTCCGGGGAAACGAGGGAAGCGAGGTAAAAAAGGCGATCCTGGAGAAATAGGACCAGCGGTAAGTAATCACCTAAAAACAGGAACAGCATGAATGTGCGCTCCCAATGAATGAAGCAATGAAAAAGTAAATATGTAAATTTCGGTTCGATGTGTTTTAGGGAACTGCCGGTGTAAACGGTGAAAAGGGTGAACCGGTAAGTGAATTTGCTCTACGGAGCTATACGACTGACTTTGTAAAATTTATAAATGAATTAATTAATGCGAATATTCTTTTTTCCTTTTTATTATTATTTCTTTTTTTTTGTTAAATTCATGCGCTGCACACGCACACATACAAACAGGGACGGCCGGGGGACAAAGGATCACGAGGAGAGGTGGGTCATCCCGGCATTGATGTTTTCCAAACAGTAAAGGTAATTAGCGTCGTTGTTATTTCAGGATACGAATATGTTATTCCAAAGAACAAGGGTGAAGTCCACATTATATCTCTCTCTGTGAAGTAAATTGGAATCTACGACTTTGCTTGATACTCTTTGCAGGGATTAAAACGGTCAGTGACAACGTTACATGGTGGTACACTAGGTTACGCGGAAATTGTTGCTGTTAAGGTATTTTATAACAACAACAAAATCATAAAGTTTGTGTGTCCACCGGATCGGATACAAAACTAATAAGTCTTTTTTGGTTGTAGCTTTTTTGATTAATTGATTCGGTGTTGCATATACCTACGTTTTTCTGTTCTTATAGTTGTTTGATGGTTTTTGTATTATTTTTTGTAGTTTTATTTTGTAGATGTTGTTGTCTTAATGATGTATTATTGGTTTCCTTGGTGTTGTTTTTATTGCTGTAATTTATTTTGTTGAATCCAATGAAATACGAGTCAGTACCTTACGTAGTAATTGGTGGGGAGATTATGTTTCACAACATGTTTGTGAATGGGGATTAGGCAATTTGTATCTTAAGAACTAGCCTCAGGTGCTCAAGCGTCTGCGTCGCGTCGTAGGTAGAAAGAAGTAAGTGTGAACATCATACGAAGTAGGTAAGTGGTACCTACGATGAAGAGATCAAATTCGTTACGCAGACGCGGACTAGGTTCCTCAATAGGTTTGATAGATTGCATGTCTTGGCAGTGTTGGCCTTATTTTATTGATAGGAGGATGAATACAGACTTAATCCGAAAGGCTTTCTAAGCAGCTGCCATTTTGTTTGATTGTTTAGCTGAATGACACTTTGTTAGTGCGCTTTTATGGAAACAAAATAGTAAAAGAAACTTCAAATTTCAGTATCTGGCACAACCTCAATAGCATGTAAGACAACAAATTCGCCCTTTTTAGAACCACTGCATTTGTTTATAAAGAGCACATTAGTGGTATTGAATTCGAGGTTACATTTGCCAACATTTTTGTGTTAAAGTCGATGTACCAATTTTGCAGGTGAACCTTTTATCAGGTTAATCGCTGTGGATATTTTCATCTGTTTTATTTGACTTTTGTTCGCAATGGTGGTCAATGGTACTGTTGAGATTACTGTGCTCATCTTTACTTTTTTTACACTAATGCGATGCAAGTTTTCCGTCCAATAGCTTAACTACCACGCAATGAAAACTTAAAACACGAAAATGTTGGAATCTAATTGTTTTTCTTTTACTTTTTCACTTGAAAACATGACATCCAACTGGCTAACAACTCATCTGTTTGTAAGTTGTCAACGATTTGATAAACAATTGCAGTCCACCTTTGGACAAATAGCTCGTGTTTCGTGGTAAAAAGGAATTAATTTTTAAGTGCAATGCTCTTGTCCGTGGAAGCGAAACGCTCATCTATCGGACTTTTAAAAGCATTCCCATATATGTATAGACCATCCGTTCAGTTGTGTCAGTACTTAGTAAATACGATTAAAATGTGTACATTACGAGTACTTAAAGAAAAATTCGTAGTTTCTCAATGAAGACAGTTGTTTAAAAGGCTTCAGGAAAAAATTTAACCCAATCGAACTAATTAATTAGTTCGAATTCAATTTCAATCTTTCATTTAGTTACTTAGCCACAAAATAAACAAACACAAAACATATATTTATGAAGGACCTCCCAAACAAAAGCCTTATTGCAGTCGCAGCGGCAAATGCAGTTGTCAAAATTAATTTATATAGCGAAATATGAGAATGTCCACACAGACGCCACTAAAAACGCAACGTTTTCATATATTTGTATTGTTGCGAGGGCAAAAATGATGACAACAGCGTTTTTGCCGCTGCCGAAACTACAAAAACGATTTGGTGTTGGAGAGCCTTAAGCACAGAGGAGATACAACAAGAGGCCAAACCACACACACACCAAGGCATTTGTCCTCAAACTGACTTCACAAACACCACTTTATTTTCAGATTTCAAAACCAGTTTGGAATCCGAAAATAAAGTGATGTTAGTAAATTCACTGACACAGCTTTATATTCAGCTTAATACGTGTATCACAAATGGATCTCGTGTTACAAAAGCAACAATGTTAACAAATGGAAGTTGCGCGGCAAGAGAAGTAATGGTTTTTCCTCTTGTTCTTTATTCTTCTATGGCCTTAAGTCAGTGACTCGAACTTATAAAGTGATTGAGCTCATCTGGTTAGATTCTCGAACTGTTGATTGGGATGACTATCCAGTAAGACCCAAAATATTTTTCGTACGCTTTTGCTTATGCGATGCTTTGGCTAGAGAGGCATACAGCCATTGAAAATACTGTTTATTTAGAAGTTTGAAACTGTGAAAAATGTATGTCCTTTGTTTTGCACGTAGAAAAGGTTGAGAGGATTGCACAAGGCTCTTAACGATAATTGCCTTCATACGCGTGAATGTATTTAATAATTAAATTTTCCATTTGCTAATGCCTGTTGACTCTCTCTCTCTCTTTGAGTCAACCAAACAAACCAATAAAAAACCAAAAACGTTTTATTCTTACGGTTGGTTCTTTGCACTTTGACCGCTTGGTTACCTAAAAGCAACATGCTTGTATACGACTTAATGAATGAAAAAAAAACGAATGGCCTTGAAAGCGAATGGAACGTCACGCAATTGACGTTTATGTTCCAAACACAGATACGCTTTGGCTTTGGTTAGTAACGTTCATTTGGTTAGTAACGTTCCAAAGCGCTCCCACTTTTCACTCTCAGTTGGAGTCAAGCTTTTTTTCTTTTACGTAATTCAACATTATGGCTGTAGCAAATGGTATGTATTCGTTACTCAGTAACAAGTATTCTCTTTAGTACCGAATCGCGAAACGTTACTCGCAAATAAATGTCGTTACTTTTACGATGTCGTTACTTTCGTTACTGTCGCTAGTTTCGTTACTTTCGTTACTTTCGTTACTCGGTATTGGTATCTTCATTTCGTATGTTTAGTTACTTTGGGTACTCGGTATCGGTATTGGCATTTCGTATGTTTGTGTGTATGTTAATGTGATGTGACGTATTGATTTATCAGTTATCTATGGTTGAACTAAAAAACGTCGGGAGGAACTGAATCTAAAACGTGATTTATGCTGTAGAAAACGGACGACGTTACCCGTTTAGTGATGACTAGCAAGTTTGCCTGTTACACAGGAGGTTCTTGGTTCAAATTCCAACAGAAACAAAAAATGTTTTGCCACAGGTATCGACATTCGCGAGGTATTCGCAAGTCCGCCGATAGTAAATTCATTGCCATGAAAAGCACATTATCGATGAGCGTTTCGGAATCGGCAGAAAATAGTAGGTCCTCTCCATTCCCTTGAAAGGCATGATTGTGAGAAATCCACTAGACCCTGAGGCACCCTGCTCTGTTGCGCCACCATATTTATACATGGGATTGTCTCTTTTAAGGGTTAGGTAATGCATAAGGCTGGCACTTTAAATTCGCCTGTTTCAAAACACAGTAAATGTGCAACTTTTGCTTTTGTTTTGAAATCGGTAATGCTGCGTGCTAATAATCCTACGAAGAGCTAACCCAGTTTGAAAATCCTATTCTCTGTGTTGTGCTTGTTTGGTGAAACGGAAACTAAATTAATTGTTATTACACAAGAAAAGAAACCGAAGACAAGTACACCTGAAACGCTCTTCAGTAAACTTAATATGTAAAAAAAAAAAACAAAGAACCCAAATGTCTTTGAAAATTGAATTTATAATTATAATGAAACATGTAAGACTCACGATTCAGGACTTCTCTATTTTCCTAAAATTATGAAAGCCCTTCTTATGGTAGTTGGCTCCTGAAGCACTTTACGGCCGGCGGCGGTGGGCGTTTAAATAATTAAATTCATCATAAAAGGCCAGGTTCACAAAGGTTAGTTTTTTTTTTTTTTCAATTAACTGAACTATCTGAACTCCATGTTTTTCTTTAATCGCAAAAGAAGAACTCTCCATTCGCAGAAAACCACCAAGTTATAAATGTACATTGTTGGGACTCCATTGTTTTGCACAAATATGCCGAATAAAGAAGTCTCTTGTAAAAAGGTAATAAACCTAATGTAATAGCATAACTCTATGTGGCAAGTCATCTTGCCTGGCTTGTGAGAATTCCCTATATACACTTTGTATTGCGAAATTCCATGCACACATTTTCGTACCTTACTCAACCATTATAACGAAGACATTCTTCCAGTAGTAGAAGCAAAATGTAATGCTATACAAGTTATGATTTTCAGTATTTTCCCAAAAGGATCTCTGCGTGGCATATGAGACCCGACAGAACATAAATAATAATGAGGAAACACATAGTTACGTTAATGTGTCATCTTCTCTCCCACAATCTCTAATTACCAGGATACATTTAAAAAGTTTCCTTCCCACA
Source organism: Melanostoma scalare (assembly GCA_949752695.1). NCBI lineage: Eukaryota > Metazoa > Arthropoda > Insecta > Diptera > Syrphidae > Melanostoma > Melanostoma scalare. The sequence continues at coordinate 235,566,488 of OX456985.1, read as the reverse complement.
AAATAGTTTTGGCAAATGAGTGCGGCCCTTTTTTCATTCTCATCCTTATAAGATCCTGCAATCTCTTTGAAGATCTAAAACCATATCGTATTAAATACGAGTAAAAGGACCATGAAACAGGAGAAGACTCTTTAGATGATTAATTTAACTATTCGATGAATATCTTATGAATGTCTACAATTACAATCAAAAAAAGGAAACAGGTCCTTTCCTATAGACGACTATAAGTACGTTAGTACATAAATAAATTCCAAAAACATGAATTTCTTGTTCACTGGTTGAGTGAGTGATTTCGGAAAGTGATGAACGATGAAAGGGATTATAATTCTGCTACAGGGATTTTTGATGTTGTATAGGGTGGCAGAGATATCAACAGGATATTATATTATACCCTTTTTGATATGGTTAAGCTATACATTTTCAGTTTTGTATAGCCTATGAGCATTCACTCAATAGACAAAGACAAATATCCACACAAGGTGGTTTACTGTTTTTTTGAGCACTTAAAGGTATACGTAAATGAGTTGGAGTTTTTGATACCGAAAAGGATTCAACAAACACGATTCTGCGAAAGACACAATTTTAATTGAAAGTATCAAATGTTGTATGCTCTGACTTAAGATGTTTGCTCAGCTGTAAATCAGTTCATTGAAGGATGTTTAAATTGCTTAAATTGTGGAAGAGTTCTTGCTTGGCACGTGGGGTTCGTCGCTTGTCGTTTGGGTTACAAATTCTAGGTTAGATAACAGCAAACGTATAAGGAATATGTGTGTCAAATTTTAATTAATACGTTAGTTTGTTGAACTGAAGACAAAAAAAAAAAAATAGTGCGTGCAGTCCCCCCGCGCGGAAGAAGTGAAACTTCCTAATATGAAAATGAAAATAGGAAGGGGTAGAAATTTATTTTGAGTGAACTCGTATTGTTTCTTTAAAAGAAAAAGAAAAGAGATGGATCGGAGTTAATTTTCACGGGATAGCTACTTAACACCACTTCATAGAACAATTTTTTATTTTTTGGTGGAGATTAGAGGACGAAAACTAGGATTTTAAAGATCTATGTACATATGTACATAGTACTTATGTATGGAATAGAATACCAGGAACCTTTCTGAAACCGTTGATTGGCCAGTGTCAGTGGTACCTGACTGACCGACCAATGAAGACCGCAGTCTTAACACCTAAGCCCAAGACGGAGAACATTTACATACATGTTTAGACATGATCAAACATGTTAAGACATGATCAAACATGTTTAGACATGATCAAACATGTTTAGACATGGTCAAACATGTTGAGACATGATCAAACATGTTTAGACATGATCAAACATGTTTAGACATGATCGAACATTTTTGAGCCGGGCGTAAATGGAAATTGCTTATATATACATGATTATGCCTCCACTAACTACTACATACTCATAACTACATATATTAAAATAGTAATAAAATCTTTCAGTAACCACTCACCAAAAGCTCTGATTTGTACATATGTACATATGTACATATGTATATTGTCTTCGAAATAAAATTCCGCAATTTCAATGAAGCAATCGAAATTTATTTTGCAAGCCAGGCACGATTTTCACACACACGACACAAATTGAAAATTAAGAAAGAACAAAGAGTTAAGGTGGATTTACATGCATCTGCACCCATAATTTTTCATCTGCAGCCATAATTCTTTTCGCTTCTCTTTTTAACTCTTGTGCTTTATAAATTATAATCTACATAAACTAAACTATACCAAATCCAGCATTAGTTCCCATAATGACGCGTCACATAACATACAACTGTTATAGCAACAAATTTATAGCAGTGCCAAAAACTATGCAATCGATAATATGTTTAACACGAAAGTGTAACGCTGCATGTAACACGGAAGTGTAACGCTGCATGTTTGCAAGTCGCATAAGAAGTTTCACTTCAAAAGTTTCACTTCAAAAACAATCTTGAGTAACTTGAAGTGAATTTGGTTTCCTCTCTTCTCGTAGTTTGATTCTAATTTGATTTTTCAGAGCAGTAGGTATTACACTTCTAGTCGAGTTTGTAGTGTGTTTAGCATCAATCTCGAAAAAAAGCAATAGATCTTCCACAAAACGTCAATTAGGTAGCCAAAATCATTTAATCGTAAATCCGACGCACGTTACAAATGTTTTGTGAATCGTTTGTTTACGCATACATATATTTTATTAATGAGACTGAAAGTGTGTGTATAATGGTTTGGTACGTAAAAATTAAGGCGCCTTTTAAGTGCCCAGGAAAAGGCAAAGCTTTTTTCCATAGCAAAGTTTTTTATTCCAAAAGGACGCGCAAATCCCACAGGAAGTCTTTTGAAATTGCCATGTGGACGCATTTGTTCATTTTGATGCACAATGCCATTAAAATTCACAATTTATTACATTGCCAATCAAATTTTTAACCGCTCTCCTCTGCCGTTCTGTATCTTTTCAGTGAAGCATTATTTATTCCGAATGGCACGCATCAAAAAAAAAAATGAGCAAATCGATTCAAGCAACAAAACATGATTAAGAAGTCAAAAGCACTCAGTGTTTTTTTTTTTTTTTTTAGTAAAAACAACACAAAACATCTGATATTTCTATGTAAATCTCACATAGCATCAGTAATGGCCTTGTCAATTAGTGTCTGGGTCTGAACAGCGATGACAACAAAATAAACATCAGTATAGAAAGTGGTACATATTGCGGAGTGAGAATCCGAACGCATCATTCACAAGCCTTATTGCCACTATTGGATGTCTTCAACGGTGTCTTAAAAAACTTGTTAAAAAGCATGCAAACAACATGCGCATTTAAATATAAATTGTAAGTCAAAACCGGCCGCGTAGTCCGATTTAAAATCATAATTGCCGTAGAGTGATAGAAGTTCTTGGTTCATGAGCCGGTCAGGCTACCTATCTGTTTTCTAGCTTCAATACAATCCAAACAATCTTCAATCGAATAAAAATAATAATTAGACTTTGAGGATAAGCCATCGTGATTACTTATTTGACGCTTACCTTCTTTGGCTAATATAAAACAAAGTATCCTTCGCTTTGACACATGCGGACGAAGGACTGCCTTTGTAACTTCATGTGTACTCATTGCTTGACTTTCATTGAAATAATTCTGAGAAAATTATTGCCGATTGCATTTGTATAGGTAATTCCCTTCTATAGAATTTCAGTGTTGGGTACATAATCCGCCTAATAATGAAACATGAGCAGAACGTAATGCTCTTAAAATTGTGCTGGTCCAATAGACTAAAACACAAAGTGATTAACTTGTAACTTGCTGTAGCTTGTGGTAGTAACCGGGAGAAATCAAACAAAAAATGATAAAGATTGCACCAGCGTTGCCGGTGTGGCACAATCGTACACTTTAGGTACCTACCTTTTCATTTTAATGGCACTGTGGCACTCAAACTCAAAAACCAGACATCGCATCGTTTATTAGGTAAAACTAGTTCCACCTACAAAAGTATTGAAAGGATTCATTCGCAATAATCTTTAGATCATGTCGGAGAAAAACAACCAACTGAACTTCTCTATTTCCTGACCAGACCTTTTGGTTTAAAATTAATTTTAAATTTCTAGACTACATTTTAAGATATTCAGATTATTTCAGCCTTGCTTTTCAATGTGAAGAAGTTAGAACTTTTGATTCTTTTCACTTTACTACTCAATTTCGTTAGTGGAAACCGGGTGCAGTGGCTTAAAATGGCACTTTATGTTTGCAGTAATGGTACGGCGTACGGGACAAAGTTTATTACCGGAAACGCTGGATTGCACGTTTTCCTTCTACAACTGGTTCTGGTTCTGGTTCTCGCTATGAAAATAAAAATACTAACTGAGACTGCCGTGCTCTATTTTTTCTTGAAAGATCAAGTTGGTACTTCTTATAAAGGGTGTTTTTTTTTAGAGGTATAGAACTTTGAAATGAAATAAAACAAAGACGATTTTTTTATTGATAAGAAATTTACTTAATTTCGGAAGACAATCTTCTGGCATTATAATTTAAAAATGATTTCTGGCATATGACCGCCACGGCTGGCTCGAACGTAGTCTAATCTGGAGGTCTAATTTTCGATGACTTTTTCCAACATTTGTGGCCGTATATCGGCAACAACGCGCCGAATATTGTCCTCCAAGTGGTCAATCGCTTCGGGCTCATCGGCGTAGACTAGCGATTTCACATATCCTTACAGAAAATAGCCAAGCGGCGTTAAAACGCACGATCTTGGAGGCCAATACACGGGTCCGAAACTTGAAACTATGCGGTCATGGTTGTTCAATTGATGAACGAAAAAGTCAGAAATCAGCGCTCTAAAGCGGTCACCATTGACTGTAACGTTCTGGCCAGCTTCGTTTTTAAAGAAGTACGGACCAATCCAATTATTCCACCATCCCATAAAGCACACCACGCAGTCAGTTTTTCTGGATGTAACGGTGTCTCAACATACACTTGAGGATTATCATTACTCCAAACTCGGCAGTTTTGTTTATTCACATATCCATTCAGATTCAACCAAAAGTGAGCTTTATCGTTAAACAAAATTCGCTTTTGAAAATCGGGATCGACGGCTATGATCAATTTGCACAATTTGGAAGCGTTGTTCAGGCGTCAGTCTCTTCATGTTGAAATGCCAAACCAAACTAAACATAAATCACTTGACAGCTGACAAAATGGCCGTTAGTTAAAAAAGTGTTGCCAACTTAAAGTTCTATACCTCTAAAAAACACTTCTTATTTTTTTTTTTTTTTTTTTTTCAGGAGGAAATCTTCAAAGACACTTGGCAGTATTTGACACCAAGTAGTGTGGGATTCTTACCTCACTAAAAACTCCTAATCAGATCCAATCTATGAACGATCGACAACAGATTTTTCTTTCTCAATATAATATAATCGCTTTAGGGGAAGCTTAAACTTTTAATGCTTCCCATGACTTTTAGACCATTAGCGTGTGGCTTGGTTCTTCTTAATCTCCGAACATTGCCTCTCGTATTTAATACGGACTCCATTTCAGAGTTGATATGATATGACTATGCAGTCGCTGACTGTGTGATACAGCATGTTTTCTTACAACTTCTGTAACCATTTCTACTTGTAGGTCACGATGTAAATCGCTATTTCTTGCATACCATGGTGCATTTACTATCCCCCGAAGGACTTTGTTTTGGAACTTTTGGATGATTTCAGTATTTGTTTTCTTTGTACAACCCCATAATTGGATTCCAAAGGTCCAAATAGGTCTAAGTACTTGTTTATAAAGCATTATTTTATTTTCGACAGATAAGTCAGAATTTCTACCGAGTAACCAGTACATTTTTCTATACTTCAAGTTGAGCTCTTCCCTTTTCTTTTTGATATGCTCTTTCCATTTTAGCTCTGCATCCAAATTCATCCCAAGGTATTTGGCCGTATTGGTGTAAGATACAGCTTGATTGTTGGTAAATATTTGTAGGTACGTAGCTTAACTTTTTATTTGTAAAGTTTATATGTGCTGATTTAGCTTCATTGAGCTTGATACGCCATTTTTTGGTCCAATCACAAATAATGGTGTCGACGGCACTATATGACCAAACTATGTTACTTCTGCTGTTATACTTCATACCTTTTATATATTGGGCAAAGTGTGTGTAAGCTGAAGATTCCCTTTCTTGATCACAGGAGATAACTAGGTTTTCTCCCCACTCCCCAGCTCTTTTTGGTGACAATTTATAAATTTATCGCTCCATAGGTACTAATTTTACCAAGTTGTTTTTCGGGGCATAAATTAAAAGCAGCAAATTATCGGAGAAAGAGTATTCAACTGTCCCGAGATTTGGCACTAACTGTGTGCCATTCCATTTTTAAATTTTTACTTCTTTTAAAATCAAAAAAGAACTGTATTCATTCATTCTTCGCAGAAATTTCTCTGTAACTTCCACCAAAACACGTAGTTGCAAACAAGTTATTTTCGTTACACCTTTTCAAAAAGGCCACATATAGGTACAAGAATTTTCAGTGAAACTTCGTGATCTTCTTGCAAGGCCGAGCTTAATTTGAATTCCTTTGATATCTTTTGATGTGGACGTTTCCACATAGAAATGGTATAGAATGGAGTCCTGACCCACTCCTAATGTTTATAAATGTATTTACTTAATATCAAGATTGTCTACCACATATTGATTTAATTTTTTTTATTGCCAGGCATTTTTTTTTATTTTACTATTTTACTTAAAAAAAAAATACGACACCCGATGCCTCATACTGCACTGCAGGCATCTTCGATGACATGAAGAAAAGAAAAGAAAAAAACAATTAAACAGTGACACAACAAGAAAGTGGGCCAATTCATATGATGTACGCAATGTGTTTTCTTCAACCAAGGTCACTTCCCATCAGCCACCACACACAATGTTGTCCGGAGCACCGCATAATCAATATTCATAACACCGTGGATTCAGAATTTCACTTGCCATTACTATTAATCTAAAAATAACATCAGCATGAGAATCCAACACGCATAATAAATCTTTGCCAACCAACAACGGTATTTATTTATGCTAAGATAGCAGTTGCCAGCAACAACGAACAACCCTAAATCAGAACCCTCATCATTTTGGTTTCTATGCAGCAGAGTTGTTTAGTTTGACTGGACCATATCACGATCAGATAAATTCACCCTTGTTGTAGGTATATTCATTTAAACAGTGACTCAAGTCGGGTCAAATAGTTGCGTAATCAAGGATTTAAGTGGCAACATCCATGTTGAGAGAATGAAACGTTTATTTTCCTCTTAAGTTTTGCAGCACCTAAAATTAACCACTCTCCGAACAGCTTCTCGATTTTGTGCAAAAGATTAGATGTGCTGTGTGAATTTTATAAGCATGATTTTTCATTAGACACCTTCAAAGAACCTGCGTTGGACGATAACACTTAAATTTCATCTTTTAATTAACACTAAGCAATAGGATAACATTTCCGAAATCTGTTCGCATCGCTTTACCTATTTCAAGTAGGTGCCTAGCAGTGGCGTGGCGTGGATATTTTAAAATGGTAAGTCGAGAAAAATGAATCACCTACGAGCCATTCCATATGAAAACGGTCAATCCGAAATGTTGCTATACCTCCGATTTTGCTCAAACTTTGTAGAAATGTTCCTTTGCTATCGAAATACGAAATCGTCAAAGGATTTTTTTTTTTGTAATTTTCCTCTCCCCTCCAGCCATACTCAAAGAACCGAACATAGCGATTTTATGGGCTTCAGACTTTGCACTCTTAAATTGTCTGTATTCAAGCGATTAGGACGATTAAGGTGTCATTTTAAAGCTGATAAAGCTTTAAATTTTTAGATAGAACGATATTAAAAAAAGTCTTTGAAACTAAGAATTGTGTTTTATTAAAAGAATAAGCTTTTTTTTAATCAGGGAAATTTTTAGGGACTTACTATTGATATTTTAGGCACAGGACTACTTCAAAAATGTCAAAAATGTATATAAAATGTGTTGATTTCAAAAGTATCAGGTTTCTAAAGAAACTCAAATATCTTAAACCTTTTGATTGATTTGAAAAGAATGCTTTATCAGCTTTAAAATGACACCTTAATCGTCCTAATCGCTTGAATACAGACAATTTAAGAGTGCAAAGTCTGAAGCCCATAAAATCGCTATGTTCGGTTCTTTGAGTATGGCTGGAGGGGAGAGGAAAATTACAAAAAAAAAATCCTTTGACTATTTCGTATTTCGATAGCAAAGAAACATTTCTACAAAGTTTGAGCAAAATCGGAGGTATAGCAACATTTCGGATTGAGCGTTTTCATATGGAATGGCTCCTACACAAATTAATAAGGAATAAACAGAAGGTACCTTAAATTCCAAACGTGGATTAATCGAAGCCAATTTTTCTATACTTTAAGTCATTTAGGTTGAAATTCACTTTAAACTTGCAAATAATTCAAAACAATGATCAGTAGAACAAAAAAAAAAAGCACAACAAAACCGAATTCGCCGTACATTACTCTAAGGCGAAAACTGTATTATTTTTTCCAAGCAGAAATTGCAGTAAGACGAAAATTATCGTCTTACTTTTTTCAATAAGAGAACGTGTATTGAAAAGGGAGGCACCGGGGTGGAAGTATATCGTAGGAAAGACAGGGACAAACACAGAATATGTTCTGCGCGGCGATTTTCAATGCTTTGTGTTTTGTGTATGCTTTGTGTATTGTGTGTGTATCTCGCAAATTTAAAAGTGCTTGAAGAACATTGTATGTATGGGCAAAGATAGGCTGTTGACTGCTTTGTAGACTTGTTGTAGACTTATGTTGCTGGTTTTTTCTACGAACAAGGGACACATTTTAAAAGGTAAGACGATAGGAATCGTGTTATATGGACGCCACGCCACTGGTGCCTAGTGCCTACGTCGGCATCAGTCGTCTTTGGTTTTAGAAAATGGTTCCTTTCAACAGGGAAGGATTCACACAATTTTTCGTGTAAGGAGATTTTTTAACGAATTCTGGTTAACAAATCGACTTAATTTCTACCTTAACAACTGGAATTCACAGGGTTATATGTACACTTTCATTGGTCCATGAATTATGACAACGCTTTCATACCATTCTTCGTCATTTCCCTCTTTTTTCTTTGGCAAAAAGGATAAACTAACTACTTCGCCTCCTAATATGCTCAAGTAGCTTGTGTACAGGAAATTCAATAAGTCATTCAACCTGACAAGAGCTGTGTAGTCTCACAAGCTCCTCTGCTCTACCAATGATTGTATCTCTATAATTCTTCCGTTTCCGCCTGAATCAAAAGAAGTAGTCCTTTTTTTATTGAAATACTTTTCTCTGCAACGCCGACGTTTACTTTGCAGCCACTAAAAGGCTTCCCCCAAAAAGGGTTGAAACCAATCTATGTAAATATTATTTTGCTATAAGAACTCATAAAATTCTTATTTTTTTTTCGCCCCAAAGAAATCAAATATGCGCAAAAAAGTGTTTTCTCTCTTGTCTGTTTTTTTTTTTCACAAGGCCCACAACCCAAAAGGATTTCCTTAGGATCTTCATATACAGAGGATAGACAATTATTATTTATGTTCACTTATTTATTATTCTTTTTCATATTTATAATTTTTTTTTTGCGCACTTGTTGTGTGATGTTTTTTCTATTAAATTTAGAAGGGAATTCTATAACCGAAACCTAAACCCCTAACGTGTTGAGGTCCTTTTTTTTGGGGGAAATGAAAATGTTTTTTTTTTTTGTTCGAGGCAACATTAGGTACTGTTGCTTTTGTGGAAGCAAACAAAAAAAAGTATTCCACTTGGACATCAGTCTTGTTAAGGAATCAACCCATGCAATTAGGTATACTACACACACTCGAATAGAAACTGAGGAAAATTACAAAATACCCAATCACATTATCCAAGACATTTAACCTTTTTGTTGTACAAAGTAGGTATATGTGTGTCTAGTGAGTGTACGCACATTCCAAAGGACGTGTAGATATCCAATTACTGATTTAAGTAGGGAAGTAATCACGTAAGCAATTAAAATAACAATGACTTTTAAAGTGTACTTATCGCACTAAAATTCGACGTTTTCGATAAGGAAATCGAAATATCCGCCCCCCTCTTTCCACCTCTCCGTATAACCAATTCGATTGGATACTTTCTTCAGACTCATTAAAAGTTTGAGTAAGGGAGTTTGGTAATGACAATTCAAAAAAGCATCTCTGAAGTTTGTGTTTTTCAAAACGGTTTACCGTTGTTTTTTTTCATTAGGAAAAGTTGAAATTTGTTAGAAGGACTATTGATTTTGAGTTGGCAGAAGAAGTAACTAGAGTTATCCGATATATTGCTGCTCAAAGAGGTATGAACTCTTGTTACATTTCCTTCTACATGATCTCAATTTTTTTTGCTCAGATGTACTTCTTTGGGAATACAATAAAAAATTCGCCTTCAGCTATTTTTGGAAATAAAGCTATTGAAACAGGAGTACCTAATGCACGTGTACGTGTATCGGAAAGTACTTTAAGAATTGGTGGCACGTTCCGATTTGAAATTTCTAATTTTTGTTAACGCATTCCCATTAGTCGGATATCACATGTTACCTACTCTCCAAATTGGCTCAATTATTTCTTCTTTATGTTGCCCTAAATGTTTGCTAATTGAGCTCCATGTGAAAATGATTGTCTTCTTGAGGCGTTTTATTCGTCGTACATCGCTGGCATTAGACAAGAATTAGAGTAAACTTAAGGCAAGGACTAAGAACATAGAGCCTATAGAGTTAACTAATATATAACGCACTCATGTGGTATGACAACATTTTATAGGTTCGTTCGTTGAACTTTACCCAGGTTTGACCCAGGTTTACTTGACAACCGTATGAGTTGTCAAAAAAAAACCTGGGTTGTCCAGTCCGCAAAAACGCTAAACCGAAAAATCAACACACATTCCTGTCATTTGAATGAAAATACATGCTATTCAACAGCCCTCAAGGCGAGTTGAGGCCAAATCCAGGTCAACCCCAGGGCTCAAAAACACTCAGTTTGACATTCAGAGCGAGTTTAGGTTTTTCAAAAACGCTTGGTGGCGACTACAGTGCGACCCAGGCCTTCAATGAACGAACCTTACTGCAGTCAAAATAACAAATGTCAAAGTTGACTCAGCTATGCAGGGATATATGAAATACCTCAGCTTTCCATTCACAGGCCAATCTGTTTTTAGCTGCTCAGTGCCCCGTTCTTTAACTATCGCCTCGATAAAAGCCGGCGATAAACGATGGAAAATGGAACGAAATTTTCTTAATTTAGTAAGACTTGGTTCCGGTTCTCACTGTTTTCGTTAATTTAAATTTAAAAAAAATCGCATACATAGAATGCTATATCCTGCAATCGGACTGAAGTTGAATTGAAAGCGAACTTTTGTTCAATTTATGTCGTTTTCCATTGGTTTCACTCGGGGTAGCACTCATTTTTAAAACCAATAGACACCTCAAATTATTTCTGTTCAGTTTTGAAAAGTTGTCTTTTTGTGAGTGAAACCCTTATAGCTCATAAAAATTGTCCTAAAGTAAAATTTTGACATTTATTTTAGTAACATGTATTGTAGTGTATGTATTCTCACTTATGGCACTTTCCATTGGACGAAAAGTCCAGGAGCGTCCAGAAGCATTCTCAAACCGTTCCATTGGTGCAAAAAGATCGCTTCTCATGATTCTGAGGAGTGACAGCCGCTTCTCGATTTTAAATGAGAATCGACTCAAGAAGCACTAACACATGTTACTCAAATGTCAAAAAGAAAATTTTCTTCAAGGAATATTTTTTAAGAGCCATAGGTGTTTCACTCACACAAAGGCAATTACGTTAAACTGAAAAGAAATTATTTTGGGTGTTCCATTGGTTTTTAAAATGAGTGCTTCCCCGAGTGAAACCAATGGAAAGTGCCATTAAAGAAGTGGCTGTCACTTCTCAGAATCATGAGAAGCGATCTTTTGGCACTAATGGAACGGTTTGAGAATACTCCTGAACGCCCCTGGACGGTTCTTTTCGTCCAATGGAAAGCGAGATTAGTGTCACAACTATGACAGCTCATATCTGTCAAAAAGAAAAACATTCTAAATTCAGCAAGGTCTAACCTTTGAGATCACGTAAGTTACTTTTACGTAAAATAAACGAAAGGTTGAAGCACACAAAGCAACATTGCGATAGAACTAATTGAATTAATATGGCCAAATCCCTTTTAGTTTCTTAAATGATATATGACATATGAGAGAAACGTCAAATAAACAAATGCTTACTACGTTCATTTTGATATGAAACACCGTAACACACAAAACACAACCTACATCTGCCATTCAAGTCACACATTCAGAGATAAATAAATAACACAATTAAAGTAAAATTACTTTTTCCAGATGTGTGTTCCATGTTGCTTAACTTATGGAATTTTCTGCAAAACCACATGAGTATGACACTTCTTGATTTCTGCTTCTGGTCTCTAGTGACTCCATAAAGAACAATTATCCAAACGAAACGAAACGAAACATATTTTCTAAATGATGCCAGAACACTATAATTAATACGTTAATAGTTGAGAAAGTTCTTCGGTTGGTGTGGCACAAAATTTAATAAGCCAAGACAATATAATAAGTGAAGGGAATACAAGTTCTGGTCATTTGATAATACTATACATACTGCACAGTGTACACTGTATACCTAAACCTTCTATAAAGTTTTGAGAGCGCAGCTCTTGTGGCAGTCAATAAATTGATGTTTTAATTTAAAAACTTCCCCATAGCTACATAAGTTGTTATTCACGAACCGATATAATGAGTAGCTTTGCGTATTGAAAGTTAAATTGCCCGAGTCCTTAAAGTACCTATACCTTACCTATATAGAGATGGTGTTTTGTAAAATATACATTCGCCAAGTACTTTAACAAAATGGGAGAAATGTTTTGTGGCAAAATATTACCATTTGTTTTCGATAGCATCAAACGCTTGAAGACACAAAATAACTGAAACTTGAAATAGCATTGAGTTCAAGTAAGATAATATTATTAATTAGTTGGGGTGAAGTTGCAAAAATAAGAAAAGTGCCCTAACCAGCTTGGCCTCAGCTTCTCGAAGCCCTGAAGACAAAAACTTTTTTATAGTATTAAAGTTTTGAGCTTCAGAGGTTGATGTGGTGTTGACTTGAAGTCTATGACTAACAACACATTAAAGAACGATAAAGATTGTTTCTGCTTCTTTTGATGAAAAACTTGCAGCAATATTTGTATCATATTTGAATACAGGGGTTTTGCGGGTATAAAAATCGATCTAGTTAGCAACCTGATTCTGCCCAAAAAGTCACAACGTTGTGACTTGACTGATCTCATTTCTGATATAAAAAAAATGTTTTGTTGAATTTGTGATTCTCAATGTTGAAACTTCCCTTAAGTTGTTGGAGGTGCTGTCATCTGTAAGTTGATTGTCAAATTCGAACCTTCGATCTCAACATTATTACTGCTGCCATTCTCGAAAAACAGAGATGGCGTTTAGGAGAGACTCAAGACAACGAGGAGTTCCTGAGTCCTGTGTGCGAATGATTGAGGAGCAGACGATTGTATTTCCAAAAGATTAAAATAAAATAAAAATTAATTGGGAGGCGCATCAGAACGAGGAGCTCCTAGCGCATTTCTCACAACCATTGCCTTTGTGAGAGAATGGAGGCGACCTCAAATTTTCTGCCCGTTCTAAACGGCTAATCGAGAAATCGCTTTTCATGGCAATGATTTTACTAACGGAGGACATGCCAATTCCTCACGAAAGGAGATACCCGTGGAAATACATTTTTGCCTCTGTTGGGATTCGATCCACGAACGTCTGGGCTAACGCAGAAATGCTAACCATCACGCCACGGGTCAAAAGATTGTTTCATGTAATTTTGCTTTCAGTGGTTAATGGAAAGCTATTTTAATATCCTCTTTCAAAATTTGTTGACTTTTTCAGTGCTTTAAAAATGCAAGTACCTGAAATTGAGAAGATAGTCGTCTTAAACGTTACGCAATCCAAGACCAGCTATAAAGAGAATTCAAACTCACAGTTAGTGTACATACTGGGAATCATTCAAACATTAAATTTACACAAAAGAAAAAACATTTGTTCCTCGCCATATCTTTAAAAGCAACAAGTTACTTTTACCGAAGGCGAAACTTAGGTCAGCGTTATCAAATATAGGCACAAACTAAAGCTTTGTATTGACACTGCCGTCCTAAAGAAAAAGGGCGTAAGCGCCAAAAACTGAAAATTGAGTTTGGGGCATATTTAAAATCTTTGAACAGTGTTTTACTTTTGTGTAGAAACAATCTCAATGGAAAATCATATTACCGAGTCTTAATGCCTCAAAACCACGAATAAAAAGGGTAGATTCTTTTTATCTTAAAGCTACGGTTAGTATACACAATACACATATTACACATACATACATATACACATTTTAGTGAGAAACGTTATAAAAATTAACACGTAGAAAACCTTCGGTGATACTTTTTTTGGATATTGGATTCATTTGCGATTTGGCGGAATTAAAAGTTAACCCGTCAAACAACGACTAAGTACAAAAGACCATGGATAAAAGATAGATCTTAATTGATTCCGCAGATAAGATCTTTCAAAAGGGTTCAAGGATCGAGAATGAGACATCACATTTTGACACACGTGAGGAAAGTCATTGATAAACATGCAAGATAAAATGGGACCGAAAATTGAACCTTGCGGAACATTTGGATGCAGGAAACTTATACTGATCTTCGTTTGAAACCCAAGTGCGGGCTCAACTTTTATTTTTACATTTTGTAATCAAATCTGCTAAAAAAGAAGTTGCGCGTAAAGGCAGCAACAGGAATGCTCTTAAAATTTTCAATTCGGTGCAGTATGTTTTATGTTATCAAAAAGATTCCATTCTCAAGCCGGTTATAGTTTTATTTTATCACAGCTTCCGAAGTAGTAAGCAGTTCACTGACCTAATAGCGTCCCAAAATGATTTAAACTCCTTTTCAAGTCTCTCTAATATAGTCAGTCTCATTATTCAGCCCTATCACAGATTCCATCGTAATCGAAAAAAGTCTAAGTTTCCCGATGTAACTATCACACAATCCATTCCGAGTGGAACGAATTTCGAAATTCGTAGTATCATCAAATCCGAGTGAAATGTAAATTTGTCGTCTTAATAGACGAAAGAAGTTGTGTTTGTAGAAAAATGTGAATGATATTGAACATTTGGAGTAGAACAGCTGATTTCGAAAACCAGCATGGCGGTATTTAGTGTTGCAACTGGAAATGCTTTCTTCCATTCGGATTTTGTGATCACAAATTTTCGAAGTTCGTAACTTAGCTTTCCGTGTGCAAATTTTCTACGATGGAATCTGTGATAGGGCTGATAGTGTGCTTCAACTTTTTTATGAATACAACTAATTGACAAAGCTTATTCTGCTGACGTTACGTAGATCCGTTGTGTTTTAAAAATGCATTTTTCGATTAATATCTGCTCGTTTCTTTAGACACCACGAGTTCCAGCCAGCGCCAAAAAGCGTGGCTTATTATTTTTAGTTAAAGGAAATGTAAATTACAACGTTCAGATTCAATCGTTAAGTTTGAAAAGGAAGGCTGGCCAAGCAAGGCACTCCTAACAACACATAAAAATGCAACGACTTTGACATTTGACATATGACGTTTTCTTAAAAATTGAATAACTAGGTACCAATCGATGATAAATAACCCAGAGTTTTTTTGTCAAGAAAATGTTCAATCGAACTAATATTTTCTGTTAAAATTGTATTTTTCTATTTAGCTGGTGCAATTTCATTTTTCGTGTCAGCTGATTGAAATTTCAGGCAAAATGGAACAAATCGTTCCAATTATTTGAATTACATTTTCCAAATATTCCACTGACGGGCTCACAGCGGATTTTTTTTCGCAAAACTATGCGTTCATTAGGCCTGTTCGTTGAACTTTCCCCAGAGTTGACCCAGGTTTTCTTGACAACCCTATGAGTTGTCAAAAAAACCTGGCTTTTCCAGTCCTCAAAAAACGCTAAACCACAAATCACTACACATCCCTGTCAGTAAAAAAAAATACATGCCATTTGACAGCTCTCAACTCGCCACAGCAAAAAGCTAGGGCGAGTTTGTGGAAAACCTAGGTCAACCCTAGGGCTCAAAAAACACTCAATTTGACATTCAGGGCGACTTTGGGTTTCTCAAAAAACGCTTTATGGCGACCCCATGGCGACCCTAGCTAGGGCTTCAACGAACAAACCTATTGAATGTTTCCTTCAATAAATCAATTGTGACGTGCGCTGTGTTGCATGTAGCGCCGTCTTGTTGGAAGCACATCTAATCCACATTCATGCCATCCAATTTAGGAACAAAGTAGTCAGTTATCATGGCTCTATACCGGTCTCCATTAACGGTAACTGGCTCATCAGCATCATTTCGGAAGAAGTATAGCCCAATGACTCCACCGTCCACCAGCCCATAGAGCACAGAGCACACCAAACAGTCAGTTTTTGTGGATGTAATGGCGTCTCAAGGTACTCATGTGGATTCTCTTTACTCCAAATGCGGAAATTTTGCTTGTTGACGTAACCATTCAACCAAAAATGAGCCTCATCACTGAACAAAATTTTGCGATGAAAATCAGCATCGAGATCAATCTCATTTTCGGCCCATACACCAAAATCACGACACATTGCATGGTCTCGCGGCATTAATGGATGTTGTAAGGTCGTAAGCCAAGATCTTTTCCCAAAATCTTCCAAGTTGATGGACAAAGGTCTAATTGCTGTGCACGGTAGCGAATCGATTCATTTGGGTTCCCTTCAACAGTATGCTCTACAGCGGCAATTGTTTCTTCGGGGCGATGTCTCTGCGGATGCGTATTATCACATCAAGTAAACGTAGTGCGAAAACGATTCATTTTTAACCAAATTAATTGCTGAATCATCCCGGCAAACGTCATACCCCCCAGCAACTATATGAAAACACCAGACTCAAATCTATTCAAATGAGGAACTTTTCTGCAGGATTACCTATTTCGGTATTCAAAAGCGTTTTACAATTATTGAGTTAATAATGTGTGTATATAAATGTAATCTGTTGTTAGTATATATCACCACATCACTTATGGAGGATATTTTAAATAAACATGTTCTATTTAATTGCACCAAGATTGGCATCTTCCTGGTTTTTGTGTGTAAAACCTTCGTCATTGACAAATGTTTTATTCCTTGAGTCGGGTTAAAATCATATGTTGCTTGATAAAATATGTATTCAAATTCTCGTGTACGCAACCAAACAGTGCATAAGAAATGAGACTCCTTTGCAAAAGATCAAACTATGTAAATCAAATTCCCTTGGCATTATCCAGACTTTAATCGAGTCACACATTTTTAAAGTTACGTTTTTTTTTCTTTTCTTTTAACAGTTGTTTAAGGATAGACGATAGATATGCTGAAAGAATTTCTAAAAAATGAGTTCCTAAGAAGAATTATGAGAAACTGTAACAAACCCTAAAGACTGCCAAGGCGTGCATTCTGATAAGCAGAGGAATTATGTAAAACATTCAAGTTAACGATAGGCAAACAAGGGTTAGGTCGGTCTAAAAAGTTCTTTTTTTTTTTCAAAATAAGTTTTATCTAACTTCCAATAAAGCGAATAAAAACGGAAAAGTTACCGCCTCAAATATTTGCACAAGACTGAATTAAAAAATTATAGCGAAATTAGTTAGCATCGCACACAACCTTGCAACAATGTAGGTATCTACCACCATGCTTAGAACATCAACTCCACAACCCTTTTTTAATTATTATCCTCTCGTCTTCTTTTTTGTGTTGATTTTTTCTGATTTGTTTCGTGTTTTTTTTTTCTTTCTGTTTTGTTTTTCTTTTTAAAAGGGATTACAAGAAGCGGGCGTTAACGTATCCGCCTCGACAGTAATTCAATTGAAGGTAAGTTGTTGCCTCGGGGGCTAGAAAATTAATAAGTCTGTCTTAACAAAAACTTTAAAAAGAAAGGTCTTCCTCACTAACAATGAAAATGGAATCCAAAGACGAACACATTCTTTGACAAAAGGCTCACTGTGATGCAAACTCAAAGTCACCCTTCCATTGCACGCAAATCCTTTTTCTTTTAACAATTGACTCGTAGGTGCATGAATAGTTTTCTTAATCTAATTTTTGTTTAAGAAGAGCATGTAATGTATACCTATCTGCATTTGTGAGTAAACTGTTGCAGTATGGATTGATATGAATTTCTCAATTGCATAATAGGGCGAACCTGGTGAACCAGGCCCTCCCGGGCCACCAGGACCACCAGGAGTAATGGGAACACCAGGACATGACGGAGAAAGAGGTCCTCCAGGCGAGACGGGTGCGTTAGGACCAGCAGGTCCTCGTGGTGAACCAGGACCGATAGGACCGCCCGGTGCGACGGGACCACCTGGATTAAGGGTAAGTGCGTGTGCTCGTCTGCTCGTGTTTGTTTGTTTTGACACCATTAATTTGACTCCTCGGATTGAGTTGTTCATTTGTCAAATGATTGTTTGTTTGTTTTGTGTTTTTCTTGTAAATATAGGGCGACAAAGGCGACAGAGGGGACCGAGGCTTAACCACAACGATAAAGGGCGACGAATTTCCCACTGGCATCATCGAGGGACCACCAGGTCCACCTGGACCGCCAGGTAAATAAGAATTTATTGCCTTTGCGCTATCCCTTTTCCCTATACCTATTTCCTTGTTGAAAAACATTTTTTTGTTTTTCATCACACAACTGACACAGACAGTGGAGGGATGAAACTCTCCACCGAGTCGTAATGGGATATTAATCATGAGATCGACTTGATTAATTTCTAAAAGGCTAGGTACACACCCGGGAGATAAAATAAAAAGTTAATTCATCAACTTTTTATTTTCGAGACTTCTTTTCCCCGTAGAAATGTTCCTGAAGAATAATAATCATAAATAAAAAAATATAAAACATAGAAAAATCGAAAATAGCTGTGGAGAATGCTCTGAATTTCTTCTTTTCTCCACATAAAAACAAATATTGAATGATATCATACCATCACCAGCAGTACCTTTATAGTAAAGCAGCTACTGGAGCAGCAATAGAGGAGTGCTTTAACGCCAGCCAGCATCATCCAAAAGCTCTTTGGCTTTCCTTTTTTATTTCTAGAATTGTTCCATCGAGTGTGCGAGTGCGGTTGACAGAGAGAATGTGTACTCGAGAGGGTGTTTTATTTGTTCACCGACGTCCATCTCCACATTTTCTAACCCTTCCCCCATGTGCCCATACTGGCTCTGGCTCACAGAATACGGTACGATATACGAATATATGCTGGTGCCAGGATGAGATAGAGACGATGGATGGATTTTCAAAACGCAACGAGATATACGAAGACTACTATACTACGAGAGACGCGATGACGATGGCAATGACGACGAACGATGAACGACGAACGAAACGATGGGGATGGCGATGGCGATGTTATGTTTTCAATTTTCCAACGAATGAAGAACAGATTCTCTGACAGCACAGACGAAAGAGTAGGAGTCAAGGTATTAGGAGAATCTATTTGCAACTACGCAACAATCCTTCCGAGCTCTATAAGGAGGAAATAGATTATGTTTGTTGTTTGTACAAGGAGTTGAGCATCGCCGTCTTCTTTACCAAGGCATGGATTTATTTGAAATGTGCGGTCACGCTATTGCCAGAGTCACAAGTTTTTCTCATCGTTTCGTCTTGACCCAATTGCTATAGTTGCCATAACTGTCATCATATTTATAGAAAAAAAAAATACAAAACTGTACCGAGTCACAATAACCAAACTTTTTTGTATAAGGTTATCTCAACTTCCACAGCTGCTGATGGTGTACTGAATTCAAAATATTTTGAGAGTCGAAAAGAAAGTAGTCGAAATACGTTTTGGTGACTTGTGACTTGTGACATTCTTTTGGAAGGAAATTCTTTTTATTTTCTTGCATCTGGAAAGAGTTGTTATCAATTGTGCTGTGTCTTTGAACGAAACTGTTCAGTTCATGATGCTCTTTGTGCAATAGGGGGTTTGGTACTTACTTATGTATAATACCGAAGTTTAACTGCAGTTTTTTGTGAGAGCCTTTCAAAAATCAGTGCTGTTCATTTTTATTTTTTTTTGAAAATCCTTGCAATGTTGGGGTTTAGCAACACAGGCGTCTTCTTCCTTTTATATAATAAGTGTATGTTGTTAGATTGTGTGTAGAGTGAATTGGTCGTGTACCTAGAGATAGTGGAAACTGGGTTACAACTTTTAAGTGGGTAGATAGTGTTTGTTAAATAGACCACAGCGTTTGAAACCTGACAGGAAGCTACTTTTCGAAAACTAATCCTAGCTGTTTCACAAATAGGTAATCGGTTTGGAAAGGAACTACATAGGTAAAGTCTTTTTAACTTATACCACGCTAACGCTACTTCCAAAGTTTGAGAATAAAAGTGCCACTTTATAAATATAAATATTTTTTTCAGGAAAAGGAGCCTCGGATGCATTGATTTTTTATAGGTTTTGTAAGACAAAGTTTGTAGATGTACGGCTGTTGACAAAAGGAATTATGGTAAATCCGATATATCGACAGTTTTTGGTTTGTTGTACATTTTTTTGGAGGACAAGTTGAACAAACTGTTTCTTTTCTTTTTTTTCGTTGAGAATGTCCATGTTTGTGGTACCCGTGGTGTGATGGTTAGCATGTCCGCCTGTTAACCCAGAGTTTCGTGGTTCGAATCCCAACAGAGACTAAAATGTTTTTCCACTGGTATCGCCGTTCGAAACCGGCAGAAAATTGTAGATCCCCTTTATTCCCTCATAAAGCGGCATGGTTGTTGATAAAAATGTTAAACACAATTTGCTTGAAGGTAAACCTTCGTGGGTAAAAACCACATTTTTGGATGAATTGGAAGTAAATCACAACGGTGCTGGCTGGGGATTTTCTATCCTGGAGTTTGAATTGCCTGCTTTGGCTGTCACGCCCCGTGCACAGAGGCCCTCTTCACTCAATACATCAGAGGCTAAACTTCCAATTCCTATGGCAGTGTTGTAATTTTATATGAAATACATTGTACTCTAATGGGCTGTTGAACTTATTTCTCCGCAAAGGGACTGGGGACTGCTTAGATTAGACAACTGAATTCTCACAGCAGTGACAGCACCTTTTCCTCGTTTTTGAGAACACAAATGCAATTATGTTGCTCCTAGCCGTATGCACTTTTTATGTGGTTGTTCGTGGTTGTCATTCTGGAAACATCCAATTATCTTTCTATGGTTTTCCTGGGTATCGCCACTAACAAGGAAATGGCAAGCCCTCCGACAGTATATAATAACACTGCCATGAAAAGTGCCTTCTCAGTTACCCGTTCGGAATCGGCAACAATTTGTAGGTTCTCTCTGTTCTTAAAGCTATGGTTGAGAGAAATGCGTTAGGCCCCGAGGCTCAAAGTATCATAATATTCGGGAATTTACTACAACTACCTTAGCTGCTAACTAAAGTGATCCGTGGATGTATTGGAGCTTAGCATCAATGATACTGAACAAATGTGTGCTGTAGGTTAAAAATACTTAAAATGTTAAAGTACAGTCTGTGATTTCCGGTTGCCAAACCAAGAATATTGTGTGGCAGTGTTAAAACCTTGCTCCGATCGATCGGAGTAAATTCACCCCACTTTTGAGGAAGAAACAAAATCTACTTCGACGCTCCGATTTTTTGTAAGGTTTCCTACACTTTTTCACTTAAAAGTTTTTGGATTCGTAAGCTCCAGAGAGCCATGGATTTGAAATTTTTGTTGTGATTAAGTTTATGAATAGGAGGTGCAACAAATCTGGGAATCTCGGCTCTTACAATGGTCTACAATTTTATGCAAAATTCGAATATTTAAGTGAGATGCTGCTTTTCATACCAATTTAATTCTCTTGACTTATCGCAAAAGCTGATACGTGCTTCCCGAATCCTCGACATAGCATCGATACTTCACAGTTCCCACAAAAAGTAGTAGAAGGAGGTCAAATTGCAGCTCCAGGCAGCCAGTTGAAAGTAGTCAATGTCATTATCAAACCGGAGCGTAGAAACGTGATCGTGGATTGAGTCTCACACTCTCGGCTACAGTAGCTACATTCCAGTCTGTCCACTAAAATCACTTTCTGCACAAACTTGCTTTCTAAAAAGACGAACCGTTTTGACACAGAGCACTAACTTTGGAATTAGTTGCTCAACATTTTTTAACTTTGATTAACAATACATATAGCGACTTGTTTCGTTCTGCAGAGGTATGATACTGACTTTCTGTCATAAGCTGTCAGTGTCAAAATAACCTATGATGTTAAAAGAAGCTATAAGATGGCCCACCCTTTACTTAAATATACTTTTTCTTAAAGAAAAGGTAAAAATTTTCTTTTTGTTCCAAATCTACTCCGGTAATTTTGCATTCACTATACTTTGCTCCGAAATTTCATGGATTAGGTTCGAACCCTGTTGTGTGGTGCCATCCAAACGATTATCTTCCAATCGTTCATCGTCGACAATATTGTCAAAAGATTGTATAAGGTAACTTCACCAAGAACGTTTTATGGACAGTGTGTGTTCTGTGAAGTGATCTTTGCTGTTTAATATTCATTAGTTTTTTATGGGCTGTAGGTATAATATCTATTCTCCTCTCTAGCCTTACTTGTAAGGTGTTTCGAACACGTTTTTTCAATACCTAGATCTTAAATAGTCGTCTCAAAAGTCACTAGATACGAACCCTGGATTCTGTGAAGCCAATTTCCAAAGAAGAACTACCAGCGAATCAGCAAAATTTTGTGTGATTTTAACCATGAGGAAACAATAAAAATATTTTCGCTTTCTAAAACACTTATCATAAAATTCAAAATCTGTGGTAGCCAAATTGGTTGAAATTTACAATATCTCTAATTAGTTTGTAACATTCAAGGTAGGTACAAGAAAGTCTACACAAGTTTTTTCCTAAATAGGACACAATAATTTATGAAGAACATCATAGCGATGTTAAATTTCCTTATTACAAATTCCTAAACAACGAGATTCACTTCCTTTCTAGGTATGCGGTAAAGAACCTATTATATAATCCCTACGACTGACATACCTACTTAAATATAAAATAATTTCCAAAGTCCATGCTCTTAGAACCATAAACTTTCTCCAACGAGCCGCAAGCCTTGAAAACTAGTCGCTTTCCAGAACTTTTATCTTCAACTTGTTCTATTGTGCATGGTTACACGAGAAATTGGAATTCTGGTACATTCCTGCCGAATTTGTAGTCAAGGCAAAAAGACTTTATACCTATCTCTCCTGAAACATGGGACAGGAGCGAGAGAGAAACATGTAATCATGTGTGTTACAACTAAATGTATCTACTAATCCCAAAATCAGTGTTTCTTGACGAACACACACTCAACAAAACATACCCCTGCCTAAAAGCATATTATAATTAATAATGAAATAAAAGGAAGTCAACTGCTTCATATGCACCAGCAACAGTAGGTTGGTTGTTTTAACTGCACTGGAGGTACACAGTTATTATTATAAATGTGGAATGGTTCTAAATACATACATTTTATGTGCCCGCACCTCAATTCTACATTTACGACGAAAGAGTCCTCCTCAATTGCGCAGCATTAACTGGTGGGAAGTCCATATGGACTCTGAAGTCTGAAGTGGTGTAATGAAATTATTGCTGCAAAAGAAAGGGTGCCATTGCCGCATGGCCTTTCATATCATAAGGGTTACACATTAATAATTTATGTGAACACAAGGATAATTGTAATTATTATGAATAAATGTATATAATGAATACCTACATCAGCTTAGGTACTTTACCTATGTATATTCCAATTCAAAAATAATAATAAATCACAATAATAATGATGGAATATTGTTTCACTTTTGATGTTTTGTATTTTTGTATTTCAGGTCCTCAGGGTATTCCAGGTGAAAGGGGTGAAATCGGGCCGCCAGGTCCAGCTGGACCACCAGGCGAAAAAGGACCTCGTGGTAAACGTGGTAAACGAGTAAGATCCTTTAGAAAAATTTTCTTTTAAGTACCATATATTTCAGTTTGTGGTTTTCTTCTAACACTGTAAATTGTATATAGAAATTGTGCTTTGTTAAATTATGTTGCGTTGCATTAGGAATGCTTGAATGGAATTGATTTATGATTAATTGTAGATACATAGTACCTTTTTGTAAATAAAATGTTTCAGAGTTTGGAAAGTGTATATGTGTATATATGTAGGTATACTGTACATACTTATTTGAAGGATAAAAAAAAGAATCATGAAGACGAGGCAAAAGCCAAAGTGTCTCAAAACAAGAAAACAAATGAAATCAATTTAATTTTAAAATGTCATTGGTGCCAGCAGTCCCACATTTATATGTAGAAACCCCATAAACACAAAAACTTTCTATATTTAACAATTTTTATTTACGACGCTTGTTTTTATTTATATTATTATTTAACTACACAATTTTACAATCGGATTTACTTTTAAAATATTTTAGCAACATTTTACGCATAGAGAATTGTATTTGATGACGTTTTACCTGCCCAAATGAAAATTTTAGTTTGCACCATTTCTGCGGTAAGTGTGGCAAGTGTTGGGTATAAAAAAACTGACAGCACAGACACTTTCGGTGTTAAGTGTTTATAAAAATATACACAATAATTGAATGTGTCACAAACATTTGCTGAATATTTATTGACGAAAGTGAAACAACGAACAACCATGGATTTTACATGATACAATCGATCAATTTAATTGATGTGTGCAAGGGCTTTTAATGTCAATTAAATTTTAGTAGACAAACGCAAATTTGATATCAAACTAATTGAACGTCGGAGGTAGCTTTAATTTTCATGAAATTTGATATGAAACGATTGACCGCGTAAAGGGCCAGTTATAGCGATTAGGAAAAGTTTTCAAATGGGATAGTAACTATGTTTTCGTTAGAGTTGAATAACAAATGCAATACCAATCGATGGCAAATAGCCTAGAAAACTTTTTCTCCCAAGAAAATGTTCAATTGAACTAATATTTTCTGTTAAAATTCTATTTTTCTAGTTTACTGATGCAATTTCATTTTTCGTGTCAGCTGATTGAAATTTCAGGCAAAATGGATCAAATCGTTCCAATTATTTGGATTCCATTTTTCATGTATTCCACTGACAGGCGGTCCAAGTTTTTTTTTTTTTTTATTATTTTAAAAGGAATCTTGATGCTTTAGCATAAAGTGTTTTGAACAGGGCCCAAGATTCCGTAACTTTTCAGACGATTATCGTTCAATCGTCTATCGTAGATTTCATCGTCAAAAAATTGTTTCATATAATCTTGCTTTCAGTGGTTGCTGGTTGGTGGAGAGCTATTTTACTATCGTCATACAAATGTTGGCAACTTTTCAGGGTCTTAAAACACGAAGTTACACCTAGCTTTCTTAAATTCTTTTATTTGAATGTTCTTGGTTGTATATTGGTTTTTCGTTACACCAAAGAAAGATTCAGAGCCGATGAATGGTTAAGAAGTTCCTCTAGGATGTCTGCATTTTCGTTACCATCATAGCCTTTGTGTGCTGGAATCCAGTTAATGATAACAATGTTTTTGCTTGATAGATCAGAGAGAAAAGTGTTGCAAGTAATATACTTGCATACTTTCCAATTTCCAAAGTTCAATTGCACTTACGTCCCTTCTTCCCAAGGTCATGGAAACGTTGATAAACTGTCAACTCATGAAATATCTTGAAGAACGAAAGCTTCTTAATGAGCGGCAGTACGGCTGTCGTAGCAAAAGGCCCACTGGTGATTTGATGGCATATCTCACTGACAAGTGGAACCAATCTTTACATTGTTTTGAAGAAAGTAAGATTTTTGCGCTTGATATTTCTAAGGGGCTCAGGCTCTTTTATCGAAAATGCGTGCTTGTTCTTCGTTGGATTAGAAATTACCTTTACTTTGAACGGTCGTTCAATACAAGCTGTATTAGCTGGTTTTAAGTCTGATACCCATTTTATAAATGCTGGTGTGCCCCAGGGCTCCGTTTTGTCTCCGACTCTCTTCCTTATTTTCATAAATGATCTCCTTTCTGAAACTTCTAATCCTCTAAAAGGAGCCTACATCCGTCCTAAGTTGGAGTACAATTCACATGTCTGGTCAGGTGCTCCTAAAACATCATTGAGTCTACTCCATAAGATTCAAAACAGAGCATTAAGAATGATAGGTGATAGTTCAATATTGTTGAATCAATTGATTTTCTTGATCATCGTCGTAATGTTTCATGTCTCTCTCTTTTCTATAGGTTTTTTTTCCAAAAATGTTCGGACGAAATAGCCAGTTGCATTCCTCTCCTTAAGCAATTTAACCGCAATACACGCCTCGCAAGGAATGCAAATCAGTTTTACCTTCAGCCCAATTTCGGACGTACAGTGAAATATAGAGATTCATTCTTTAACCGTACTACTCGCTTTAACTGACTCTGTTTTTCCCTCTCATAGTAATACACAGAAGTTTAAAAACAATGTGCATCGGCACCTCCTTCCATGCTTCCGCGCCGCAAAGCAGGACTAGACGAAGTCCTGTACTAGTTCGGAGTGATAACCGTCTATTGTGACGTTTTGTCCAATTCGTCGATGTTTCCTGGAATAGTTTGGATCTTATGACAGAAGAACTCAGTGCTTTTAGGGTATCTTGACTGTCTGAGAAGACGAAGATTATTAGTTCTTAGTGTTCGATGGATTTATTACTCTGGCACATTGTTTGATATGGCAAAGATTGTTAAGTCTTAAAAACGATTTTAAAAATAATTAAAGCTTATGGAACCGAATCGATATTTCTAGACTTTTAGCAACTCTCTCTTACAATGCTGAACGGATTGTCTTTTTAGCATCTAAAGGCGTCGCGTCAGTGGGATAGTTTCAGTTTTATCCCAGTGATAAAATTTATCGATATGCCTAACTCGTAGGTTCGAAACTTGTAACTGGTTTTTCTTTTTTTTCATTTTTCCAGTTGCATCCAGACGTGCCGAGGAACTAAATATAAAGGTTTTACCGCACCACCTAATTTCCACCAAATGTGAAAATATTGTTAAGTTGGTCGTACAATAGCCCGGCAATCAATGATAATCTGAGTTCTCCAGCTTAGTATCAAACCAAATTTTTAAATTTAAAAAAGGTACAAAAGTAAACCTATTTTCCCGTCTTTTACCTTAATGAGCCAATGCAACTGCACGTGCCACTTCAAAGTTTAAAAAGATAAAAAATATCATACAAGTCGAACTTTACTTTATAGGAACTCTTTAACATCATATATTTTTTTTTATATATAATTTCTTTAAAATGTTCATTTTCATTTAAGAGGAAAATATGAAAAGTTAATTGCATATGTATATTCTTGGTGTTTTATCAGTTAAAACTCTGGAGGCTGCTCGTTGGAAATGAATAACATTCAAGATACATTCACTGCGTGTATTAATTTTGAATGTTATTCATGTTAATTTACGTTGTCTTCTTCACATAAAAGTGCTACCTTGTCATAACGATTTCATCATCCTGGCAAACAAACCCGAAACTTTTCTTTGGCAAATGTCAAACTTAAAAAGGTAGGGAACGTTATTTATTTCTTCAGTCAACAGAAATTGGATGAACAAACGGCGAATTTTTACAAATTAGTGCAAAATGTAGTTTTTCAATACATATTTTTCAAAATTTTTTTATAAGAAAAAAGTTTGATACAATTCCAAAACATGGATAAAGAAAGAAAACCTCGATAGACATTCAGTTTAACTAAGACTATATGCCTAGGCATTTGACACATGGGTTTTAGAATAATGTATGCATCTATGCCGAATAGGAAGGAAAATCTACAATCTTAAGCCATGAAAACTATGCACAAAAAACAAAAACTTCGTAGGATTCGTTATCATAGAATCTAATAAGGCCTATTTCTTAAACTAGATTTAAAAATCTGTCGCTAAAGACAATTTTTTCTTTGAATTTTTTAAAATATCGTGAAAAGAAAATCTAAAACGAGCGCTGCACTGTCGAAACTTAAAGAAAAAAACTTCTTCTCACATTGCTATGTCATTCGCGGTCGCATGTTGGTTTGTGTTTTCCAAAGTTTTCTTTTAATTTATTTGAAATATCTAACCTGTCTTCATTGAACTAAATTGCATCTCAAGCCAAAAGTTTTTAACTCCCTCACACAGTTGCTACCAAGTCACAAAGAACTACGAACCATTGACCACGCTATACACAAAGTTTCCTCCGGTCGTCGTCCTTTTACCTAACCTTTTACAAAATAGAACCAAACATGAAAGAAAAAACAACTTCAATTCACTTGAGTGTATAGGTTTAGGTATAAATTGAAAATCGTCCCAGCGGAGAAATTTTTGACTTTCGCTTGAACCCACTTTAGTTATGTTTACAAAAACACTTTGACATTCATGGTTCCACTTAAAATGAATGAATGTACATTTTCTTTTGGGCTACCTTTAAAACGGGTGGTGATTAATGAGCACACGTTGCATAGAAAATTTTCAAAGTAAAATAAAAAAAAAATAAAAAATATAATAGAAAAACATTTTTCGAAGGTGTTTACATAGGTTGAGAGAGAAAATCAATTTCGTTCTGTGAATAGCAAAACATTATTATGTAACCTTTTCAACCTTATACCTTATACCTAATCTGCAAAATAAATCGGCCGAGCTTTTGCATATATGTATGTATATACGGTGGGCCTATATCTTGCTATTTTTTTGTACATCTGAATATAGATTGAACAGGTATTTTTGTTCAGATGTTTATACAGCTTATCCTTTGGGTATACGCTCTTATTATAGCAATTCTTTTTAACTTAAATTGTCCCTAAAGAATGTCCAAGCACATCAGGGTCCGTAGGTTTATTGAAAAGTTTCTTTTTTTGTGTCCTGTAACGTGGGTAGAGCGGATAATGACAGTTTGTCTTCATTCTTTAATAGCCCCATTTTAAGTTTGATTGGGAGGTGATTTTCTTTCTTTTAAGGATGCTTTAGGCTCAGTGAAGTTATCTCCAAGCTTCGAAAAAAGACGAGCTATTAAAGTGAATTTGTTTATAAACACTGGAATTACATTTTTTAACAAGAGTTTTTAGAAACAAGAAGGTATAAAACAGAATGTAGATAACCTTTTTAGTTTCCAATCAATGAAAACGTTTGCAAAACTGAAATTGACTGTGTGAATATGGCTCCTGATATTCGACATATCGTCAGTCTGAAAATTCACAAGTACAAAATTGAAAAAAATGAGGTCTTGTTGTGGAAAAATCTTTACGAACATTTTTTTCTTGGAGATAAATACATGATAATGTAGATGTCTTATGGTGTACAATTTTAAAACTAATTTCAAAAGAAACACGTTTAATTTTCACTTTTTGTGTAAGCTGAAGATCTCATATAGAAATTGATAAAGGTTATTTTATAAGGACAATTTTTTGTGCAAAACAATTTGCAGCAAACAACTGCTTTTTAAAAGAAAAACTTTGTACACACATTAAATATTTCTAACTGACATCCAACGTGAGACCTCAGAGCGACAGTTTAGAGCAACTCTATTAAGACAAAAGAGTAAGATTTCCCTAAAAAAAACTCGTAGAATTTGCATTAACTTCATAAATCAGGGACAAATGTAAAATTGCAGAGAGATAGAGCAACTTCATAAGAACGGTCTTAAGTGCCAAACAACGTTGATATTATTTAAAGAGGACTACAAGTTGTTTTCGTAAAAATGGGCGTTGCACTTGCATTCACTTGTCATTATTTAAACGACGTAGCTCAATGTCAGCCATCAGGTAAATAATTTGTTGTACTTGAAGAATTTAAAAAAAAACACACTAACAAGTTTAAAACAATGAAGATGCTTCGGATGACAGCAGGAGTAACGAAGCTTGATCGAATTAGAAGTACTAAGATCCGTGGAAGCCTTCATGTCAAAAGTACCATCTTGGACAAAATTCAGAACGACCGGCTCAGTTGGTATTGTCATGTTCAAAGGAGAGATCCGCAGACCCCCCTCCAAAAGGCAATATCGTACAACGTTTCAACAAATTCGCGACGAAAAAGAAAAGGCAGGCCAAAACACTCCTGGTACAAGCAAATGCAAAAACAGCAGCATTTGGTTGGCCTCAGACATGGAACAATCCAGAACCGGGAGACTTGCCGACGCTTTCTGAGGTCAACGCGGCGTATCCCACAGGCGGATCACTAGTGTGAAGCAGAAAAGTGGGAGAGTTGTGATCGCTTCAAGATCACTACTCGTAACGACGGAAATGAAATGAAAAGAAGAACAAGTTTAAAACAAAACACTATTTTTGAAAAGAAAGGTGTTGCACCTGCATTTACTATATTAACAATCGCACAACATTTACTTATATATTTTTAGAATTCATACTTTAGAAAGTGTTAAAGAATTCTATCCAATTGGAACAATATCCATTTGCAATAACTACGTAAATGGCGCCCAACGCAAGATCTCAGAGAGATTGGAAAAAGCCATTTCAAAAAGACAGTTTTTTGAGACTGATAACTATCGAACAACGTTGAAAAGACAAACTTTAGTAAGAAACAAGTTGCACTAATGTATTGAATATAAAGGGTTTTTTTAGAGGTGTAGAACTTCGAATTGAAATAAAACACAAGAAAATCGTTTCAATGTCCATCAATTTATTGGATGGATAATTTTATGCCATTGCTTAAATTTTATTTCGAGAATGTACCTCTAGACTGTGGTGTGAAGTCTAGAGGTCCAATTTTCAACCACTTTTTTGAGCATTTTAGGCCATATGTAGTAACGCCACGAACGTTGGCTTCCAAGCCACCTAACATTTCTGGTTTGTTAACGCAGACGACCAACTCCACATATTCCCAAAGAAAATAATCCACACGATCTTGGTTGCCAATTGACAGGTCTATTCCGCGAAATTATGCGCTCATCGAATATTTCCGTCAATAAACCGATTGTGACATGCGCTGTGTGGCATGTAGTGCCGTCTTGTTGGAACCACATCTCATCCACATTCATTCCATACAATTCGGGAACAAAATAGTCGGTTATCATGGCTCTATACCGGTCTCCCTCTCTATTAACGATAACTGGCTCACCAGCATTATTTCGGAAGAAGTATGGGCCAATGACTCCACCAGCCCATAGAGCACACCAAACAGTCAGTTTTTGTGGATGACATGGCGTCTCAAGGTACTCATGTGGACTTTCTTTACTCTCTTTTCTCTTTTCTCTTTTTCATTCAACCAAAAATGAGCCTCATCACTGAACAAAACTTTGCGATGAAAACCAGCATCGAGATCAATCTCATTTTCGGCCTATACGCCAAAATCATGACGCATGGTCTCGCGGCTTCAATTCTTGCACAAGCTGGATTTTGTAAGCTCGTAAGCCAAGATCTTTTTGCAAAATCTTCCATAAAGTTGATGGACAAAGCTCCAATTGCTGTGCACGGTGCCGAATCGATTCATTCGGGCCCTCTTCAACATTTTGCTCTACAGCGGCAATTGTTTCTTCGGTGCGCACTGTTCGACGTCTCTGCGGATGCGCATTATCACTTAAGTGAACGTAGTGGGAAAACGATCCATGGCTAACCGAATTAATTGCTCTGATGGACGATTATGTCGACCATAAAATGGGCGGAGCTTGCGGTAAACTTCGCGAACTGAACCATTGTTTTCGAAATAAATTTGCACAATTTGCAAGCGTTGTTCTTTTGTCTACCTTATTATGATGGAAAAAAAATTGTTGCAATTGCTGTTGTTGTTTAAACAGGCGCCAATTACCAATACCGCAAAGGTTTATAAAAAAAAAAGCCTAAATGAATTACCTGGTCAGAGGCATGAATTTCAGGTAATATTTGAAGCGTCGTAAAAAAAGCAATATTTTGACCACCCATGTTTTTTTAAAGTTATTTATAAACATTTAAAGAAAACAGAAAAATATATAAAGAGTTAAAAATTAAAAAAAATTGCAGCTGATGAAGTGAGACTAACAGAATGATAAAAAAGTGAAGGGATTTAACTCCCTTGAGATGGTTAACATACTGTTACCTTAAAAAATATTCATTGCTCACAAAATTGATAGAATCTCTTTAACTTATACGAATTCCAAATTTAATTCAGGTGAAAAAAATTTAAAGCATCCTTGGATAACTTAATAAACGCTTGTTCCCCATAAACAGATTGTTAATGCTCTGAATAAATTTCACAGAGGGAACCCATATATTCCAAAAAAAAGAAAACACGACAATGAAAAATGAAATCACGCGAATTGAAGCATAGCATTTACAACAAAATAAAGCTCCTGCAAAATACGCAAGAATAACACCTAAACATCATTTGTCATACCCACAAAGAGATTCAAATCGTCTCGCCATCTATGAGAGATAAATAAATTCTTTTTTTTTTTCTTCTGTTATTTCTAATGGTGGTTTCTCACGCATAGGGCACAGATCAAATAGAAATGTATCTATAAATGCTTTCTGCAACACCATTAAATGTTAATCATACGACGACCGACGGTATCATGCGTATAACTGTATACACGTATAGTTCCTGTAGCTATATATAAAGCACACCTATACATAAATCAATTTTGTACAATCATATTTATGAATGAGTCTGAGGTGAATTGCAATTTTCGCAAAACCTAACTGCATCAAGACACGAGGGTTGGAGGTAATTAGTTCCAATTGTTGCAAACGTACGCGGTTACTGTTTACATATTTGTATTCGTCACGTTTCATGGGCTATTATAAATTTTTAATTGAAATTCATAGTCTGGCAATCGTCGCTGGAGAAGAAATCAATACGTTTACATGACGTTGACATGTTTACACGCACCCTCGATTGTTGGTTATTTATTTAAAATCAAAAGTCACATCGATATGTCACTATTCGCAGTCAATGGCACTGACTCTGTCACTTGAGTCCTTGACGAGATGTGGTTGGGGTTGTGACACATTTGATATGCGTTCAAAGAAGTCGGTGGTTTTATTGTAAGTTCTTTTGATTAGTTTGTTTGAAAAATTTGAGGAGTTTCTTTGAAAACAGACACATACATACATTCAATCCCTGGAACTGTTCTCTGCCATTTGTCCTTACAAACATATCGTCGGTTGGCAATGAATGTGTACCTATGTGAATGAAACCTTTAGCTGGGTGCGCCTTTTATGTGGCAGCAAACGTTACTTCGGTAGAACACAGAAGTACCTTTGAGTACGCTTTAACTGCTTTGTAAATTGCTGTGCATAAATAATAAGAAATAGCTATTTCTATTTATTACAACATTAACATTTAACTAAAAAAAAATGTAAGGTTCTTCATATTGACACTGCAGGTTTAGTGTCACGACATTGTTAGTGTCGGCACTCTGATACTAGAATCGACTGTGTCGCTAGTAAGCTCATCGGTTTAATTATTTCAAACTTCTATGACAAATGATAGCAGCTAGCATTTCCAATGCAGTATGTATGTGACACTACAATTATGACACTAGGTGTAACCGTAGGTGCTGCCATCCAGTGCTCTAGGCTCTAGCCCGCACCTAAGGGCCTTTGAACTTCAACCATAACTTAGTGCAGGCAACTGGCAATGGACCAATGGCCATGCACCCATTGGCTTTTTAGTTGTAAGGTTCGCAATGAACCGTCTGTAGTGCCTCTCAAACACAAGTACATATCTAGAAATAACTAAAAGAGGAACCATGGCATATGGCAAATTGATACCGTCTCGATTGCACGCCATGCAATTAGTAACTGTGTATATGATGGAGAGTTTTTTAGAAGTTTTTGAAACACAAATCCATCGAAACAAGGAGTACGTTTTCCAGCACTGTGTAATGAAGTTCTTTGAGCCCTTCGAGCAGATCGCAAGGTCCTTGCGAAATGTTAGTTTTAAACGGATATTGACTCATCTTGAGTAGTATTTGACTGAAGACAATTAAAGGTTTATTACAAGATTACAAGAATTTTTTGAACGTAGTTTCTATTTTTTGCATTCTCTTTTCACTTTTTATTCTAAATAAAGTGCTCCGTATTTTCCTCCTTTTTCTTTGAAATCTCCAAATTATAAGACCAACTTTAAACTAAAGTTTAAATTTTTGGCTATCCGACCTCCGTGTTCGTATTTTGACGAGTAGGTAAATTTTTCAATCTCCTTATAGGCACGCCGCATATTATGTCAGTCGGTAGGCCAATCGCGTGTTCAATTTGAAGTCAACAATCAGGGCCTGGATTGCGTAACGTGTAAGACGAACGATAGTCCTAGACCTCAAAAGGATACCAAAATTTTTAAAACGATAGTAAAATTTCTATTCTTCAATTGCTGAAGGCGGGGTTACATTGGACAATCTTTTGACGTTTAAATCGACAGTAGAAATTTGAACGACAATCGTCGAAAAAGTTACGAACTCCAAAGCGAGCTAAAAATTATGTACGCTTTATTTAGATTTCCTTTATCTTCCTCCCATAAACTTGTTCGAAATTCAAAACATGAAAACTCCCTGTTGCAAAATACCCACATGCCCCAAGGGGGTGAGTTCTGTTTATTGTAACGGCAACTTATGATTGAATAGGCACAAATTCGGGTTTGCAGAATCGAAAATTGCCCTGTACTGATTCAAACATAAATAACAGCCATACACCCCCAGCTGTTCTCAATCGACAAATACGCTTCAAAATTCCCCACTAGCTATACTCGACGATGACGGCACACGTAGTAAAGTTGGTTACTGTTTTCCAAAATTATCAAAGAAACAACATGGAAAATGGAGTAATAATACATAACTACCATTCTATGCATTAATAAATGAACAGTTATTGTATGGACATGTCTTCAATGTGAAATAAAATGATGTTTCTCTTTCCAGAGTTAGGTATACGGATGTACACTCGTATGTAACCCAAACAATCAATGCGGAGCACCATGTGTTCGTTACTCTTCCATGAAGGAAAGTAGAGGAAGGAAAAACAAATCTCATATTATCTTTTTATTTGGAAGAAATAAAAACCCATTTTTTGGCCTTTAAATTCGAATATGCCATCAGTTACCCCCCATTGCACTTGAAAAGCGTTGAGACGAGACGACCGTCTACCATCGTCATGAGAAATCATCGATTGGCAAAAATCTTATATTTTATTAAATTCGCAATAAAAACGTCTTGATTCGCCAAATTAAACTTCTTTGGCATAGTGTAAGACGAGAGTCTAATAAATACCGAAAACAAAACTCGAAACGGCTATAAAAGTTCTTTTTTGGCCAACGCGTTTAGAATATATTTTCATCTAGTGACAGCTGTCGTTCGCAGCTTTCCATCCATCGTTTTCGATGCGGCTCAACGGGCGCGACGCGACGTAGGTGTACAAGCTATACATTACCCACGGCTGACGACTGTGCTATCGGTGTAGCCCAATAGCTGCAAGGACTATGTCTCTGCATCAGGGATAGGTACAAAGCGATTTTCAGCTGTTTCGTCGTCGATGAAAAGTGAATAGGCATGGGGAGACCACCCAAGGGAGGGCGCGTTCAATGAGGGATGGTGATGGTGATTTGGTGATTTATATTCCCCACCGGCCGATTATAAGTTCGACGTTTTCTGATTCTTAAACAGCTGCGCGCTGCTAATCTAAGGCTGTTGGTTCATTGGAATGTGTGCAATGTTGGAACTGTAGCTTTCAGCGGCAATTAGTTCAAGTTATATCGCCAAGAATTGTTTTTATCGCTGTGCTTTCTGTCGTCGTAGATTTTCGTTCGTCATTTCTCTTAAATCCCCAGGCTATTATTTTATTCTCCAGGTAACACAAAGCAACAACAAATAAACTGCAAAAAAATAACATTCATTCCTCCCGCGTACATATGAATGACTCTTAGTCTCGCACACAGCTCAGGGGCTTAAACTCTACACTAAGGGTGTTGGCAAACAGCACTTAACCTTATTCGATCAGCAGCAGCCAAGTGAGAATGCATGGACAGGACAAGGAGCTGCTGAGTATGCTTCAGCGTGGAAATTCTCAAATATTTGCACTTTTCTCCATTGTCAGTCTCGTTGTCGTTGGCCAAGACAAGAAACACATCAGAATGAACTGAATGCCCTACCTCATCTTTACTCTCCCCCCTACTCTCTACTCTGTTATGTGACAGGCCCAGGACCAAATTTTATGTTTGTTCTGGACTTAATTTTAATCAAAGCATTACAGGAAGTACCTATCGAAGTGAATGTGAAATATGTGTGCGCTCATGTGCACATGTGTTTATTTTGCAAATCCGGTGACAGATGGTGTCCTTTGCTCGTTCTCTAGTACTCCGACATCGATTGGTGAACTCTTTTGTGTATTACTTAACACTAGCGCCTAATTCTTATAGTTAACAATGCTTCCTACTCTTTTTTCTGTGTTTTTGGTTGGTTGTCGGTTGTCGGTTGTCGCTACTGTGCATCTACGTAAATCTTTTTTCTTATTATTTTGTTTCCGGACTGAAGTATTACTTAACACATTTTCTGAGTCACGCTGTAAGTACACTTATGCTTAGAATTTTTTATTTCTTATTTTTTTACTTTGTATTCTGGTGTTGCAACTTTTTGTTCTTTTTATGTTCGGTTTTGAGAGTCGAGCACTCAATGTGCACTACCTAGCTTTGATGTTTAGTAGAGCACACACACACACTCACATATTCACACACACACACACGCAAATGTTGAAACTCTACTGCAGCACTACTACTACACAAGAGCGCAATATATGAGCTTTGGTATTTGTGGGGCTGCTGCACTGCTCTGCAGCCCAACAATATAATGGCAAACTTGATCTGCTTGGAACCGTAGATGGGGTTTGATTGGTGTTAGTGGTGGTGGTGTTGATGGAGGGTAGTTTTCTTATTGTTGTTTGCTTTTTATGAGGGTAAACCAAGGGTATAGTAGTTGGGGGAGCTCAATGCACTGGATTCTGATTGCACATTGTCTTGCAGATATTTGGGCCAGGAGGTAAGGACGAGGATTATGATGACCCTCCAGTTACGTTGTTACGTGGTCCTCCGGGACCACCTGGTAATGCAGGCAAAGACGGACGAGATGGAATGGATGGTATGAAAGGTGATCCTGGTGAACCTGGGGAGCCAGGGTCGTTGGGACCTCGAGGATTAGATGGTTTACCTGGAGAGCCGGGTATTGAAGGGCCACCGGGATTGCCAGGATATCAGGGTCCCCCAGGTGAGAAGGGCGATCGAGGCGATATTGGTCCACCTGGTCTTATGGGTCCTCCCGGACTACCTGGACCACCTGGCTATCCAGGTGTAAAGGGTGACAAAGGAGACCGCGGTGATTCAGTGAGTATCTGAAGGTCAAGTATGATTAAATGCGATCTTAACTGCCTCTTATCTTAGAAGTACAGAAAAATGCGAAGACGACAGGACGATGGTATGTCTGATGCACCTCACACTCCAACGATTGAATATGTAAGTATATTGAAAACATTCCCAAGTATCGTCGAAAATACGGATATTTTTATATTAAAGGCTTAGCATATTATAAAAAAGAGAAATTGGGACATCAATTAAAAAATTTGTCAGGTCAAATTAGTTCATATGTATATAATGGAATTTTTTTTTAAATTTCGACATAGAAAACGTGGCGCTCCTCGCAGGTGGTTCACTGATGTGAATCAGACGAGCACGAAAGCTGTGATCATTTTGAAGAAGTCACAATGCTCATATCGCCGTTAAACAAAAAGTAGAATGGAAAGCAGAAATGGCTTTGTGGGTAATGTTCTAAGGATTATTTTCCTACAAAGCAGGTGCAGTTTCTGTAAGAAGCGATATTTAGCAACATGAAAATATTGTTCCCAAAACTAAAAAGTTGTGCTGGAACCTGCATGAAGGACTATAGCAAAAAGTCTAATCTAATATTCTCAGTGAGTTTATGCAAAGCCAGGTTAACTGCATTGGATTTTTAAAAAAGAATTTTTAGTCCTTTGGCTGTGCAATGTCTGAATTTAAAAAAGCGCGTGCCTTAGTATTCTTTTTGGAAAGTATTCGTTTCTCCTTTTTTCTGTTCAGCTCAAGCAGCTTAAAGAGATTGAATTCGCTTTTTCTCTCTAAGCGAAGAATGTCTAAAGTTGTTCCTGTACCACAGTTGTTACAGGTTTTCTGTTTTCTGCTCCATAGAGCAGGTTTATTTGGGAAAGGTTTTACTATAAAATTGCCAAGATGCAGTCCTTCAATTGATCTCTCAACTTATGTTGCTTTCTATACAGTAATAGTAGGGTCCAGATCAACAAGTCTTTTAGTCCTTGAATCCCAACATACTTCATATTACCTTCATTAATAGTACGATCCATTTTCAACACCTCATCATTAGCAACAAAGTGAAGTATATTTTGAATTAGTTTACGGCTCTTGTCAGCTCACGAGTTCCGTACAACTCGTTCAAGAATGATGTATAACGTAGGTGTTAGACGTAATATGACAGCTCTTCGTTGACTTAAACACTCCTTGACATCAAAAGAACTTATTGTGTTGGACTTATAGGCGAAACTGGGATTCGAACACCGAAATCATGCGTCCAAGTATGATCTAACCATAGCATCACGGCACATACGAACCAAAATTCACGCCCACTCTTTACCAACGCATTTCCAGCTACTTATAGAAGCTCTGCTGGACGCACAAATGGCCCAGAAACCACAGTTCTGATATTGTTATAAAGACTTCTTATAGGGTGGGTAGAAAGATCCGCCTGGCCATGGCGGTGGTGGCATGATTTTTATCGGCGTATACAACAACCAGCAGAAATATTAATTGAATAGTCTCAGCACCGACTACATCGGCATCTATACATTTCTATGTTTATATCCAAAGGCTTCACTATTCCATTCATATGTTTTTTTTTTTTTCAGAAATTTATTTTTTTTTTTTTTACTTTTGGAGAAATACGTTACGCATCGTAAGGAAGTATCAATACTTCCCCGTGTGTCGAACTCTCCAAGGTTTACTAAACTTGGCATACCGTCTGAAACTCCAAAAGTTTCTCGCTGATCTCTCCCTCGGTACCACTTGCTCATTTCTTCCAGGAGGCATTCGTGCTTAGGTGACGGGTTCTAGTTCCTCAAATGACTCTTTGTATTTCTTTGTTTTCAGAATCTGCGTCCGGTATATGCTTATTCGCCTCCAACTCTCCTCGTTTCTCAGCATCTTTTGGATGATATTGTTTGGGCTGAGCTCTCCGATCATTCTGCTTATTTCCGGACGGGGAGACTCCCACTGCGCCCGAACGCTATATGAATAGTGTCGTCTGTCAGCGAATCTACGTATTGGTACGAAGAGCTTCTTCTTTTTCCAATCTTGTGTAGGAAAGCGTTGAAATACCCGTATCCGATGAGGAACTGTGTGACAGTAGTTAATTTTACCGTGTTTCCGGTTATTCCATTCGCTCCGATCAGCCTAGCACTCCAGCGCCCTATGCTTTCCGACTCCAATCGTTCTTGCCACTTCTGCTTTGTGATCGATGTCGCTTCCGTGTTCACCGCTTCCCTACTTTCTTTTCATGTATGTATTTCCCTTGTGTTGCAAGGAGGTCAATTGTTAATACACCTGCAACTACAAGAACTATTGGCTCAGACACTGTACGGTACGCGCTCACTGTACGCAAGGCATAGCGCCTCTGTACCGATGCTAGTTGTTTCCGGTACTTTTCCTGTTTTAGTGCTTCAGCCCAAATATTGCTTCCGTACAGCAGAATTGAATGTGTTGTTGCGAGAAGAAGTCTCCGTTTGCTCGCCGCCTACATTCGCAATCAGCCTAGATAGGTGGCTTGTAATCTTGGATGCGCGTTCAGCAGCCTTCCTTTTTTGTCCCAAAGCTCAGTATCATGTCGAGCTTTATTCCCAGGTATTTTACCAAGTTTTTGCTTACATTTTTTTTTTTTGTATAAGAAGTACTACCCTAGTCTTATCAGTAGACAGCCTATATAAGATCGCTTCTCATGATTCTGAGGAGTGACAGCCGCTTCTCGATTTGAAATGAGAATCGACTCAAGAAGCACTAACACATGTTACTCAAATGTCAAAAAGAAAATTTTCTTCAAGGAATATTTTTTAAGAGCCATAGGTGTTTCACTCACACAAAGGCAATTACGTTAAACTGAACAGAAATTATTTTGGGTGTTCCATTGGTTTTTAAAATGAGTGCTTCCCCGAGTGAAACCAATGGAAAGTGCCAATAGAAACAGACATGAATGTTGTTTTAAAGGTGTCAACGAATTCTTCTTGATTTATATTTATTTGTGTCAAAACAAATAAAAAAAATACGTCCCTAATAACGGTAATATAAACAACAAAACCCAAAAATATTCCTAAAAACTCACATTCAATTCGTTATAAAAAGTTCAATCATTTACATAATTGAAACATTATTTTTCAAAATAAGCTCTATGGACCGCCTGGACCACCTGGCCCAATAGGTCCTCCCGGCCATCCCGGCCTAGCGGGAGAACGTGGATTAGATGGACGCAAAGGAGACCAGGTAATATTATCTTAAATTTTTGTTTTTTAAACTTCCACGCCCACAAAGAATACACATAAATAATTATACTGACAACAAATCCATCATGTTAACGCTTTAGGGCGAGAAGGGACTCAAAGGCGATCAAGGTCCAATGGGCTTACCTGTAAGTTTGATTTTTTTGTGAGATGTTATTTTTTCAATAACTTACCGACACTGATAATTATTTATTGACTGATGAATTTAATCAGGGTCCAATGG
This sequence comes from Melanostoma scalare, assembly GCA_949752695.1. Classification (NCBI taxonomy): domain Eukaryota; kingdom Metazoa; phylum Arthropoda; class Insecta; order Diptera; family Syrphidae; genus Melanostoma; species Melanostoma scalare. Next base: position 235,526,157 of record OX456985.1, on the reverse strand, counting down.
GTATGCGAGGTGATTCTGGTTCGTTTGGCCCGGCGGGAAAACCTGGACATCCGGTAAGTGATGTTTTGTTTTTTGTTTTTTTTTTTTTTTTGTAGTATGGCTTTGGTTGAGGGAGCTAACTGAGCTTATTTAATTTCTCTTTCACTGCCGTTTTGTTACTAATGATTATAATCTCTATTTCTAACAGGTGTGGGCTTATTAACCAAACACTTTACGCTGACAAAAATAAAAACAAAAAAAATATCCTCCGGCAAAAATGTTAATGGGCTGCTACTATACTCTACCAATACTGCACACAAGTTCATTGTTGTTGCTTTAAAAAAAAAATTAATGAAAACTCAACAGAGTTTGCCGCCAAATCTTAATAAAACCTTTTTTCAAAATAAAAAATTCACAGTAAAACATTTTCAGTTATTTTCAAAGTTATGTTCTTAAATGGTTGTAAATATTTCATTCAATGCACGCTTTCCCTTACATACATATAACTTTAAAAGAAAAAACCAAAATAATTGTTGTAAATTAAATATAAATAAAAAAAAGCTGAATTTGTAAAAAACAAAAACAAAATTAAGATTTCTATTTAATGAAAAAAGAAAAAAAAAACATAAAATACATTTCGTCCATTGCAAATAGTTATTCATATACATTCAATTACAATCATTAGCCCCATATTTTTTATAAATACTTATATCGCTTGACTCTTTAACCTAATTCCTATTTATAAAAATAAATACATTTACCTACCTAAACATAAACCTACTCAAAAATATTTACATTATACCCACTCCCAAATTGAATCCTAATTCAAGTTCAACAAAACCATATCGCACAACAGAATTTACAACTAAAAAACGTTCAATTTTCGTATACCTAATACCAATTAGTTCAGACCCTTTTCTTTTGTTCTTTATTTTGCCTGCCCAAAAATTTTGTTTTTATTTTTCTTTCGTATGATTCCTTTTTCTGAAAATAAAAAAAACTAAATAACTAAATATTATGACAGCATGGAAGCAGTTTTTGTACCGTCCATACGCTTTGTATAAATTATACAAAAGCTTAAAAATAAAAACAAAAAAAAATTTAATGTGAAATAATAAATTAATTAATGTAGTACAATTTTTCTACAAATTGGAATAAACTCTTCCATCGATCATTGCATATTTAGCTAGGTTTAAAAAAAAAATAAAAATAACAATAACAATTACAAAGACATATTTACATGCGCGTATAAAATAATAAATGATAAACAAAAAAAAACTTCTTATTGGTTTCATATCGAATATATACTAAATTTTTGAAATCCTCAAGCGCCAGACTATTTCCTCCAACTGCATTCAATTATCATTCAAATGATGTCCTTTTTCAATCAATTATATATACCTATATATAAATATATATTTATAAATGTATGTGTTTTTATTTAAAAATAATAATGAATCCAAATCTCTATATATGTATATTTAAATTTCCTTTTTTTATTATATTACTATATTATCAATTAGATAACGAAAATATACTGAATTCAATTACTAACCCTAAAGATAAATTTAAATTGACATCAATTAAGAAGAAATTTTCTAATTATGTAAGTAAACTTGCAAGGTCCCCTCCCTCAAAACAAAAACAAAAATAAATAAATAAAATAGTATTTTTGTAAAAAAAAATAAATTTGTAACTAATAAAACTAACGTTATGATTATCATTATAAAGATGAATTTGCACATCTGCAGAATGTATTTGAATAATATTCCAATACTTTTTTTTACATATATAATTATATACATACGAGAAGTATAGTGCGCTCAATTGTTTGTTTGTTTGTTTGTTTTTTATAATAATAATCTGTATATAATAAGAAAATTGAATTTTGCTGAAACTATTAATTGAAAGGAAGAAGAAAAATCAAAAAAAAAAACACAAAAGAAAATCATTTGTTTTAAATGTGTTTTCATATTTTGGCAGACAAATAAAGTAAAGCGTATCATGAAACTAGTGTGTGTTTGTGAGTTGCTGAACGAAATCATTTATAACTCATTGAATGTATTTTATGTGAAATCATATGAAATAACTTTAGAGACATCAGATCCTTCAGAAGTTCTAGAGAGTAAGATATTGTTTTATAAATTGGTAAAGAAAAGAATTAAGAATAAATGTGGCGATATCAGGAGAAATGTTTTTTAACTTGCCTTTTGGAAACAGAACTCCTTTAAATATTCTCCCTCTATTTAATTTGAAAAATACGTCGAGCATTGTTCAAACGTAGGGTCAAAACAGTGATTTTTTATTGCAATTCGAAAGATTCATTTTCAGATTCAAGACTACTTCTTTCAATTGAACATATTTTAAGTTTTTCGTAATCTGGTTGGCATTAGCAGAGTTCACACTGTACAATTAGTTGGACATACTTCGTTTGTTTGGTCGGATGTAGTTTGATTTGTTTGGTCGGATGTAACATTCAGACTTATCATACTTGTCGTCCAACATTATGACTTATGCTCCTCCACTTCAAAGTTTTCAAAAATATTTGAAAACAATCCAACAAGTTGGCCAAGCGGTCGGCTGAGGGTTTACATAACATTATCACATTATCCAACATTGGTCGTTAAAACCAAAGTCTGTCCAACTAATTGTACATTGTGAACTCGGCTGTTAGATAAGAAAAACTTCAGATCCGAAGAGGAACCTCTTCGAAATAAAATTATGATCCCTTTTTTTAACAGAATATTTCTTTAGATTTAGACATTTATTGCAACATTTTGGTCAGAGAGCGGGAAAAAGTACCGTTTTTTTAGTTTTAAACAACGCATCCTTTTTCGGAGATTTAATTTTACTTCGAAGTTGGTGTCGTCGTAAGAAATTTTTTACAAATGCGGCAACGCATTGCATTCCCAAAACTTATCGCAGGACGTCGGGTCGGCCGATCGGAGAACTACCACGAGGAAAAATGTCTCCGAATCGTATGAAATCGGAGTGAATTCCGCTCCGACGGTTACCTCGATTGTCATGGCTCGTAATTTTATTACAATTAGAGGCAAATATCAATTTCTTCTTCAAAAGCGGTCATTTTCCTCTATCTTTAGGTCTGTTTCTTTACTTTCTGGGTAAAGTTTGGGAAAAAGCCCGGGAAAAAGTTTGGGCTAGAGCTTTTTAATGTTGTTTTTGTAATCTCCATCCGAAAATGAAAAGTAAAGATACGCCTTTTGGGATGTTTCTTGCTGAATGACATTTGTCATGCACTCTCTGTAGAGATGTAAAAAAACATACAAACAATTTTGTTTCAGAAACGTGCTAAAATGAGCTCAAAGCAATATTGCATTGCATATTTAACATTATTTTGAATTTTCAAACCAACAAATAGAGATTATGCTTTCTATTTTTCATTTAATTTCAAAAATAAATTTGAATTCAATCGAAATGTTTCGATCAGCTGATTTCACAAACAGCCGATTTGACAAGCAAGAAAGTGCACGAGCAAATTGTTCGGGTAAATTCTTACTGGAGGGGAAGTGACTAAAAAGCAAAAGCTCTGCCACTTTTACGTCAAAAAAAAGTAAAGATACACGTTTCGGGATCCCGCGGGATCCCACGGGATCCCGCGTGTGAGTAAAGATACAGACCTTTTATGTAGTCATAACTAAAACATTCTAGTTTTCATTTGACTTTTTTCAATATTCCCCATTATATGACAAACCAATAAAACAGTGGCTACATTCTTCATGGCCGTTCAACATTAGCTTGGGCTATTTATCGCCCTTTCGTATTGCTCAACTTCATTTTTCAGTCCTAAATTTTTTCGGTCGGTCAACCAATAAACGCATAACTTATGCTGTAAATCTAGAACTCTTCTCTCTTATTAGAGGTTCCTTTTCTTAGAACACTCTAAAATCTAAATAGAAGAAAAGAACATTTTGTATATCTTCTTAACAAAAACCATTTTTCCATCTGTATAAATTCTACTCGCAAACATATATATCTACTTTTAGACTCGAAAACTAACAAACCAACTTCACTAATTCACAAATAACTTAAGTATACGGTTAATGATACAATCACTAGCTTCAATGCACTTACTAAAACCGAAATTAATTTTCCAGGGTCCCCCTGGATTAGATGGAATGAAGGTACATTCAGTTTAATCCCAAATTTTGAGAATATTCAAAAAAAATTCCTATTTACAGGGTGCCCAAGGTGAAACAGGTCAAAAAGGTGAACGAGGAGACCCTGGACTTCCAGTAAATATATAAATTTTCTAAGCAATTTTATCTTCCCAAATTAAATTTTGTTACATTTAAGGGAACCGATGGAATACCCGGACAAGAAGGGCCACGTGGTGAAAAGGGATCAAGAGGAGATCCTGGTCCACCAGGGAAACGAGGAAGGAAAGGCGATCGCGGTGACAAAGGTGAGCAAGGTGTTCCTGGCCTAGACGCACCTTGTCCGTTAGGATCAGATGGCTTACCACTACCAGGTTGTGGTTGGAGACCACCAAAGGTAATATTTACAATGTTAATTCAAACAACTGGTGTTGGGAGACAACCTTATTTTTTTTGGCATTGGAATATGCCCCAAGAGCTTATCTTGACACCATTGGACTAATTATTGTCAACAAGCTTTGCATGTCATAACCTTTTTTAGTTTACTTGTACTCAGCTTTATCTAGTTGCACTAACAAATATTAACATTAAACCCTCATAAAACAAAAACAAACAAACACAGGAGCCAGCTATATCCACACCCATCCATAAAGACTATCTACCGGATGTGACCGCACCGGAGAACAATGCGAGCGATTATGAGCAAGAAGAAGACGAAGAAGAGACCGGTGAAGCTGAAGAAGAATACGATGACTATCAAGACAACATGCACAATTCGGACTAAATAGTTTTTCTGCTTCTTTGTAGTACCGTAGTTTTCCAACCATAACATGGCACTTTGCACAGCTTTTTTCAGTTCAAACAGAGTACCATCATCTTTCTACAAAAAATTAGCTCCTGCTTAAACACAATGAACAGCTTTAACTTAAATAATTTAAATCCTAGGTACTAAGTACACATTAACAATTTAAAATGCGGTGTATGGCTTTCTGAAAAATCAATTTGCACAAAAAAAAATATCAAAAATTCATATCAACTATGTATTTTACAATGAACTTTGCAGGGAAATTTACAAGACTGGCTAATCGAGGAACTCAATGCGATGAAAAAATCAAAAAATACAGTTTAGGATAAAGAAAAAACTATTAATTTTTTTTTGTAATAAAGGAACATACACATTAGGAAATAGAACTTTACGAGTACCTAATTAACAAAGAGCAGGAGAGCTTTTCAATCGAGTCAATCTATTTTTTTTTTTTTTTAATAAACTTTACATTTCAAGTATTTCATGTCGTTTTTAAAAGATTCAGTGATTGAAACGGGCTATGCCAATGAAATAGATGTTAACATTCTGAATTATTATATTATGTTGAAAAATATGTATGTTTAAGGTTATAAAATTATTTTGTATTTATAGTAATGATAACAAATCGAAGAACAATTTTAATAAACATGTCTTTTTCAAAACAGTGTTTTTTTTTTCAATTATTTTAAATATAAGGACATCCAGAGGCTGAGCCCAGCCAACACTGTGTGCATTCAATTTGAACTAGCTTCTGAAAAACTGAATAGGCTCGCTCAAGAACTAATCCGATAGGCTTTCTCTGATACTCGTATTTTAGAAACCTTTTTGAACGATTCAGATATCTTGCTGCCGACAACAGGTGTGAAATATAAAAATTCAAGTTTTAAAAAAATAACATTGAAATGTCGTTGGTCAACGACTGGAATTTGTTATTTTCGGTTTTCCCTGCGACTAAACAAAACTCTCATACTGAAATTTCAAAAACCAACATCAAAAGAAACAAAAGTAGATTCTCTATTAGTTGATTACTTGGGTAAAAAGGTATTTCAAAAATTCTCGTATGCCGGTTGGAGTGGGTTTGTGTCTCTACTAAGGGCTTCACACGGAAGCAACAACAAAAAGATGTTATTGAACACCCCAAGTCACCAACAATTTGTGAAGGTCGCAGTGTTCTCAGAGCATCGTGAGAAGAAATTCCAAACAGGGCTGTGGATAAACAATTAAAAAATGATGTGAATATTTACCTCTTCACTTTCATTCTCTCTATTACGCAAATCCAAAGATAGCTCTGAGAATAGTTTTCTTATGCTTTTGAAAGTGCAAATCCAAAGATAGCTCCCGAATAGTTTTAATTAAGTTGCGAATTAAGTGCATTTCATGGCAGCCAATGGATTTGTCATTCAAAATTGTCAAAAATGCAAAAGAGAAAAGAGAATTTTGATGATGATCATCTAAGAATGAAAGAGTAAGTATGGTGTATGGATCTCCAACGACTCTTCAAAGCAATGCAGCGCTTGGTAAGAAATTTAAGCTTTAAAGTACTTTGTTCACACTTTTGCTTAGGAGTAAACTCAAGCCTTGTTATGAGATAGCTGCGACGCGATAGGTACCTCTGGGCCAGCACCTAAAATTCAACTTGAATTTATAGAATTTTTCCGGTTCGAAGCGGTCTTTCTGGTTTTTCCAAATTGCTAAAGTAAAAGCTTTAACATCGTAGTTCCCCTTGAGGGTAGAGACAGTTGGATCTAATTTTGCTTTAAGCTTATTAATATTTTGCCATAAACAAAGCTACCAACTCCGACTCATATCTATGGCTCTGGCCATAGCAAACAAAGAAAATATAAAAGAGAAAATATATAAAGAGAAAAACTATTTAGTGTATTTCTTCCCACATCACCCAGGAGGTAAAATTAATACCTATACAATGCTCATACTTAATACTATCACTTCATTAGCTTCAAGCCCTTTAAAAGTTTATGAACATTTTCTTTGGGGTACGGTTTTACAGCTATACAAGTAGGAATATTCTCTGGTTGCTCGATCCATAATTTGTGTTGAATATCATTTTCTGTTAGCTTTTCACTGAGAGCTTTAATGCTATCTTCGTCTTTGATCTAAAAATGCGAATAAATAATAATTTGTCTCTTTTTTTTCAATTAAAACAAAGCGATGTGCAAGTAATTACTTCTAATACAACTTTGTGCATATTGTCCAAGTCCTTGAGGTATTGCTGGGTGTCGGAATCTTCTTTATTTAAATGCATTACAGCTGCCGTCGCATGACAACATTGCGCTATTACAGCTCCAAGAGGCCAACTCAGAACTGATCTCAAATCACTGCGGACGATTATGTACTGCACCAAATTGGACATAATTGCTTTTTATTATAATTTTGTAAAAGTACTTTCTTGAAACGTGCTTATTGAAAAGAATGATCTATTTATTTTTTTTTCTAATAGGAATACAAATGAACGTGCTGAGGTAAAAAAAAAAGTAAATAAACTTGTTTCATGCCGGTGCATTCTTCAGACTTCATAAGTGTTCCAAGTCCAAACAAAACAACCAAATGGGAAAAATATGGCAGCCGATGGGTGCATTCAGTCGCGGATTCAATGATTCCAATTTCAAAAATAAAACCTAAATGAGGTCACTTCTTTTCATCAACCACTGAAAGTGAAATTACATGAAACAATCTTTTGAACTTGCAATCCGCGATAAAGTTATGGAATGATCCCCTTGAGATCACTCTGTGCTGTGATATAGAATTCTATTTCTATATGAGGTGCATCTTTGTCATATCTCAGTAATTCTATAATCAGCTCAGTAAGATTTTGCCACACATAAAATAAATCAATACTGAGCATGTTTAGCTCTGTGTGATTTGCTTTCATGCTCAGTGGTCCCCCTCTCAGCTGATCATAGAATTGCTGAGTTGCGACGAAAACACATCACAAGTGCGTTTTTGTTGCAACTTTTTATACAAAAGTTTATAGAAAAGACTGTGAAATTTTGATATGTGTTGTTAATATTGAGTTTTGGTAACCATAGATATCTTTTGTGATGTTCACTGCAGATTGGAAAGTGATTTGGATTTCTCTTGAAAATGTCAACAATTTAAATTTACTAAAATATAATTTTTTATAAAGCTAAATACAAATGTGCATTTTGTTTTGGGAACTGGAGCTCAATTTCAATTCATTTCTCGTGGATGGCAGTTCTCTCTTTTCAAAGCCATGAAATGTCAAAATTCCATTCCGCGATTGTCATTTATCTCGAAATGGTATTTTGTTTCAATTTCAAGTTTCAGTTTTTCCCAGACTAGTCACGTAACGGCCAGCAGTCGTTCTGAGCTCCCTCATTAAAAAAAAAATACACAGACTCAATTTTAATTTTATATATTATTTATTTTACACTTTATTTATTTACCACATTACTCATTCACTAACTGTGTAAATTGTGAATCAATTATTTAACATAAACCTTCGATCGGTGCTCGTCGATTTGTGTGCGTTGCTACCTACATACCTATAATTTGTACGGCAGCAATTTTATTTTTATACGACTTCCATTCGGAAAGCCAAACAAAAATGGCAAATTCAGATAATAATGTGGATGACATGAAGCATTGCTTCGAAAATTTAATTGTGATCGATGCTGGTGCTAATCTTACTAACAAAAAATACAGCCGGGACTTGGATTCAGTAATACAGAGGGCAAAAGATTCGGGTAAGAGGTCAATATCAAAAATACTGAAAGTGGGCAGCTACTTCACCTACTGATGGTTTGCTTTGTTTCTTATCTTTGTATTTCATGTGTTCGTTTAAGAATAACAAATTAAAAGAAAAAGACTGTATTATTTCATTTTTCGCTCCATGTCGCATCATCAATTTATTTTTGAATTTATACTATTTTCGTCCCCGACCGACGCGACGCCTCTCCCCTTATAGATTTTGTGCTATTCATTTGTTCATCAACGGAAGGCCAAGTGTGTGGCACAAATTTTTGCATGTTCTATGCCAAATTCATAGGCTAGTTGTTTATAGCCCGTGCTTACTGCGAACTAGAAACAACCCCCAGTGTTTCTTGTATCTTTTTCCGTTGTGATTGCAATCAATATCAGGAATGACTTGTTTCTTTGTTAACCTAAAGGTGCAATTGATGTCTCATTTTTGTCTTTTATTGTTTTCTTACATTTTATTTTAGATATTTCTTACGAAAAGTGTGTGTTTATCATGAGTTCCTGGCAAACGCTTATTTGATGACGCACTTCGCTTCGCCTTATTAATATCATCAAAGACAAGAGTGGAAAGTTTTTCAAACCATGACAGGTCACAAACTTATTTATTTTTGATAAATGCTCTGGCTTCTCGTAAGTTTTATCAGTGAGATTATTCACAACAAATAAATTTTTCATTTCTTCTTGTCTATTTGTTGGCTAAAAGACATTAATTTTGTAGTCTAATTGAGAAAGAATGTAGGTAGGTACTTTGGAGGATGTGCAAAGGCGGGGCTTTTATTTCAAACGAAAGTATCTTCTCTACATGCCTACCCCTACCGTTTTGCGTGCTTAAAATGTCAACAGGTTGTGTAAGCAGGAGTAAGTGTGTTCGTCCTTTCGTGTCGAGTTCAAATAAAGTTATTCAAAAGCGTAGGCGCACTATAATAAGCAAATAATAGTGATGCGAAGCAATCAAAAGTAATGAGAGCAACGACGCGACAGCGGCATTCTATCAGAGAAATAGATTTTAATTTTTTCTACGCATGAATGTGGTCAGCGAAAAAAAAACTATGAAAATGCTATAAAGCTAAACGTTTTTGTTTTGTAGATGTGGCAGCGACAAATTCAGTTGTGGAATTATTTTTACATAGCGATATATGAGAGTGCACTGATGCGACTAGAACAACATTGCGTTTTCTCATATATTTGCAGTTGTCGCGACGACATAAATCCTGTGAACAGGGTTTCTGCCCGTTCCCTGTTTGTTACTTGAACTCGTCCCAGCAAAAACCTAGTCATACTTTAGAGCAAGTTTAGAACAAATCCAGGGCTGAAAGAATGTGCAATTTAGAGTGAGATGCGGTAAAAAACGATTTCTATCGACCACAGGGTATTTCCTGGGCTTAAGCAAACGAAGATTTACGATTGTACATATATATAGAAACTATTGTGTAGACTTTTTGACTAGTGTCGAACCTTTTGTGGCCGGTCCAACTTAGAAGTTTCCGTTCCAAGCTATTGGTTTAACCATTGTCTGTATAAAAGCGATTGCTGCGCCACGCACCGGTTTCCTCCGTTCCATCAAATTGTTGAACCGCCTTTAGAAATTACTATAGTTTCTATATACAATGCATTTACTGCAAATTTGTTGTACCTACGTTAGGTTGAAAATTTTTTTTTAATTCTAAGGAAACAAGAAAAGATGTAATGATCATTAATTTGCTATTCTCAATTTGAGAGTATCTTCCGAATTTCATGTAGGTTCAAAATTGACCCATTTCTGATTAACATTCGAATGGGAGAACGGGAGAAGTTATGGATACGCTAGGTATCTAATTAAAATAAAACAGTGATTTGCCAGTCTTGTCTCTGCCCACCTCCCCTAAATCTCCAAAAGCGTAGACATCATCTTTTTTGAATTGCATTGCGTTAGTGCCTACCATAGACTTCGTGTAAGAGGCATAGACTTCATTAAGAGGCAAACCCATTAGTTTTTTTTTTTTTTTTTTGATAATTCAAATCCCAAATTGCAATACATTAGGTCCGTTCGTTTAACTTTCCCCAGGGTTGACCCAGGTTTTCTTGACAACCCTATGAGTTGTCAAAAAAACCTGAATTTTCCAGTCCTCAAAAAACGCTAAACCACAAATCACCACACATCCCTGTCATTAAAAAAAAATACATGCCATTTGACAGCCCTCAAATGGCCACAGCAAAAAGCTAGGGCGAGTTGGGGGAAAACCCTTATAGCTCAAAAAACACTCAATTTGACATTCAGGGCGACTTTATGTTTCTCAAAAAACGCTTTGTGGGGACCCTAGGACAACCCCAGGGCTTCAACGAACAAACCTATTATACCACCGAGTCAACGTTCTTTGAGACGCGAATAAAAATCCTTATTTGAATAAAAAATTATAAAAAGATGGCGTTTTCTTTTATTATTTTGTAGAGCCTTTTAAATTGCAAAACACAATTTTAATTGAAACTAATCAATAAACATCTTTCCTATTCTTGTGGGCTCTTCCCGAGCAGATGGAAAACTGCATTTGACCAGCCCGTCCCTAAAAAAGGCGAATCTTCCTTCACTTCCAATTATCGTCTAATTGCACTAACGTCCCTTCCTTCCAAGGTTATGGAAACGTTGATAAACCGTTATCTCATAAAATATCTTGAAGAACGAAAGCTTTTTAATGACCGACAGTACGGCTTTCGTAGCAAAAGGTCGACTGGTGAGCGCTTGATATTTCTAAGACAGAGTTTGGCATCAAACTCTCTTTACGAAAATGCGTGCTTTTCGTATCGATGAGTCTCTTCTTCGTTGGATTAGAAACTTCCTTTCGGATCGTTCAATACAAGTTGTGCCGGATGGCTCCAAATCTGATACCCACTTTGTTTTGTCTCCGACTCTATTCCTCATTTTCATACATGATCTCTTGTCTGAAACTTCTAATCCGCTTTACTGTTTTGCTGACGACTCGAGCCTCAGCTTTTCATATTCGTTTCCAAATTCACGTCCCTGCTCTTTGGATGTGAAACTGGAACGGTTGCGTATAATTAGCTCATTGAATTCTTACCTTGACAGCATTATTACATGAATTCAATGCTTCAAAAACTCAATGCTGTCATTTGTCGTTAAAGCTAAACATTCCCCCATTGTCATTATCTATGAATGGTACCTGCATCCAAGAAACCGAAAAACTGTCATTACTCGGTATTTGTGTAAACGATGATCTTCGTTGGAATGACCACATATTCGAATACGCCAAAAACGCTGCTAAATGCTTACGTTTCTTAAGACGATGCAGGAAAATCTTCACCCTTTATGATCCGCGGAATCGCCTTTCGCGAGGAATTGGCAAGTCCTCCGTTAGTAAATTCATTACCATGAAAAGCGTTTTGTTGATTAGCCGTTCGGAAAAGGCAGAAAATTGAAGGTTCCCATTGCCATTGTCTCACAAGGCACGGTTGTGAGAAATGCGCTAGGCCCAGAGGCTCCTCGCTCTGTTGCGCCACCCTATTTATTTATTTATTTATTTATTTATGATCTGGCTGGTCAGATGCTCCTCAAACATCTTTGAGCCTGCTTGATAGGGTACAAAGCAGAGCGATGAGATTGAAAGGTGAGAGTTCAATAGCAGAAACGATTGATTCTCTTGAACAACGTCGAAACGTTATCTTTCGCAGTATCTTTTATCGCTTTTTCTACAAACAGTGCTCCAGTGAAATAGCCAGTTACATTACATTACATTACAAATAAATAAATAAATAAATATTTTAGTCGCACCACCCGAATGTGGAATGCTTTACCTGACCCTGTTTTTCCCCCACATTATGACTCACAAAAATTCAAAAGCTATGTGCATCGGTGTCTCCTATTCAATCCTCTCCTATTTCCTTAAGTGCTCGCAATGTGTTTTATAACATTCATAACCCCTTTATGTGCGCGCTAATTATAAAAAAAATAAACAGACGAAATCAAAATATCGTTTTTTTTTTTTCAAAATCAGAGTATAATTTAAAAAATGCGCATCTTTTTTAAAAGAACAAACAATGGTCCCTATTATGAGTAGCGAATCGAACGTTCGATTGGAAGCGAATGTTTTTGCGAGCTTCTTTTATAGCGGTATTATAGGTTGTAGAAACAAAAACTTTGTAGAAAACTTTTTTTCGACGTTTAAGGTAAGTCAGATAAGAGAATGGACGAAGTTTAGTGATAGTAATCCAATAAATGAGTTTCTCTAAAACATTCGCTTCCAGTCGAACGTTCGATTCGCTACTCATAATAGGGACCTATGTTTGTTCTTTTAAAAAAGATGCGCATTTTTTAAATTATACTCTGATTTTGAAAAAATCTCTCTTTTTAAGACAACACAAGGCAACATTAGGACAAGTGAGCTACAATCAGTCATATAACCGTCTTCAATCAGTGCAGCTATGTCGTACAAGACTAGGTCATACTCTGTTCAACAAAGTTCATCTGTACAATAGCAACCCTCCGTCGGTTTGCAGTTTCTGCCAAGAGACCATCTCCATAAGCCATGTGTTACAAAGATGTCCGCTAACATCTCGACACTTCACAAACAACATACCACCGCTACAAAAACTTCTTGATACAACGACACACCCGGACAAATCATTGTTATTCCCACTACTCAAAATACACAAAATCAGTCAAATTTAAAATCAATCAAACATTTCATCTTAAAACACTTTTTTCTTTTTTAAACTTCTATAAATTAAAATTTTCTTAAAAACTTTTCAAATATGTATCTAGTTCCAAAAAACTTTTTGCAAAAAATAAATAATTGTTTAACAGCCATATGGGCTAAGTTCCCCGGCGCTATGTATTCCGGACGATATAAATTAATTTGTATTGCTTCCTGTGACTTAAATAAATAAATAAATAAATACGGACCATCATTTTAGAATTGAAACTGACAAATTTCCTTTATTTGAAAATTGTTGGTGTACGAAATCAGCAAGGCCGAAACAAAAACTCCAAATAATAATAAATCGGCTGTTGTTGTGTTTAGATTCCGATGTCAGCTTCTATCTGTTTATTTTTCGTATCCGGGTAGTTTTTTGTTGTTTGTGTTAAGCATTTAAGCAGAGACACAACCCATTATCTACCAGAAAGCTATCTAAAGGTTACCGAGATTTTTTGCTGTACCTTTCCATCCAAATTATCAGCAAATAGAAAAGTTAGTTTTGTTTCTTTTCAAATGTTAGTTTTTTTTTTTTAATTTTTGTGTAAATTTCAGTAACAAAATCAATTTTTTAACCAATCGTTTACCAACGACACTTTGGGTGTTTTTCTGTTTTCAGAAGATGAATTTTTATATTTCACAGCTGCAAAACATCGACGCAGACGTAATATTTGATAAGGGCGATTGGTTAATGCATAAGTATATTCTCATTGACACAATGCATATTTCTAACTTATCCAAATCAAGTGAATCACTTGGAATTTGCGTTCCACTTCACTGTAATTCATATAGAACCAGGTCAACCTCTCGTTCTCTCAGTAATGTGTTTTCCACTTTTAATGCCAATCAATGATTCCTATTCAAAATAAACACTTGTCCCGACTCCATGTTTGTTTTCAAATGCAATCGATTTGTTTTTCTTTGTTATTGTTTGAATAATGAGTTATCTTTTGCTTTTTTCTTTGAATCTTTTAAGGTGTCCAAAAAATAATGGTTCCAGGCACATCGGTAAAATCCAGCAAAGAAGCACTACGACTATCTCGAATCTATCCAGATATTATCTATTCAACTGCTGGCATACATCCGCACGATTCTAAGTCAATAATTGAAGAACCAACAAGTTGGTTTGATTTTGAACATATTGCTGAGGCACAAGAATGCGTTGCCATCGGTCCATGTGGCCTTGACTATCAAAGAGACTTTTCCGAGCCGGATGTGCAGAAGGAAATTTTTGAGAAGCAAATACTGCTGGCGTGCAGTCTGGGAAAATCTGTACTGATACATGAGCGTTCAGCTCAAGACGATGTCTTACAAATTCTAGACAAGTGAGTAAAGAACCATTTATTTACGAATCGGCACAGCTCTCCGTTCTGTGTGTCGTTGTTGCGGCAATTAACTTAAATTCCTTTGAGTGCAATATGATGTCAGACGGGTTACTACGGTTTTTTTTTTAGTCTAACCCCGTGAACGTAAATTAAATGAATAAAATGAAATATGTGTCTCAAGATCAATTGGATGAGGATGGTTTTGAGATATCTCCTAAAAGAATGTTCATATTGAAATCGAAACAAATAAAATAATTGAAACTTGATCAGTTTGCATGCTAGCGTGTCAGGTATGCTGCAAATGTGAGATATTTGATTACAGACGTACCGCATTATGTTTCTGTTATTAAGTGTGACTTACTTATGCGTTTCGTATCATTGAATTTTTGATTTGCCAGTTAGTGATTTGAACATCAAGAAAGTATTTGGAATATAAATGTATGAGTATGAGTAATGGATTAAAAGTCAGCTGAAGTTTGTTTGGTTTGAATGTAGTTTTTAGTTAAAAATATCCATCACATACAATCAAAATTATTAACAAACATTTCAGAATTTTTACAATTCAGTTTGGTTTGAAAATCAATGTCTGAAAAACAGAATGTAACATCCGCCGATTCAAATGCAACACTAACGAGAAAAGTTGACATCAACTAAACCTACCCTAAAAGTACAACGCCCATTCTCAAAAGTAGGTCTTTTAAACAAATGGCCGTGATATTTCCATACAAACCTTGCAAAATTATAAGCTGTACCTACTGCAAAATATTACGAAATGCACCGAGATTCACCTAAAATAAGTCCAAATCCTATTCCAGCACATACATTTTTCGAAAAGCATTTGGGATGTTTCTGGCCGTGTGATATTTCACATGCACTCTCAGAGATAGTAAACAAACAAACAATTATTGCATTTTAAACACGTGTTAAAATGAGATCAAAATTACATTGCAGAAAATATCCGAGTTAATTGTTCGGGTAAATTCTTACAGGAGGGGAAGTGAAAAAAACATAAAAAAAAACTCAAAAGCTTTTTTACTTTTATGTCAGAAAAAAGTAAAGAAATATTTTCGGGATGTTCCGGGTTCCCGCAGAACTAAGTGAGTACAGAAACAGTTCTTTCATTTTTCCCCATTTAAATGCTGCATCTCTAAGCCCTCTTAAGAACAGAAGAGTAACACGACGAAATTCAGGGACTCTCGTGGCTTAATGCATATTAGGTTAGGTTAGGTTAGGTTAAAGTGGCTGTCAGCTCGGCTAACACACTTAGGCCCGCTGTGCCCATTGTGATACCACAATGGATCTAAAGTATACTCATCCTAATGGAACCATTTTGAGCTTACAGATACGCAGGGCGTCGATGTGAGTAAGATCACTAGAGCCATTAAAGAAACACGGGCCTTGTATCCTACGTTTGTAAGCTAAGGCGGGGCATGAACAAAGAAGGTGGGGGATAGTCTTCTCCTCCTCCTTACGCATACAGCTTCTGCAAAAATTATTCGAGGCGACTCCTTGCTTTGCGGCATGTCTTCCAATAAGACAGTGTCCTGTAATGATACCTATCGTCGCACTAATATGTTTTCTGTTGAGAGTGATCAAGCCGTTCGACCGCTTAAGATCTAGCTTGGGTCAGATTTGTTTCGTTGTGTTACACGTTAAACTGCTTGACCATCTCAGATTAGTTTTCCTGTATGCTTCCTGCTTGGGCAAGAGTTTGTATGTAGCGATTGGTGTGCCGATCGGTGAGAAGGAGAGAAGTGTTCCGTGTCTGGCGAGTTCATCTGCCTTGCAGATTCCTGGAATGTCTCTATTCCTCGGTAACCAGCACAGGTGAATGTTAAACTGCTCTGACATCTCCCTGAGAGATAAGGGCTAGAATAGAGTTGAATAATGCATATCAGGGTATGTGAGAAAGAACTTTTCATTGCAATTAAATTACTCTCAGAGGTCTTGCAACTAATCGCTAAAGGCATTAACCGTGAGATACATCGGATGTTTTAAGATTCGAACATATAACTTTCGCGTTATAAGCAGACATGCTAGCCATTACGACAATGGACAATTGAAACCCTCTATCCAAATACAAAAATATTACGATCCTGTATGAACTACTGGACTGCTTTTTAATCAATCATACATTTTCAATGGCATATGTCCTTTTTTAATCGAATCTTGAAGCAAGCTGTGAGTTTTTTGTTCATACATTTTTGGACACTCTCCTATCTTTTTCTTCTTCTTCCTTTTTTCGACTTGAGTCTTGAGATCTTGAAGGGATCACAGCCGTGCCACTAACCCACTCTACAATAGTGATCAGCTTGAGATGTGGACATTCTTCTTTAATAAATCATTTGAACGCCTAAAATACACACTACAGCAATGAAAGGTTCTCAAAATGTTTGATACTCCCTAAGGTTTGAAAGAATTCCCTTAAAACCCCATTGTTTGAAGTCAGTAATTTTTAAAATAGATTTCTTGGGAAATAAAAAACTTAAACTAATCAACTTTTTCTTCTATTTCCAGATATCCGAACATACCACAAGTGATAATTAGAGGTTTTATGGGTACAACGGAAGAAGCAGTCAAATATCTTAATAGAAGATTCTACATAAGTTTAACTGGTTATTTATGCAAGGTAAGTTTCTTAAGAAAAGAGTTCCTTTAGCGAAATTAATTCCTGTCATACTTGTGAAATGCCTCGTAATCTTTGATTAATTTGTTAATCGTTTGATTTTAGGACAAATCAGACACTGGTGTAAGAAAACTCTTAGAAGACGGTACACTGCCGTTGGATAGACTGCTAGTCGAAACAGACTCGCCATTTATGTACCCAAACACAAGAGCTTCCAAGCTACCACAACACGTTAAGACTGGAATAACAGAACGTTCTCTGTTGTATTTACATAGGTATGATGTCTCATTGTGAATTCTACTATGTTTGTGTTGAACACATCTTATTCCTTACAGATATTGCACTTTTCAACGAAACGAACCCTGTAGCTTGCCGGCTATAGTGGAAATGATCGCCGCTTTCATGAAGAAGACACCTGACGAGGTGGCACTGGCAACAGCTTTCAATGCTCTTAAGCTATTTGGGTTGTCGTAAGCTTTTGAACTCTCCTTTTTCTTCTTCTTGGGCAGGCGGTTATTAAATATAACGACGATTTTTAATATATTTTATTATTACATGCTATTTTTTTTTATTTTATAAAAATCTGCAGATTTTTTAGCTTTTAAGTTAACCGTTTAGATATTGTTTTTATTTAGGATATTTGTAAGAGTTGATAATGGTAATGATGATGATGACGACGACTATTTGTAACACTAAGTGCCTTATTGCCTTATCCGGATTATGGCAGCAGATAAAACTAAACACACATTTATATAATCTAATCGAATATTGAGGAAAAAGAATTCTTTTTTCTTGCCTTTGTTCCATCATATCCTCGTCCTTTATACTCCTTCCCATCCTACCTCATCGCCCATTCGAACATTGTATTTTTATACTACTTTTAGACATCGAGTATCATAAAATGATTCCATAAATGTTAATGGCGTTAAAGTGCCATAACTTTATATCATTAAAGCCTATGACTGTTTAAGTTTATGCGTTTTGATTTTATTTTAAAAATTTTCTAAGCTTACAAATATTATATATTTTTATACACATATTTATTCAACTGTTATGAATATGTTATATTCAAAAAAAAAAAAAATTCAAAAAAAAAAGAATTATTCTTAAGCGCAGTTAGAGAGCTTATATAAATTGTTTTTCAATATAAGAATCCCTTATTATGTTGTAACTTTATTTGATGAAAATGATTGTGATCATAAACGTGCATACAATATTATTATACTATATTTAATCAGAAGTTTTGTACAACAAAATAACCTTGTAGCTAGGAAATAAATAATTATAAAAACAGTGAACAATAAAAAACTGATGATATGGTTTAAAATATTTCAACTGAAAGTTCTTCTTTGTATATAGAATGTTCGTAGTTTGAAAGAATATAATAGGAATAGAATCGGATGATTTCCACAGGCGAAGAATGATACAAATCCGTGCAACGTCATTAACAAAGTAAACATACAGTGTTGTTCTCAATTTCGACCGGTTTGGAAAACGGAAACAGAAATTCGGTTCTGGCTAGGTATCCGTTCGGAGCGGAGAATTGTCCACAATGTCGGACGAAATCGGATAAACAATTGCATTAAACTTTCAGAAATTTTACAAACAAAGCACTTGACTGTACTTCAAAGCAGTGCACAGTGGTTCCACCGTAGGCCAAAATTAAAAAAATTCATTGCAACGGTTATAGTAAAAACCCGTTATAGTAAACTGAGAACATCCTTAAGTCATAATAAATGAAAACCTAAATGCCGTTAACTATTTACTTTCGAAGTTATAACATTGCAAACACATGACATTTGAATTTTAGTGCTCCAAATGTTAGTAAGACTTCATTTGTTGTTTTTGACGTTTTCTTATTTTTTTGTGGAGCGTTTCTTTGATGTGGATATATTATGAAAAGGTTAAACCTCCACAATTTTTTTTTTTAAATCAGTGTTAGACTAAATATAAACTTTACAAACTGGGCCTAGATAGAAAAACATAAAAAAAATGGAAAATCTTAATGTAATTTGCCTTAAACTTTTAACTGTTATGCCCCGCACTGCCCCCAAAGTGTTATATATTGCCAAAAAGGGCATTAAATATTCTATTTAGCACACGTTCAATCAGCTGCGGAAATTTGCGGATTGATTTTTAATTAATTTTTAAGCGAACTAAGAAATTTATTATTTTTTCAACTTTAATCGAAAATAACTTCTGAAGGAAGCACTTTGTTGAAAAATATCAAAATACCGTTTTTGTAGAACATTAAATTTTCTTTTAGAAACATGTTTGCAATATATCGTATATTGATTTGTTCGTTAATTCAAAGTAATATCAAAGTAAAAGAGCAAAATCAAAAACAGAAACAGAACAGCTAGTTTTTTCTGTCTTTTACTAAGAGTTTAGTTTTTACACAATATGGTCCGAGCATACTGTAATAAGATATATATGTGTGTGTGTTTATATATATATATACAAGCATGTTAAGAAGAGAAAATTTATATTTTGATAAATATAGAAAACATACCTTTTACAGGATTTTTTCCAATCACAATAGCTAAACTAAAGCAAACCGATCTTGAACCCTTTTACCTTTATCTCAAGACACCTAAGAGATACATCAAAACTGATGGCAGATTCGTAATCAGAGAGCCCAAATCATTAAAGAATAAATAGTCCTTAGATGTTATCAAGTGAGTAAGTAATTATGGCCGCCTTTGTTCGAGAGTGGAACCATTGTGCAGTGTGCCGGGATTGTTGAAATAATGTCGGAGAAAAATTTCCAACAGCTTTTAGGAAGAATACCTCGAAGCAAAAACTCCGAATCGTACAAAATCGGATAATTTTTCTCTCCGAACGGATACCCTTGCTAGGGCCGATTATATCCGCACGGAATATTTGCGAACAGATTCACGACCAAGCTGATATCTGGTTTGAAATTATATTTTCATGTTTGTTGGAGCTGTCTTAGTACATATATAATGAAATTGCTGATAGGTAGATTTGGTTATTATTTCTCATATTTAAAAGTAAATAATATCTTACGTTAAAGATCAACAATATGAATTTATAAACATCAAAAGAAAATCTGACGGCTACCCCTCCTCCCTCTCTTACCTGACAACTCATCATCAGACCCTGAAACGATTGATAACTTTTTTAACAAATCATTTAGTGACTGGGAGGTAGAAGTGGATATCCATTATTTCAAATATCTCTCTACAAACCTCATTTTACACACTGGATATTCTCCCATCCATAATAAAAAATAAGATAGATAAACTCCAGGATAAATTACTCATCTAGACCAGACGGAATTCTGGGGTGCCAGCACGTAACTTGTTACAATCGAGGATTGTTGATCGTCGGCCAACTCGAAACAAATAATTTTCGGCAGCACGTATTTTGTAACGAGTTTCATTTTGATATCAATTTAGAAACACCGTTGTGAACTACAAAGTGAAATGTCAAATCGGTTTTCTTTAAAATAAAGTTCGATCAAAATAAGTTGAATTCCATTTAAAAATTATATTTTTTGATTCAGAGAGTGACGATGAGGAAGTATTTAACGCAAAAATCAAAAGAAGATGCCTCAGAGATAAAAGTAATCCATTAGATTGCGTGAGAATGAATAAGTGTTCGTCGTATATTTCTACAAAGAAAAAAAATTAGACTCGAAACCAAACCATTAATTTTTTTTAGTTTTGTACTGCAGTTCAGATTGAATAAAGAATGTTTCCTGTTGGTACATACTAGGCTGCTTAAATTTCCCAAACAGCGTTAAAAGCACATCGGTTCCACCCGTTCTCCAGCTTTGCCCCACTTTTAATCTCCTAGCCAGTGGAAGTTTCCAAGGGAATATCGGAGCAAATGTGTTACTAGGGACGGTACAAACAATAAAGTCAAAGTTCTTGCGAAATACGTTGCTCGTTCTGGAAAACAAATTTTGTTCTCAACTGATAAAATTTTATAGTTCAAAATTTCAAGAAAGCAAGGAGTATTATCATAGTAAATTCAAGTTGCCGGGAATAGTTGGCTGTGTTGATGGCACTCACATTCCTATTTTGAAACCTTTTTTTTGAGGATTCCCTTTGCTAAATATGGTTAATATTTCAATTTGTTTTTTATTAATTGACATATTGTTAGTTTTTTCCATTTCTAAAAAAAAAAACACTGCCTAGGTCGGCGGACGACAACTATTTTCTGTCGAGTGAAAACTTTTGTTTCAAGCGTCGTTTCCAAGTTTGTGTGCTGCCAAAAAAGACGATACAATCGAGAAAACTCGATTGATTCAAAATAGGTGCTGTCGACATTCGATTGCATCGACAATCCTCGATTGTAACAAGTTACGTGCTGGCACCCCTGGCTATTGTCCTAAAAAAACTATTCGAGCATTTTAATGTAACCTCTTGTAGCCCTTTTCAAGCTATCATTCTCACAAGGTGTGTTTCCAACGTCTTGGAAAACATCATACATTGTCCCTATCCATAAGGGACACCGAAGAACAATGTTTTTAACTATCGTTCCATAGTCCAACTTTCCTGTGTATCAAATCTGTTTGAAAACATTATTAAACATTAACCGCCGTATTAATAAACGCGGAATAGCTGGGCTAAGCCCTATTCCATGGATTAAGTGGAAAATGGTATAATGGTGGCTTTAATTAAATGGAAAATGGTATAATGGTAACTTAATCCATGGAATAAGTATTTCCCAGTTATTTCGCGTTTATTAATACGGGGGTAACATTATACACTGTCTTTCCACTGTAAATCTATTTTGGCTCCTGAACAACATGGTTTCCTAGCAGGTAGATCAACTACGACCAATCTAGTCGATTTTGTTTCCAATACCTTGTGTACCTTAGAGAAAGGAAATGATGATGATGTTATTGCTACTCATTTTAGTAAAGCATTCGATAAAATGTCACAAAAATCTGCCTTTGCAAACTAAAAAATCTTTTTTATTTCTTGGTTAGTACCTATTTGACTAAAAGAAAATATGTAGTCAGATCATCTCTCTCCGATTCTTTCATAGCACCTTCTGGTGCTGCCTCAAGGCAGCCATCTTGGCCCACTATTTTTATTTTAGCGATAAACGATGTGTCAAAATATTCTTTGGAACTGTTTATTATTAGTACGTATAGTTTACAATTTCTCATCTATAGCAATAAATAGTGTTTTACATAATTCATCAACTGTATTCGATTCCGAATTCAAAACGTACGAATTCGGAATTGAGAACTGCAAAAATTCGTAAACGGGAGGATATAGTATCCGACCGAAAATCAGAACAGGGGTCATAATCTGCTTTTAATTATGTATTTCCAAAATTGTATTGCATTTCAAAATCTTATCGCACAAAATATCCGTTTTATGAACAATTTTCTTAAAAAATGAGGTAGGTTATCAACTACTGCAATCAAGTCTATACCTTGCACATTATAGTATAAGAATAAAGTTCTGAGTCGACAATTTATTCGTATCATGATATTCTAAGAAAGTACATTTAAAGTTAACCTTGGGTCGAACATCAGATCTATCACAAAATAACAAACATTCTTTGTTTTTTCACTCAATTTTTTAAAAAAGTTTAAATTTTAAAACAGTTTTTTTTTGCTACGCTTTCAAAAAGGAAATTGCAATTACACAAAATGCATTTTCTTGAGAAATGAATTGCAGTTGATTGTTTGGAGTAGGCATTTATTGAGCCCATTGACTGTGCAAGTTTTGTTATAATCTGCGCAACAAACAAATGCGTAATGTGTGATCTGATTTTCAAGTGAAATTTCTAGATGTACATATGTATGTATGTATGTATGTATAGTAAAAAAAATTAAAACTGACTCGATTAGTCACTGTATCATCTACCTACTTTCAATAACCTTGTTACGGATGAGGGTATAAGTAGCTAAGTGTTTACAGCGGGAATGTTTGTTTTTAATATTGAATGCTCTAATGGCAAGTTATAAAATAATGATTAAAACATAAGTTACACTGAAACGAATAGATTAGAATACAAAAATGATCAAAAAACATTTGCATAGTTCTCAAGGTCAGCGATGCGTTTCTGATTGTCGACTACCAAGTTAAAAGTTTAGTTTATGTGCTATCTTTAGCCTATGAAGTCGCCTTTAGAAACAAGTTATTTGACAATGAACTTGGACGTGGTTTTGTTGGAAAAACAACACGCAAAACAAAGCCCCTTGACTTGGCCTTTGTGAAGAAAATACAAAACAATTTATTTTTAACAAAAAAAAACTTTGGTTGCCTTTATCTTCTCCATTGAGGTACATATTTACAAAATGACATACATACCGGACCACTTAAATTTATGCCCACTGACTAAGTATGAGATAACAATGACGTTGTGTGTATTATGCCTATGTAAACCGATTGATTGTTTTGAGATCTTCGAACTTTTTCAGTTGGTGTAAATTGTCCCACCATAGTTTCAATCGGTGCCGTAAGATCAACTCGAACCACGGGGTCAAGGGGGCGTCCAGTTTTGATACTGCGCTATCGAGCGCCGCTCGAGTAATGTACCTCACTTCGCTTACTTCATTGGAATTCGGATTAAGGTCGACGTCTTTCTGCAGAAAGAGTATGTAATCTATTTCGTGTTCACCCCAAATTCCATCTCCGGTATTGGCATAGTGGATGCGCGTTAGATAATGGAAGTTCTCTGGTCTTATCTGTAGTTGTTGTTTGTTATCTCCATGAAAGTAAAAAAAAATAAAATAGCAATAACCTGACTATAGGGGATTCCAAGCTCATAATTTAATCTCCTCTGGGCTGCACGACGAATTCCGACTTCATTGAGCTCCTCACGCTCTTTTTCGATTTCGTATAGAGGATGACTGCAACAGGCATTTGTGTACGTATCGGGAAATGTTATCTAACAAGATGTTTTAGATAAGGTTATTGGGTTTTAAAATTTAAAATTTACCTTGTGCACCGATCTTCGCTGAACTAGCATCTCTCCTTTTGTGTTAAAAAGAAAAACACTAAATGCACGATGTAATTTAACGTGTCCATTTGTTGGGTCTACTCTATGGCAGTCCTTTTTTGATGCAGACCCAATAATTTTGTCGTTCTCGTCAACCAAGATGCACTCTTCTTTGAGTGCATGTTCTTGAAGTTGGTCGAGCTTTTCACCAGATTGTGGAAGTGATGAAAAACTACGAAGAAATTTAGAAGAAATAGTCCTGAGACACAGACTCCTTACAGTAGATAAAATCATTTTATTTAGAGCTTTTAGAAGATGTTGTTATTTTCTTCGTGTGTTGTTATAATCTTGGCACTGTGTCTTTAAAGAAAATTCCTTCGAAAATATAAAATACGAACTTTCTAAGCTAGATTTCCCGATCTCACCACTCACTGCTGATGCTGAGCAACAACACCCAAAAATATTCCATCCAAATCCAAAATATGCGTTTTGCTTGTGTGTTGGTCTATTTCTTGTTATTTTTTTTATTTCATTTCTGACAGTGGCGAGAGAAATTTTGACAATTGAATAAATCTCTCACAAAGTAGCATGCTAGTTTTAAGGCTGCGTTAGATGACAATTGATTATGTTTTTTTAGGTTTTCGTACTTTTTTTACTTTTGTTTTGTAGTTCTTTTCGTCAAAAAAGATTGAAATAAATTTTTAATCTGACAGATGATACAAGTCATAAAGTAAGAATAAAAGTAAAGAAAGAATTTATTTCTTTTATCCCACAATTTCCGTTTGTTTACATTGGTGCTCCCGAGTCCCGACCTAATTTAGCATGTTCATATTATGGAACAATTTATAAGCGCAGTTGACTCTCTGGTTCTTTTCTGTGTAGAGTAGGTAATATAGAACCACAGTACTGCGTTCTTTTTTTCTTGGATGTTACGCGATGTAACATCGGGTAACATTATGTCGTTCCTAAATGCAAAAAAGTTACGATATGTAACATCGTGTCGTTCCTAAATGCAATCATGATTTTGTAACAAAGTCAAACATACACAACAACAACGATGATTTTGACACTACAGCATCGCGTAACATCGAAGGATAAAAAGAACGCCCTACAGCTCGAACTACCTTTGAAGTCAAAGACACAGTCTTATTTGAAATAACTTCTACTTCCGGTCACAATTGAGTTTTATTATTTCTACTTTTTTAAGAGTAGTTCTTACGTTGATAATAAATAATGGGCGCGTTCATCACAAGTTAGATTTTCAGATAAACTAACTTTTCTCGGCCTCTGATTGGCCAGACGTTAAGTTTTTCAGTTGACAACTCGTCAGCTGTTAGTTTTTACCGATTCAGTTTTTCAGTCAGGAAAAGAAGGCTGAAAATCTAGATTCAGTTTATTAAGCTGTCAGATGCGATAAGTGACATCAAAAATTTATACTTGCCAAGTGATGGTGATTTTGTTTTGCGTGATTTTTATTGAAAAACTACAATTAATTAGTTCTAACTCCATTACTGATTGTTTTTTACGCTTATGAAGTGTTTATCGCAGTAAAGTCAACAAGTTAATGAACTTTTTTTACATATGCTAGTCAAAACTGTCGCACCTGACATATCTTGTTAGATAACCGTTCAACGCAAAACTGAATAAGTTTTTCAGTTAATCTGAAAATCTGAATTGTGATGAACGCGCCCAATGTTTGCAGCCGTAGTTTTGAACCTTGTATGTTGTGTATCCTAATCACAGATGAGAACTTAATTAATTCATTTCTCATCTGTGATCCTAATTCTAATGTGACAATCACAATATTGGAAAAAACGTTAACTTTTTAAATTGATTTCAAACCAACTGACAAAAAGATGGCTAGGAGCATGTAGGCAAAATGGTACTACATACCTTGTAATTGTTGACTCTCTGCTTATACTCTGAACAGATGATAAAAGAAAGATAATTTAAAGATTGTTTAAGAATACCTTTGATAATAAAATAAATAAAATTTAGAAAACGTGAACACCGTAAAAAAATTTAAAAAAATAAAGTGTACTAAATCTTGTCCAAAATAATAATATCATTTAACTGATTTATCACAAAAAAAAAAAACTTGATGTTAAACGCGCTTATTTAGTATTGTTCTACGAATGTACTATTCTTCAGCTGAATTAGACCTAATTTGGAAACACTTCTTCGTTTGGTGAAATCCGTTTTGTCCTTAATAGTTAGTTATTCTCTTACAAAGATCTTCATATCTTTTTGAGGACTTTCATTTAAAGTGTTGAAAAATAAAAGCAGAACAAAAAACAGAATTAAAAAAGATATTCAATTTTTAATTTCATTTTCAGTATAAATAATTTTACTTGATTTATTTAATTCATAAATAAAAAATGCAACAACATTTTTTCATGATCGTAGCTTAAAACCCGGCATAATAAAAAATTGTAAAATTTAAAACAATGTGAATCTTATGTGTGTTAATTGGTTCTATTCTATATAACACTCTTGGGTGGTAAAAACAGTTTTGCAATTCCAGCATCTTGATTGCTGTCGATAATATTCGTGTTTAGGGACTGGCGATTGCCAGAAGGCATCGTCGGCAAATTCGCTATTTGAATCTCTTGTCGAAATAATTGGTTCAGGCTTTTTCCTATCAATTGAGCGGTAATTTTGCGGAACAAATCCTTTTTGACCTTCTCCACTTTATTACCTTTGGTAGGAGCAACAGCAATTTTCTCATCCAGTTTCTGAAGATCAGCAGCGTTGATGTTTGGAATTTGATGCATTATCTCTAAAACTGAAGGATATTTTGGGCGTAGACTCTCAAAAACTTGAACACCAAGCGTTATTAGACTGGATTGATTCGCCTCGTGTAAGCCATGTACTTGGAGACCTTGCAGAACGGCAGTAAGAATAGTTGAGGCCAGTTGTGAGCTAAGTAGATTTTCACTGTCCAAGAAACGAATCACTGGTCCTGACAAATGAACTGCCTTTAAACTACTTGTGCCATCGTTCCACGAAATCGCACTAAGTATTGTTAGAAGGATTTGACTGGAGGTCGACTGATGGCGCAGCAGCTTTGTTCCTAGATCACTAATCACTTCAGAGGTCAAAGCTGCGTGAGTGGCACGGCTTGGAACATGCGATGAGCCGTCCATAGAGAGTTCGTCGTTGTCCATGGCAACATCCAAATTACCACCTGATTGGTCTGTTACTATCTGGCCCCCGACTAGAGCAATTTTTAAAACATCTAAGTACTCACGAGTTAACGTTCGATTAAGCATATCCTCCAGCACCTCCTGTGTGTCGTTGACTTCACCGTTAAGCTCACCCGATTCATACAGAGAAGTTATATAACGCCACCGCGCGGTCAACCTGTACAGCATAAACGGGGTGAGATGTGCAAATATTGGCAGTAGAACTTGTTCATAGCACACTGTTGGGCATGAGTATACAAATGGTTTCAAAAAAACCCTTACAATGGTCCGCAGACGATGATCGGGAACATTTTCTAAGCACGCAAATGTACTATTGATTAGAGCATCAGCTATGCCCGATAGCTGATAGAGATCCCTTCCCAACGACGGACCGGCAGAGCCCATCATATGGTAGCATCCTTCAAAAACATTTGTTAGAAACACCTGCATCTTGTCAAAGGCTGTTGGAATTTTTTTCACAATCGGGTCCATTGGATCAATTAAAACAGGCGACACTCCCATTAGCGTCTTCTTTTCATGCTCCAACATAGTGTGTACGAATTTATAACCCTCTGAAAGGGAACCCAGAGCCTCTGGTTTGAACAGTTCGTTTAGTACACGCAGTAATGCTAAGACATGTGGAAGAATAGGTACAACGTGCTTTGTAGCCGGGTTGCGGCATATAGGATTTCCAGACTCTGTGAAACCGATTACAAAGCCACCACGAGAGGCACGGTCAGGATCATCTGGCCAGGAACATCGTTTAATCACCCCAAGGATTGCATTCAGTGCATCCAGCACTTTACTGCGATTAGATGCACATGGATCCGATTCGATATTTTGCACTGGAGTCTTGTCCAGGCCTATGAAGTGCATGAATTCGAGGATCGATTTGAAAACTGGACTCAGTGTAAGCCAATAAAGTTGTGCTTCCTGTGTAATCTCACCTATAAATGCTGTCTGTCGTTCATAGTCACAAAAATGGTTGGATATGAGGAGAAGGGCTTCCTGTAGAGTATACTGCTCGCTTTTGCTGATTTGCTGTGGCTGCCGGATGAGACTGTTTACGTGTGAGGATATTTGATCAAACACTGGTAACAGAAGCAATGGATATTTGTGTCCTAATTTAACCATCAAAGAAGCCGCATGTCGACGCAGATTTTTCGCTGCCCGCGAGTGAGCGTTCTTCAATACAACATCTGGTCCTGTACTCGAGCTCTTAAAAACCAGCGCAGCGAATATTTTTTCCAAGACCCTTGGTAACAAGGAAACTCCACTCATAGCTACACAATTACCTGATATGATCTGACAGGATGACATGCTAAGAAACACAAATAGAGCAGAAATGCAAGAAAGCAGCACAGACAGAATCAACGGATCGTTGCTCTCAGCTTTCAGACAGTCTTCAAGAAGGCGCAATCCAGATTGCACCGATGGCCGCTCAGTAACAAGTAGAATCCTGCTCAAAACACCGTCTAGAACCGCTACCAGGGCTTCCCATTCCATATAAATTGGATCATGGATACTGCAGTTGGTCAGCTGTTCCGATCGAGATTTAGACAGCCTTAAGTTTAACCAATTTTCGCAGTATGCGAATGTCCTAAGCGGAGCAATAAGAGTAGCCTGTCGAAAAACCTCCAAGAAATCAGCACGACAACGATGATAGTAAACAGTGAACTCCTCTTCTGAATCATAGTCCATGCACAGATATGTCTCCGTTGATACTGAGTAAATCGTAGGTCTTTCGACGGGATAGCAAATTTTTATAACTCTTGGACCGACTACTTCGATGACTTTTGGAATGTATTCAATGAACAATGCGTCTTTAGATATTTGGTCATGTTTCAACAACACGTTCCAGATGAGGGTCGCTCCATGTGCTATTGTTAAACTGGGATGTTTATTTAGAAGATATATAGTTTCCAGAAATACTCCGAAATGCACTGGACGTTGAAATGTAGCCTCTTTGTTCCACAATGCAGCCAACTGATGTGCCAGACCAGTCAGCACAGTGATTAACTTCTTCAGAAACAAGTGATTCTGTTCGATATTCGTTTCAGGGGACACTGCCTGGCTTGCTCGATACAGATAGTTAACAGTTTCTTCGCTGAACAGCAACAGCAGTGGTTTTCGTTCCTTTGCTTGTCCCTTTCTGTTGACGATTTGTGAGAGACATTCCGCTGCATTGATTTGAAAAGCCGGGTCATTTAGAAGAATACATAAAATGTACAGTAGCTTGCCGTCTTGACAAAAGATGTGATTTATAGAAACCCATTCGACGAAACCAGTTAGCGTAAGCAGAACCATCTCAACAACACGGCTGTGAGCACTGGCCTTTTGAATATTGTTCAATGCAGTAGTTTCTCGAAATGAAGTCACATGCAATTCTATAAGGCGAAGGAAAAACTCAAAGATTTCGTTCATTTTAACAGTAAGTGCTTGATAAATATCCTTTTTTCGCTGATTCGACTCGATGGTTTGCAACAAAGCAACATCTTCAACTAAACGCAAAAATATCATCAGAACCAGTTCTGTCTGGGGTTCGCCTTTGGAGCATGCGTCAGATAGTTCAGACAGTAAAGTTGTCCATTGCTGCGGCCACTCGCGCTTAATCATTTCCACTATGATTCGAGATAAGGCATCTTTTAATGGTGTTAGGCTTTTGTCTTCTGCAGGTCCGATTCCAGACAACAGCAATTTCATTGCATTTTCTTTGATAAACAGTTTTTCCTGTTGGGAAATCCCGTTCCATTTAAATTTGATTGTGTATTCAATTAGCTGCAGACCAAAATGCTTCACATTATTACTGTATTGACCACCAGCCAAATAAAGTCCAGCTTGTGCGCAAAGAGGGGATGCTTCTTTGAATCGTTCACATGCAACATACGCTTCCATCCTAGACTGCTGCCGGGTAGATGGATTCATTATAATTTCGACGGCTTGCGCCAGTTCGTTGACTAGCGCTGATACTTCTGGGTTACATTCCATTTTTCGTAAAACTTCTGATGGCGTGGTGAAATTTGCAGCCCCACTGGCGAAAAACCTACAAACGTTAATTTCGTTAGCCGAACTGTTGATATACAAGATTAGTGTATTTTAGAATTTCACAAAAGTATACCTTTATTTCAATTAAGTAAAAATTACAAACAAAACAACTTCAATTTCAATGAAGATTAAATTTTTTTTTAATAATAGTGATACCGCGACACAGAAATGTGTACAGGATGTTGGCAGCAGTGAAAGTCATTTGTCATATGGTTGTGCAGTTGTCAAAATTGACATGCTTTTTCAAATACCTTTTTCAAAAAAAAAAAAAAACTAATGTCGATTTCCTTTCAACCACTTGCCGGCGATACTAATTTCGATTCGTTTTTGGGTGAAAGGAATATAAAAACGTAGCGATTTTTTTTTGTAAATGTGTGCGTGCGTACCATCTGTCAATTCAACAGTATTTCATTTTCAGTAGTCTGGTGAAGACAGCAAAGTTTCAAATAGCCTGGAATTCATGTTCTGCAACAAATTTTCATTAATAAAACGATTTTACGTTTCCATATTTTGATAAAGTCAACACAAACCATTTATACACTGTTTTATTATAATATTAAATAATAAATTTTGAATTTATCAAATAATTGGGCGCGCTAGATTATTGTTTCGCAAAAGTTTCACAATAAATAATAACTTTATTTGACATATCCAAACTGTCAAGCTAGTTGTGTGTGTGATAATCTGTGTGAGAATCGGTGTAGATTCGTCTCAAAAAAAGAATCGCCGCCGAATCGATATTTCTCCAAAGGAACATTTTTAAGCAAAAAATATCGCCGCCGAATCGATGGCGAATCGATACTTTTGGTGAAAGGAATTCAACATAACACAAACCTAGAAAAGGGAAGCGTGCACCGCGATAAAGATATGACTTTGTTTTCCTTTATGAAAATTGATGCTACAGCAATAAAGTTTAAAAAAGCTCTCAACAACGTTTAAGTGCATTAGTTTTGATTACAACAACAAATATTTGCTAAATAAACAAATGCATAATTTGCATAATAAACAATTTTAAAGTTGTCAAAAGTGCTTGAGTGCACATGGAAGAGTTCAGGCCTCAAAGGTTTCACTTTGCAATATTCAAATTAAAAATTTTAAGCAAATTTTTAAAAGTAAACTTGCACTTTGCGTATTAACAGTCGAATTTATAAAATTTACTTATGTCGATTTCCTTTCACCAATTTGCAGTCGACTGCAGTCGCTACTAAATTCGATTCTTTTTTGGGTATTTAGGAAATTAAAAAAGTAGCGATTTGCTTTTTTATGAATGTATGTGTGTCCAACTGACTAATGAAGAAAAACAAGTACCATGAAACAAAACAATTACATTCGTATTGTTAAGCACACAATTTTTATATTTTTTTTCACCAAATGTTTTCCAAATTCACAACTAAATGCAAAACAATTCTCTTTCCTTTAATTTTTTTCATATGCTGATGTTTTTGTTTGCCGTTTTCGATCTGTCAAAATTGTTGTGTGTGTGAAAATCTGTGTGCAAATCCGTCCCAAAAAAGAGATCGACGGCAAGTCGATTTTTTTCTTCCTAAATGAATTCCTTTCAAAAAAAAAATTGACTGCAGTCGACTGCAGTCGATTTTTTTTTTTTTGAAAGGAATTCGACATTAGTTCAATTTTATACAGTTATCCAACTAGGCGGTAGAGTTTGCCTACTACGTATTTATAAATCTATTTCAACACTTTTCTAATAGGTCAACGGGGGTAGGGGGAAGATGGAATATCACTTCAAAATGAAATTAGTTTCGGTCATAGAGGAATAAAAAACAAGATGGAAAGTCTTTGCTTCTCCTCCCCCGCATGTTCCATTTTTTCCTATATCCAGTTCGGTTATGCAAGCTTGATCGAAATCATACAGGAATCATAATTATGCACCGATCATTTGATCCGGTGTGGTCGCAGAAACCTGTGGTTATTGTCCATGTTCCGGTGATAAAAGGTGGAAACTGAATGAAATTTTACGAATTTAAAAGTATTCCGATCTCCACAAATTCTCGATCGATGTTATCGATCACAGAAAGGAAGTAATGGGTACTGAATCGAAGTTTCATTCTGATTCGATTACTCGATCTGCTGGCGGAAAATTACTTTAGTTTTTTAATTACCTAAAATTTATAAGAGTATCTAAAACTTTACGGAACTCGGTACCTGGTAAAAATGTCAGCAGAGACAACGCAGAAAGTAAATAGTGAGCTCTCTCTTTTACCAAAAATCACGAAAATGTTCTCTGCTGAAACGAGATTTGACAGATTTTATGTGATTCTGTGAATTTCGTGATAATTAATAGTACGCGAGCACAGCTAGTGACAAACTAACAAAGCACCAAAAAGTATAATCTTTCTGCTCCGAACAGTCCAGCACAAGGCCATTAAACGAAGCTTTTTAACGCCCCCGAAAAAAACCGGACAAAGTTAAAAAAACGAATCTACTAATTAAATAGAAAAAATTTGTGTAAAAATTATTTTTATAACATAATTGTTATCATATAACACAAAAAATCTAAAATATTTTCATCAACAAAAAAAGAAGTTGGAAGCACAAATTCACCCGACATGACACATGAGTCTAGCCATTTTCATTTAAACGTCAAAAGGTCTACTCACTCAAATTTCGCGGTGATAACACCCATCAGGCATCACACCACACAATCGCAATCGCAAGCAATTCAAACCCGAAATCATTAAATTTCATTTACTTAAAATATTCGGTCATACAAGGTATCGTCGTTTATTTGTAAATCAGTTTTGTTTTGCAATAGACTAACCTACAACATCTGACTAGAAAACTACAGGTAAAATTTTTAATTAATTATCCCAACACTCAAAGGTTATTGGTCAAGTACCTAACATCTGATGTTTACATAGCAATAGAGACCGCCATAAAGTAGATAATTACTAATTATGTAGAATCTCGTAAATAAGAGGTTGTTTGTTCATTTTGAATACTTTGATCCCCAGATAAGATAAGTGAAGATTTTCATTAATACTGTGATTTTTCTTTTGTCCTGTCATAGAAAATCCAATATGACAACAATTAAAGACAACATAGTTTTTGGAGGACAAGTTAGCACTACAGTTGCCAGTTCACAAAAATCCCTAGGTAATTTTATGCTTGAACAAATAAAGAAAAACGGAGATAGCGTTATGATGGTAGGTCCAAGGTTTCATTTTTATCTATGCCATCGTTCTCACGATGACTTTGTATATAATTTTTTCTTCAGATAGATGCCTTAACTGGCAAGGAGTACACAAACAAATATGTTTATGACAAAATAACTCGCTTGGCGTACATTCTGCAAAAGCTTGGGATTAAGGATGGCGATGTTATTGGACTTTGTGCTGAGAACTGTGTAGAATTTGCTATAGCACTTTACGCAACATTTGCCTTGGGAGCTACAGCTGCACCATTGAATGTTACTTACAGTGAACGTGAGTTCAGGATTTGATGAAGTCTTCTCTTGACTATGGAGACATTGTTTGTTTTTTATTGTAGGTGAAATGGATCACGCGTCAAACCTTTCCAAGCCCAAAGTATTTTTTTGTTCGACTGGTCCTCTCAATACAGTTTTAGCGGTTGCAAAGAAAAACAAGTACATCAAGCACGTAATTGTTTTCGGCGACGTAAGCCCTAGTTTAGAAGCAACACCATTCAACGAGTTGATGAACAGCAAAAAATTTGTATCATATCCAGAATTTGACCCTCCTAGTGTCAATAAGAACGATAATGTAGCGTTAATTGTGTGTTCTTCAGGAACCACGGGTATGCCCAAGGGCGTGCAACTCACTCAAATGAATATTTTAACTACACTTGACGCACAGTTGTTAGTATTTGATTTGTTTGATATAATCCAATATACTATTATTTTAAAATTCTACCCAGTGAACCCTCAGCACCGTCGTTTGCTGGCATAGCCGTTCTCAGCGTGATCCCTTGGTTCCACGCGTTTGGCTGTATTACACTATTGGTGACATCTTGTATGGAAACCCAGCTAGTATTTTTACCAAAATTCGGAGAAAAGATTTTCCTGGGAGCGATTGAGGTAGTATAGTTTGATATTACTCAAATAAATTAATATGCAATCATTTTGTTTTCAAAAAATTAGAAATATAAAGTTGTAATAGCCTTTATGGTTCCTCCATTGATGGTATTCTTGGCTAAACATCCTATGGTAGACCAGTATGATCTGTCTTCACTTTTAATCTTGTTGTGTGGTGCTGCTCCTTTAAGCAAGGAAACAGAAGATGCCATCAAGGAAAGGTATGAAAACTTAACCCTTTTTTTGTTCTGTATGTTTAATTTACCATCTCTAGGATTGGAGTTCCTTTCATCAGACAAGGCTATGGTCTGAGCGAAAGTACTCTTAGTTTATTGGTGCAAAGTGACACTCATTGCAAGCCAGGAAGTGTTGGTGCTCTTAAACTGGGAGTTTACGCTAAGGTCATTGACACAGAAACTGGTGTAGCTCTAGGCCCCAATCAACGTGGAGAACTCTGCTTCAAAGGCGATTGCATAATGAAAGGTTATATTGGTGATAAGAAATCAACTGAAACCATTATTAAAGATGGTTGGTTACACACTGGCGACATTGGTTACTTTGATGAAGAATTTGAGTTCTTCATTGTGGACCGCATAAAAGAGCTTATCAAATACAAGGCATTCCAGGTACCACCAGCAGAAATCGAAGCCCTTCTTTTGACTCATCAAAAGATAAAGGACGCCGCCGTTATTGGAAAACCCGATGAAAGTAGTGGAGAGCTTCCGTTTGCATTTGTTGTGAAGCAGCCTAATGCACAGCTTACCGAAGATGAGGTAATCAAATTCGTATCTGAAAATGCATCCCCGGCAAAAAGACTGCGAGGCGGTGTACAATTTATTGATGAAATCCCAAAAAATGCCAGTGGAAAAATCTTGCGTCGTCTTTTGAGGGACATGCTTAAAAAGCCAAAGTCTAAGTTGTAAGGACTTGATAAAAAAAGATGCTTTTATTTTAATTTTAATTAGTCAAACCTAAGAACCTATATTTGTATTGATACCAGTGGAAGCTGGTCTTTCTTTTTTCAAATAAAGTCAAACATTTAAACTTTTTTGTTTTTATTTCATTTCGATTAAATTAAAAGAGGATCTTTGTCTGAAAAAAATGTGAGCCTGAAAGTATGCTGAAAAGAGTATCATCAGCCATCAGGTTTTCAAAGCCTATCCTAAAATCGGAAACAGAAGCGCTATTTTAAAGAACTAGGAAAGAAATAACAGCAGGATCTCTTAAAAAGCTAATTCGCGCACCCATTCAGACAATTATAAATTCGAGTTTGTGATTTTAAAACATTGAAACCACAAAAAGTCGCCATTTGTCTTACTGAGTTTTAATAATGCATTGCATTCCCCCGCCGAGATGAAACTGAATTGTAAAGTACATACATAGCCGCCTGTGTGGTATTAGGCTTTTTTTTTTTACTGGCGAATCATATGACCAAGGTGCAGGCCGGATATATTTCTCACTAAATGCACAGCTTTTGTTTTCTGTTGCTTAGTTAGAGGACCCTTGTTTGAATCTTATTTCTTATGATAAACGGGTGGCTACGAGTATTTACATATCGAAGGAATCGCCAACTCCACTGTTTCACACTAAACTCTAAAAACATCCTACAGCACATAACAAGGAATTCGGTAAGGGAAAGACCTCGTCTTAGATGGCGCAAATAAGTGGAAAAGGACCTCAACCAACTAAGAATGCAAAACTAAAGAGAGCTCACCTGAAATTGAATTTGTTATTGAAATATGTTTGTTCAGACACAGGTTCTTCCCGAACTGTAATGCACACCTAAAAAAGTAAAGCTCTCAAATGAAATCTAAAAAAACTCAACTCAACAAATTTTTAATTTAATATGCCAAACAGTTTGCTCTTTTTTCTATAAATATAAGTTTATTATACCTACTTAAAAAGACTCTTGAATACTTCTACCTGGTTCGAATGGCTGGTTTCCTCAGGAGTTTTCAATGGCACTTGGTTTTCGATTAATGCAGCAATCAAAACAGAGGATTTAACAATGGGACCGCCAACTAAGTGCAAGAATTTTGTATCCTTTTTGTCTTTTGTGCTCAGTAGTATTCTTTGCGACACAAAATCAAGGTAATGGCTTACACTTCCTACTTCTATGTACCTTGAGTATGCTGGGGAATAGAGTTCAATTGAAGCCCTTAGTGACTCACTTCGAGATAGTGATGACGCTTTGACAAATACAATTCTAAAGTGTAGACCCAGTTCCTTATAGAAATCTACAGCCAAATTAAGGATGTCATCCATTTGTCGGTCAGCTTCTTGAAGCGAATTTGTGGCTACAAGGGTATGTACCACATTGGCCTGGGTTGCTGAATAGAGACCTTGTTGAGAAGCATGATTCTCACATAATTTGTACTGTCTGCCAGTACTGACTAATCGTAGTGGTAACACCGACTGGTACACTGAAAGCTTTGCAAAAAGTCCCAAAAAACTTTCGAAAGAACCTCCACCCGTTAAAAACGCTGAGTTCACATGGTGACGCTGATTCTCTTCGTGAACACCGTGATATTCGTTTTCTGTTGTGAGATTCGCTTCCATTAGCACTTTGCGTGTAAAATCTGGGTTTGTCATAGACACAAATCCATTTTTTACAAAAGTGTCTCGACAAAGGCTGATAGAGTCCAGTTCGAATTCAGCAGCTTCATTTAACAGGTAATATTGATCATTATCAACATAATGGATTAGATCTGTGCGGTTCAGATGTGATTCTTCTTTAGACGTATTGGGTTTCGGTAAGCCATTTCTATAAACCAGTGTTTCTTCGAAGCTTTGGGGACATCTGTCATGGAGGTTGTTGGGAAGACAGAGAAACTGATGAATGAAATCATTTTCTACTGGATATATATTCTC
The DNA here is from genome assembly GCA_949752695.1 of Melanostoma scalare. Lineage (NCBI taxonomy): Eukaryota > Metazoa > Arthropoda > Insecta > Diptera > Syrphidae > Melanostoma > Melanostoma scalare. Next base: position 235,488,799 of record OX456985.1, on the reverse strand, counting down.
TTTTAGTTTTTTTAAGTCGTTTCGCACGGTTATGGCTTTTGTTTTAAGTTGATCTAAAAGTAAAGGGTCTGCATTCTTAGCCAAAAATAAAAACGTTTTTTTATTAAAATTATCTCTTTGATATTTTCTTTACTCACTTTGTCTAATTGTTTGATTTTATTGGTTATTTCTTCTCGTATTCGTTCCACTTCCGATTTTTGCCTCATTAATTGGTAATACTTATCGTAACTCTTTTTGAGAGTAATCAAATCAATTTTTAGGCCACGACGAGAGATGTTTGCATGCAAAGTAGTTGAATCTCCAAGCCGTTCTTTGAAGTTCATAAAGGGAACCAGCGGTACATAATTTTCCTTAGCTTTGTCGCCAGTAATGTAGAGCATTGAAATGTACTTCCGAAAGGTTCGATCTTTGATATTGTTTCTTAACACAAATTTGAACAGCATTTTTAATTTTCTATATTTGATTATAGAAAGTTTTGTTTTGTTGCTGATTCTGTCAATTTACAGATGTTTTAAATGAGTGCGTTCAAGCGACATTGGATGTGAGAGCTGCCACTTACTAGTTTTTTACAAGGAATCATACTATTTTTGATCCAAATCAAAGTATGTGTTCGTGTACAGTACATTGCAACGAAATGCACCAAAATTCAAATAAAATCAGTCGAATATTATTCCAGCAAAGAAAATTTTAACTAGGGAATACAAAATTTGTCCGACCTATGAATTTATTCCTCCAAAACTTCTGTTGACAGTTAAACAGAAATAAAAGTTGTAAGCACGCGTTTTTCAAGCGTTGCTGTGAACTACTATGTACACAGCACAGAGGAGATATAACAAGAGGCCAAACCACACACACATTACGGCATCTGCCCTCAAACTGACTTCACAAACCCAACTTTATTTTTGGATTCCAAAACCAGTTTGAAATCCGAAAATAAAGTGGTGTTAGTAATTTCACTGACACAACTTTATATTCAGTAGCTAGAGGTAGATCTAGTGTTACAAAAGCAACAATGTAAACAAATGGAAGTTGCGGGGCAAGGGAAGTAATGGTTTTCCCTCTTGTTCTTTATTTTTCTAAGATACACAGTCTGTTACTTTTTGAAATTTTCTTACCCATTTCCCAATTGCTGAAAAAATGACGGATTGCGAATTTCTGCGTATCCGAAATGCGTGTATATTGGTGTATCGCTTCTCTCTCTCAAGCAAATTGAAACAGTGCCACATAGGTCAAACTAAGAGAAGTACACAAGAACAGACTTGCCTGGGTTATCCCGAGCTGTTGTGCCTACCCTTATTTTTTAAAATGTTACCTCATTAAATCTTAGTCAGTTAAATTTAAACTCAACTCAAAGAACCGTTTTGTTATGTAAAAAGAATACAAGTTAAGCATTTTATTGAATTTTTATTTCAAACTGTTATCATTACTTTCTTTTCACTTTATGTTTCAAAACAGCAAACAATTTCATTAAGTAATGGGAAATGTTGAAGAAGTACTCAAAAACTTTAATAAGAGATGCTCCGAAAAATAGCCCAGCTATCCCTCCGACAGAAACTGAAAATAAAAATAATAAAAGAGGAAACATCTACGCATTAAATATGTAAGCTATGTATATATATCGTCAGAACAAAACAATATGTGTTGGTAAAAAATAAATGCAGCTCGTATTTTAGATAAAAAAAAAATTTGTCTAAAAGTTAATACCAAATTTGAGTGGTTTAGTTCATGGTTATTTTTACAAATCGCTTTGGTTTGGAAGAGTCTTAACAGTTTATTATTAAAAAAAAATGTAATTCAAACAAACCTTACTTATCAAATCCAAATTGTTTTTGGATACGATTCGCACATATCTTTGGGAAGGAATTTCCATCATTTGAATCAATACTTTGCTCATGACAAGATCATCATCAATAGCTCTACAAATGAACTCATGATTTTTGAATGTAACGGTAACAATTGATCAAAATAGCTTTACCCATCGCCTGCATTGTACACGATATCATATTCTGGCTCCTCACAAGCATTTAGACATTTGCACTCTTTTCTTTGCTCAAGCATCATATTATAGCTCTCAGTTAAACAAACAAGCCCAAACTCATTGCAAACGGGTCCATCTTAAAAAAAATACATTGTAAGTACTAAATGTTGAGAACAAAGTCGATAAAGAAAGGGAGTATAGCAATAAATTTCTTGAAAATAAATAGAAGGAATATTGCTGCAGCAAAACCAACTGAAAATCAAAGAAATACAATTTAATCATTTCGTTTCAGAATTAATCGTGTATATATAATTGAAAATGCACAAATGCACATACAAATATTTACATCATATAAACACATCAATTGCATTACTGATTGCAAATAAATCCATTTCAGTAATACTACCAACTTACCATTTTTGTTTGCAACCAAAAAGTGGTTCGTGCAGTTGCAAACGTAAATACTCAGATCACGCATACACTCAATGACGCATGTTGAGTAGCTATAAAATCGGTACAATTTAAAATCTGAAAATTAGAAAAATATATACATATAACATTTTGTGGTGCATGAAATTAATCATCTCTTGTTTAGAAAATATTTGCCTGCTTGAATTTCATTGCTAAAACGACAGTGTCTTTTTTCCGGACTCAGAGTAAGCACACTCGCATCATTGTTGATTTCCATTATGTTAAAGATAATTTCCTGTGACGTGCCCCAAAGTATTGTTTCCCTAAAAACTCCATCAGAAAAGAAATAAGGTATCTCCATTGGTGGATGGATATGCACCGCAACGTCTCTTGATACAAAAAACTGTAATCTGCCAGGCCCGGTTATTCTATTACTAAAATATTTTGGTTTTCGCGAATTTCTGAAATGATAAAAAACACATTTTTTTTTTTTTTTTTGCTATGGGTGTTCAAAAGTGTGAAACGATGTCAACACCTTGCATGGTTTGAGTTGAACGAATAGCATATTCCGTATTCTGTGTTGATGTGCTTAAATTCTGAGCAACAATCAAAAGCAGAGTTATCCCATGAACAGCTGTCGAATAAGTCAGAACAATTAGTGCGGAACTGAAAAATAAAATAATAAATGGTTAGCAATATCACTAGTGACTATTTGTTTATGTTGTAATGTAAATAACAAATTCGGTTTACTGTCTTATTTCTGCACCGCATTTTAATACTGTCTATTTTAATATGGGAGTAGTTTCGATATTTCAATATTCCTAAACAGAAACTCTGAACTCAAGGACGAGTATACTCTAGGTGCCTGTAACACAACGCCACAAGTCCGAAAGTCAAGAGCCACTTGTAGTTATACTTGTAGAAGATCAAGCAAACTTATAGCTTTGTGTTACAGAAATTTCTTACACCTGTCGTAATTCACTTGAATCACAAGTACTTGTAGATTTGTATTCAAGGCCTAAGATCCAGATAATATATCTAACATTTCACTTAGTTTGGCGCTTCCTATTCCTTCTTATATCTTCGGATTTTTCCTCACTCCCCAAAAAAATCTGTAACTTCACAGTTTTCTCTGGCTTCGGTGGCCTATGGTTCTCAAAAGGATCATTTCATGTCTGAAATCAATTTTTTTTGCAAAAGTATTTGATTTGGCTTTTTTTATATCATTTGGCATCTCTCTTTTGAATGTGACAATACCAGTTGAGTCGGTCGTTTCTTTATTTTCTGCAAGATGGTATTTTTCACGTAAAGACTTGCGTTCATCTTGCTACTCTTAATAGGTTTGTTCGTTGAAGCCCTAGGGTCGCCATGGGGTCGCCACAAAGCGTTTTTTGAGAAACCTAAATTCGCACTGAATGTCAAATTGAGTGTTTTTTGAGCCATAGGTTTGCCACAGGTTTTCCCCAAACTCGCCCTAGCTTTTTGCTGTGGCGATTTGAGGGCTGTCAAATGGCTTGTGTTTTTATTTAAATGACAGGGATGTGTGGCGATTTGTGGTTTAGCGTTTTTTGAGGACTGGAAAACCCAGGTTTTTTTGACAACTCATGGGGTTGTCAAGAAAACCTGGGTCAACCCTGGGGAAAGTTCAACGAACAGACCTAATAATTCTATCAAGCTCTGCTACTCCTGCTGTCGTCATAACTTACTCTCTTACATATGGACATCATCCATATCACCAAGAGGTGAGAGCTGGAAGTGTAAAGTATTCCGTTCAACCTAGAAGTCATTTTTCGGTTTCAGAAGATAGCGAATTTCTTCCAAGCTTCTAGTTGCTTACTATTATAATCAAACCAGAAAATTTGATTATATCTTTATAGAATTTTAATCATTACAGCTGTTTGTATTTTCCCCTTAACAAGTGGTTCACATCTATCAGATCGAAAGCGTTCAACATCGTTTTTGAATCTTTGCCCTTTGGATTCTCTATGACATACATACATATGCATGTAGAAACAAAGTTAACCTATTTAATCTACAACATTCAAATGACATCGATGTGTGTGATTTTGTGGCTTAGCGTTTTTTGAGGACTGGAAAACCCAGGTATTTTTGACAATTCATAGTCTTGTCAAGGAAACCTGGGTCAACCCTGGGTAAAGTTCAACGAACAAACCTAATACTAATTTGGAACTGATTACCTAATTTAATGATTGAAATTTAAATGAGTAGAAAGCTCACCAGACTTTAAAATAAGTTTTTAGTTGGTTTACAAATTTTTACTCACAATTTGTAAAAGATTTTGAAAATCTGTTGGACAATCCATATCCTCGCAGTCCCTGCATGAGGCACACGTGCCAGCAAAAAATAAAACTTCAGCTAAGTAATCATCGATTTGTGTACTTCTGTTAGTACCAAAATGTCTTTCACTTATATCCCAAATTCTTTCTCCGTTATAAAGCTCACAAACAGTTACTGCTGGAAATGTGGTGTTCCAATCTAAACTGAAATGTAAAAGAATAATAATCAATGTTATTGTATAATCAGTAATGTTGGTTCAAAAGAGTAGTAAAGTATAGGTATTCGTATTTATAAAGACATTTTAAGTTTTGATTAAATTAAGACAGCTTTAACGGATAGAAAAATGCCTTGCCAAGTCGAAGTGTCTCTGGAACATTCCTTAATAAGTAGGACAGAGAGCGTTCGGTTGAAAGGGCACGTGCTATGTAAGTTAATTAGTATAAAAGTTAGTCATTCAAGTGCTATTAGGAATGCTACTTAAATCATTTCTGTTTTTTAATAGACCATCTATTGGATTTATTTAAATATGATGTCAGCTCTCTCAGAGACTTGTCGAAAGCTGTTGAATTATTGAGATACACACACACACAAAGATCATTTTTTTCGTTAGTCATCAGAAAAATGAAACTAATTTTCATCAAATTTTTCATGGTTATTCTAAAAATCCACTTAGTACTTAATTTTTTTTAATTGTAATGTCTTAGAAAGTGGTCTTTAAGTTTCAAAATATCTTACTATACGGTATCCATATTAAAAGTCACCGAAGATGCCAAGAAGCTTTTATATAATCCAGTTGAAATTTTCCAAAAGTAAGGGATAATGAATGCACCAGCCAGTGCAAACAAGAGTCTAAAAGAATAAAAAAATTAATTAGGATTGCTAAATTACTTAAATTTAAATCGAAAACGTAGTTACACTGTCAGCATATTTTTGAATGTAATCATGTTTCCGGTTTTTGGAGACACATGTTTGCGTCGTCAATGAGTGTTCTTGACTGAATAGATGGCCTGATTCACTTTCAATACATACGTAGATGTACTGTACTTAATAAAATAATTGGACTTCTTTGTTATCCGCAATTGATAGAATTTTTTTGTTTGTGGATAAGCATTAGATGTCATTACAATCCTTTTAAACTGAGCAGACGTATCTGTTTGTATGTGCGTGTGTAGGTAGATACCTAAACGTAAAATACCCACAAATATCTCAAGCCATACCCCTTTCGCTTTGTAATTATGGTCATAAAGTCTGGTAATCGAATTTGCATTGATTACAAATATTGTTTGGAAAAGGTCAATTGTTTGTGTATTTCAACATCAGCTTTTACAGCTGGTACGGAAATCCGTCGTTCTAAGGATAAAACTTGTAATGGAAAAGGGAAGGACTTTTTAGAATTTTGCAATGACAATGGTTTGATCGTCTTAAATGGAAGAACAAAAGGTGATGAAGAAGGAAATTTAACATTTATCGGGAGTATGGGAGAATCAGTAAATGATCTCTGTGCTGTATCTCAAGATCTACTAGGATGTGTAGAGATGTTTAATGTCGAAGAAGCAATTTGGTCAGATCACATGCCAATAAAACTTACCATAAATCTTTGCACTTCTATAAATGAGTCAACTGAAAATAGATTTTTACCAAAACTAAAGTGGAGAGAGTCAAAAAAGTTGCAGTACCAGAATAAGCTAAATTCTAACCTAGCTAGTTTAGTAGCTGACAAACCTTCCATTGGTCTTACGGATCTCACGAATATTATAAAATTATCAACGACTGGTCAAATCAATAACATACATTTATTTAAACCTAAACAGAAATGGTATAATTTGAATTGCGAATTGGCAAGGAAAAAAAGTTTCAAATTTCTAAATAAATATCGAAGAACGCAAAACGTAGAGGAAAAACTCAACTATCTAAAAGCGAAAAAAGAATTTGCAGCAGTCTGCGACATAAGCAAAATACAATATTACCAACAAATCGAACTCCAACTCAGTAGGATAAAAAATAGTAAGGACTGGTGGAATCTAGCAAATGAGCTCCGAAAAAATGACATTAATGTAGGCACTCAAATTCCACCGTCAGAGTTTAAAACTTATTTTTCTAACCTTCTTAATCCCAACCAATCCACAAACCAAATTTGCTATGCACATAGTTTTATTGAGAACAGAGAGTTGGATAAACCTTTCTCCATGTATGAAATTAAGAAAATGCTATCCAGTGTAAAACTAAATAAAGCTCCTGGAGAAGACAGAATTAGTTACGAATTTCTGATGAATGCAACGGATAATTTCTTAAATTATCTAGCAGAAGCATATACGAACATGCTCAATGAATCTAGGATTGATGATTCTTTTAACAAAACAATTATATTTCCAATATTCAAGAAAGGTGATGCAAATCAGCCTAGTAATTATAGAGGCATATCTTTTATGAACTGCATTGTGAAGACGATGATGGGAATCCTCAATGAAAGACTTTACACTTGGGTGGAGAGAAACCATATCCTGACAGAGTACCAATCTGGTTTCAGGAAGAATTACTCTACTGTGGATAATATTTACAACTTGGCATCAATAGTTCATATAAAACTTGGTGAGAAAAGGAAAGTGTATGCGTTTTTCGTGGATTTTAAAGCTGCGTTCGACAAAATCTCACGGAACTTACTAATTTATAAACTACGTGTCCTTGGTGTTTCAACAAAATTTGTTAATTTTATTCAAGCCATCTATGCCAACACTTATTCGGCTGTGTGGAATGGGAAAGAGATGTCGGAGTATTTCGAAACTTTCAATGGAGTCAAACAAGGATGTCTCCTCTCACCCCTACTTTTTGCACTGTACATTAATGATCTGCATGAATGTTTAGGAGGAGGTCTCCAAATCGAAAATAATAATGTGAGACTGCTATTGTATGCAGATGATATGGTCATCCTTGCAGACGACATCCGAATCATGCAAAATATGATAGATCGACTAGAAGAGTATTGCAACAATTGGTGTTTAGAAGTTAACATGGGAAAATCAGAAATAATGGTATTTCGAAACGGAGGTAGACTTTCTCACCAGGAAAAATGGACATTTAGAGGAGAGGAAGTAAGAATTACTTCTAACTATACATACTTGGGCGTTCTTCTTACTCCAAAGATGTCATTTAGTAAGCACGTGGAAGTTAAGAACATCTCAGCAAAAAACAGCATAAACGCCACTTGGCAAAACTTTTTGGCAAGGAGAAATATAAGTCTGAGTGCAAAATGGAAACTTTTTCAGGCAGTATGTAGGGCTATCCAAACATATGGGGCGCAAGTTTGGGGATTTGGAATATTCGAAGAAGTAGATAAGCTTCAACGCTATTTTATAAAACGGATATTAAAACTACCAGCGAGCACACCAAACTACGCGCTTTCACTCGAAACTGGTGCTGAGGACGGCCATTTTTATACTCTGGACCTTCACCTGCGATATGTAAAGAAAACCCTGTTTAATTTTAACGAAAGTAGACTACCACATCGACTCTCGAAAATTCTTTTACAGAGGAATCAATTTTGGGTAAAAGAGTTAAATGAAATCGGATCTGAATTCGGAATACATTGGGACGAGCTTTTGGGGTCAGAGGAAGAATGGATCTTGAAAAGTGTTGCACTGTGTGATTCTCTTAAGCTCAAAGCATTTGAAGACAACAAAAGAAAAGCAGTAGCCAGCAGCTCACGCATCTACAAGGTCTTAGATCACACAAAGGGTCTTAGCTATATAACATCAGAGTTTAGTATTTCTAAAATAACCTGGATCTTCAAAGCGAGATGTGATTTAATCTTTCTGAATGGAAGCAAATATAGCGGCAATGAATCATCCTTATGCAGCCTTTGCAACATGAGAGAGGAAGAAAATATTCAACACTTTTTGGGTCGATGCCCAGTACTGGGAGAATTCAGAGTCAGGTACTTCAAAAAACCGACATTGGAAGAAAACGAGATTATACGTGTGCTTAATGGCGAAGGTTTACTAGCCTGGGACCAACTGGTCAATTATCTAACGGAGGCCATAGCCTACAGAAAATTTCTTGTTGAAGAGTTTAATTAAGCAAATGAAATAAAGATCAAAATATATTTTAATAATGCTGCAAATAAAATGGAATGCCTTTTTAAAATAACATAAATTAAAAATTTTAAGTTTAAAATTTTTTTTCTAATAAATAAATTTTTTGTCTTATCTTTTCATACTAAATGTAAATAAAATGTATAAATTCTATTCACAAATAACAATATTTTTAATGAAAATTATCACCCCTGTTCTGATTTTCGTTCGGATACCATATCCTCCCGTTTTAGAATTTTTGCGGTTCTCAATTCCGAATCCGTACGTTTTCAATTCGCTTATCATTTTGTTAGCGGAATTGAATCCGGTTAATGAATTCTGTAGAACATTTTTTATTGCTAGAAATGAAAAATAATAAACTATATTAGCACTAACATGCAATAAAGCTGTAAACAGTTCCAATAAACACAAAAATTTAATTTCCAACACGATTTTGTGACAAAAAACAGTAGTGAATCCGTTCGGAAATAAGAACACACTTTTTAAATCCGTACGGATTCAATTTCGGTTTCAGTTTTGAATCCGTACGAAAATCAGAACAGCCATGTATATAATAAATTACTCGACAGACGACTCGTAAGGTCATTGTCGTATGTTTGAAATTTTAACAATATTTAAAAACAAGGCAAATGAAAATCTTTGTATATTGAAATTTTAGTTAAAATAAAAACAATTTACTACTACAATTTACTACTACATCAGCTGAATCGTATTTTTTGAGTATTCTTTGCATTAATTCGAGGCCACATATATGCTTTTCTTCTATTGAAAATTAACTAGGTACTATTTGAGGTATTTTTCCTTAAAAAAGGGAGAACTGTCTATACGAAAAACTGACTGCAAGTAGATGGGAATGACTAGTCTGATGTCCTTCTCGTTCACTAACAAAGTGGGCACTTGAAATAACTTACTTAAGAAGTTCATTTGTTAGACTATTTCTTTAAGGTGTTTAAAATTAAGCAAAATGTGTTCTTAATTTATTTTTAAGCTGTATCCCGCATACATTCATTCAATGCTTTGCTTCTTTGTGAATATGTAGATACACAGTTGGAGTCCTCTTAGTCTCACCTCAAAGTTTTTCTCAATTAATAAGAAAAATCTAGATCAATAAATCAATGCACATAGATCGGTATTATTTTTTTAATTCGTTCCATTTTATAAACCGGAAATCAAAATTCCTCTCAATTTATTAAAGTATTTAAATTATAATTAAACTATTTCTAAATAAATATTATCTTATCCAGCTGATTTTAATTACGTAAATTAACTTGTTTGCTTGTTTTGTATGTAAAAGTTGTCAAATATGAGCGTCAGCAATCAACGTGAATTTTTGGAAAGCGCTGACGCCAATTTTCACATTTTGGAGTTGTAAACTGAGCTGTGGAGGAAGTTACTTCATTTTCTGATGCTTTTCCACTGCCAGGTGGGTCCACCGTTCTTATTGTGTATGTTGTGTTGAATCTTAGTTTTCCAAATTCAATGAAATCTTTCTGAAATTAGAAAAGAATATTTAATCAAAGGAAAAAAAAAATAATGAAAAGATTAAGAAAACCTTTGGGCGAATGGCTCCGTATTCACGATTTTCACAGTTGAAATCACCAGCACAGATTTCTATAAGCCTATAATTACAAAATGCTAACTTAAATGCAAAGGACTATGAAGCCCTTTGAGAGCAAGGAAATCACTTTAAGAGAATTTACTCCACATTGGAAGTTTATTCCAATTAAAGAGAGCAGGAAAACTATTTCCTCTACTCCATAGTGTAACTAAATACAACTTTTGTTAAAATAAGTCTCACTAAAGAGATGGAAGTTTTATTATAAAATAAAGTGGTTTGTGCAATCGAAGTGGAATAAATTCACTTCTGAAGTAGATTTCCTTGGACAAAATTTTCTTGTATCTGACATCTTCACTTGGCTATTGACAAACATCAAAACATACCTTCCCTTCTGTAGGTGGAAGCCTGATATTTGGACAATCATACCAAACTTTTTGCTTGGACGAAATTTAACGTCATAATTGGAAGCGGTTCTGATGTGGCTCGCAGAATCCTCCTTTTTGATTGTTAGGATTTCTTTGGACGATTTGTGAGTGGAACACTGAAGTTTTCCATTTTGTACTAATGGCAATGTAGTATTGAATAGCAAAGACACCTTTTCCGATTTCAGCCGTCGTCTACCGCTTATTGATATGGCTTGTACTTGTATGTAGTAACATGAATCCATCACCAGTCTTGTTATTTCAAACTGAGTTACCTGTTGGAAAAACGAAATAAGACAAATATGCTTTCGGTTGAGAATTAGAAATTCTTACGTCTTTGACAAAAGTTTCATTTGCAATCAAAGAATCGTCATTGGATCGGACATAGAGAGCCCAAATAACCCTGTACTTTTCAATTGGTAAGTCTGATTTTGCCGGACACCAGGCTACTTTGAGGGACATAAGACCGTTCGGAAGAATTCTAGATGAAAGCACCTGAAGATCTGGAGGCGACTTTGGTGGCTTTGGATCTGCACGAATATTCTCTACAATCAGGAGAATAGAGCAAATATTTTCTACTTTTCTTTGATACTTACGATTAGATAGTGTGAATGGTTTTGATGGCTCAGTGTAGCCCCTAAAACCGTTTGCATTAATTGTAGCTACACGGAACTGGTACCATCTACCAGGTTTGAGCTTGAACGATATTCCTGTTCTTTAAGGGATAAAACCTATGTTTATATATTCAATGTTTTCATTAATTCTTTTCAAACCTTCTCGTTTTGTTTTCTGATATCTCTGCAATTTTTTCAACCGATTGCCACTGCCAGTTACCGAGTTTCCGTGCAGAGAAAAGACTTCCTACATGATGCCTCGCCTCGACGTGATACGCATAAACGGAATTAGCAGACGTTTGAATAGTTACTTCGCACACCCTTTGTCCTTTTGGTAATTTGAATGCAATTATTCTCGGAATCGGTGGTAAAGAAAGGTCTTTGTCGAGACCCACTGCCTCTTGGCACACCGGACCACACGTACTGGAACAACACTTTTGTGTCTCCGGGCAATCAAAATCATATTGGCAAGCATCAATACATGCCCCAATGTGATTAGAGATGGTCAGGCTCGGGCATTTACCTGGCCGAGGGGCTTTTGTCAACTCAAGTCTACATTTTTTCTCACAATCCTTCAAGTAAAAGATATTCGAATTAAAAATTATTACACATGCTGTTAATATACTTACATGGCGGTTCTCTGCAGTGGGCTTAAAACACTTCGCATAACATTGCACTTCAATTATTTTATCTTTGACATCTGCGGTTCTGTTTGCATGTGTTCTCCGCTGATGTGCTCCGTATATATCTTTTGTTCGCAAAATACTCACAGCTAGTAAAAGGCAAATAAATTGTTTGGCTTCCAGCATTCCTGAAATAAAAGAAAATATTAGATGGCAAATCAGCGATAAACCTTTGGCCAAAATAATGTTTTCGTTTACTATTGAATGGGTATACTTTGACAATGGTAAATAATAACGATGTGTTTTCAAAAAGGAACAACTTCCATCTACCAGATGCTCGACGCTCGAGACTTTGAAACTATGAACAAGCAATAAACTATGTATGTATGTTGAGCTAAACAACTTTCTGAGTATTTCATTAAATTAACCAGTTCGGGAAAATAAGTAAATTCCGTACATCAGCCAAAGCCTTTAGTTCTGAGCTTCCAATTGTCGTTTAAAATTTCTCAAAGCTTTTCAAGAATCTATTTCATTCCCACATTTATCATGTGATTCAAATCGAGTGTAAACTATTTTTGACAAGGAATGCGTACAATGATTGTTTTGCATGAAATTATGAATTTTGTTTCAAGTTTTAATGTTGTCATAAATAAGTCTGGGACTTTTGCACGCTCTCAACTGCCAAAACGTGTTTCATTAGACGGAGAAATTAAAGATCTGCATAGAACTAATGTTTCCATTTGTTATGAGCAACTGAACAATGGGTATATCAATAAATTTTTTTTTTTTTTCACGTACTGCTGTGTGTTCTGTTCTAAGAGGATCTCCATAAGATTAATATTTTCTACGTTCACATCAATCCTAAATCGATCTGGACAAATACCTTCGTAGTATTGGCAGGCATATGTCAGTCTGTTAGGTGAGAGGTTCGGGTTTAAAGTCACAGAAACCAAAGAAAAATAATGTTTTTGAAGGGAATCGTCTTTCGCGAGGATTTGGTAAGTTTTCTGAGAGTAATATCTTTTACACATTTAAACACACTGCTGTTCACTTATTTAAATACAACTCTTCCAGCTTTCTTTCTGTAATATCTCCTCTACCCTTCAGGAAAAATAATAAAGTTTTTGAATCGGAATATCGTAACTAACACTGGTGCAGAAAGAATTTTAAGACTTCGCAAAAGAGTCCCGTCTTTTTCTTCTCTTTCCTTCTTTTGCGCTACGAGCATCGTGATATCGAAATCAGCTCTGCCGATTATCTACTTCACACTATCTTCACTAGCCCATGGGGGGTACGCCAGAAATCGTCCGAAGCCCAGTTTTTGGTTCTTCCATATCTGTAAACAATTAAATGCAGATTTTGTTGCATTTGTCTGTACCTTTTTGCAAAGGAATATTGTCATATTTTAAATACATATTGAAATGCATACGCTCTCTCGATTAGCCCTTTGGAATAGGTGGAAAATTGTAGGTCCCATCCATTTCCATTGTGAGAAATGCGTTAGACTCCGAGACTCCCTACACTGTTGGGCCATCCTACTTATTTATTTATAAACCATTTTCTTTGGATCAAAAACATTCAATAAAAATTAGTTGTTCGTTTCATGATAAACTAACAAAATACTAATTAAACTTTCTCCTTCACTAAATTTAGTAAGTATAATTGACACCATCATATCTTATAACAGTCTACGATGTCTCTTGAGGATGTATGGCTTAATAAGTTCATCTTTAGAATCAAACTGCCTTCCTCTTCGTAAACTTTCAGTGCCAACCCGAATAATAATGCTTAAGCCGGGTGAACACGGTGGTCAAGGCAAACGATCAGTATTTCAACATTGAATCCAGGCTTTTTTAATTCTGGCAGAATGGATGATGGTATTGTCTTGCTTGAAAGTCCAATGCTAACCACCAAATAGCCCATGAGGTTTTGTAAACGCATATTGCTGTACAGATGCTTAGTAATCTGTTGTCATTCTTGAGTTTTGAAAACCGAAATTATATTCTATACAGGACAATCCAAAATAAACTTCTTTTATTTCCAAAGAGATTATTTGATGTCATCATTTTCTACTCTATCGTTAAGATCATCGAAAAGGGTTCAGCCGTTCCTTACCTTTAAAAGATGCAACTAGCACGGCAAGTAGAGTTGCCGTTCGAGTTCGGGAGTTCGAAGTTGGAGTCCCAGAAATATCAAATTTTTTTTTCATTGGTATAGCCTTTGCCAAGAATTGAAGATTCTTCCAAGGTCTTTTGTCATTGCCATGAAAAACGATAACTAACTCAGCCGTTCGTGATCAGCATAAAAATGTAGGTCCTCGAAATGTGTTGAGCTCCGAGATTCTTCGAGTTTTGTTCCGTCAACCTATTATTTTATTTATTTATTTATAACTCAGACGAGTTTGCTTTTTATACCTACACTGTCAGACAAAATAAAGTGCAAATGCACTTGAATCATTTTAAAGATGTAGAGAATAAACAATGAGAAAGACTTATGTATCATTTCATTTTACTACGCTATATTTTATCATTTTTCATCAAACCTTTAAAAATACTCCGTTATTTTTGTTCCCTTTTAAAAATGAACTGCATTAATTTTCAAGCAAATGACATTGAGCTTGGACAAAATAAAGTGCAATTTTTTAATACCTGTGCAAAGTATAGCTAATAATAATTCCAAATAAAAATATATTACCTATTTGCAAAAATTTTGCTTCAAGTTGAATTTTATTTTCATAAGCTTTGACATGGAACAACTCTCACCTGAACTGAAAGAATTTTTTGTTTCGGACGGTTGACCTTTCGTAAACTAGGAGAAAAATATGGTCTGTCAATTTCTGGAACCAAGAAGGTTTATTTGAACTTCATTGAACGGGGATCTGCTGCCAGTTTTAGAAGTCAAAGTGGAAGAAAGAGGAAAACAACACCACCTGGTGACCGCAGAATCACAATAGAGGCCAAAAAAAAAACATTATCCACAACTGGCAACATCAAAGAAGACCTACAATTAGACGTAAGACCAAGGACAGTCCAAAGGTGACTTATTGAAAGTGGGCTACAAAACTATTAGGTAAAGAGAAAACTTTAAAAAAAGACTTGCTTTCGCAAAAAAATATTTAACAAAACCACAATTGTTTTGCGAAAGCATTATTAGGCCCTATGAGTCTAAATATGAGTTAACAAATTCCAAATCAGGGAAAAGAGTTTGGTGCAAGCCCAAAGAAAGACTGGACCAAAGATGCATTAAAAAAATCGTCAAACATGTTGGTGGGTCTATTATAGTTTAAGGATGTTTTCCCTTTGGTGGCGTTGGGAATATTGTCAAAATTGGTACCAAAATGACGGGTTCTCATTACGTCAACATTATTAGAGGAAACTTAGCTTCTTCAGCATTAAAAATATCGCTGCACAACTACATTTTCCAGCAAAATAATTATCCGAAGCATACTTGCAAAGTGGCAAAGCAGTTTTTTTTCTCAAAACAACGTGGAATTATTGGAATGGCCACCTCAATCCCAAGATCTCAATCCGATAGAGCATCTTTGGTCCATATTAGATGACAGAATTCCGTTAGATGGTCGGCGAAATATTCCATCTTTTGGGAAAGCCTCCAATTTGAATGTGAGAGGATTCCATTTGAAATTTTGATGGAATCTGGTTCGCAGCATACCAAAGCGACTTTCAGCTGTTATTCAAAATAAAGGGGGAGTCACCAGTTACTGATTTCCTATGAAAATATATGTTTTTTTGTTGATATTTTGAATTTGCACTTTATTTTGTCTTCTCTTTTCTCATGATAAATTAAAGAAAATGTCTTTTTGAAATAAAATTCATGAAAACAATACAAAATATAATGAGTTAGTATCTTAATTCCGGTTTGCACTTTATTTTGTCTGACAGTGTATATAGATTTATACCTAAAAGGCTAAAAAACGTCTGAGTCGATTATGCTTGCTCTCTGACCAAGTCTACCTTGCAAAAATATTATTGTAAAAATATCTTAACATCGTTTAAACATTCATTTGCCAGAAATCAATGCTAATCATTTGCATATCACCACCATTGGTGATCAAATAAACTTGGCAGAGGATTAAATTCATAAAAATTTATAATTTGTGGAAAACGTACGAACTCGTAACTTCGTACTTTAATATTTATTTTGTTTTTTCTTTAACAAAAATTTTGCATTTCACTGCGAGCTATGACTTTAGAATAGTATCACACTGTTTTTCAAAAAAAAAGATAAAAGTGAATGGGCCACCCACCTTAAGAATAGACCAATAACTTCAATCAATAAACTTACTTCAGGTACAACTAGCACGAATAAAAGCATGTTGTATGGCTTTTTTTGAACATAAACACTACCACAGAGCAAATGCATTTTTCATAACTAATGAGTTTTGAAACAGAGATTATCGCAGTTGCTTTGTTGATGATTGACCATTCGTAGTTTTTGGCATTCGATTTAAATTTATTTTTGTTTCGGGAGAGCAATGGTTTAAAGAAAAGGAAATCCTGTCTATATCCACAAAATATTACCAACCTTGATTATGTTTGACCCTACTGTTAAGATCTGTGCAAACCCATCTCTGTGAACAAATAAAAAAAGGAGTTCACATCGATGATAAATTTAGCCCTTTTCCAATACCACCGCCGTATAAACTAACAAAGGAATCACTCATAATATAGGTATGCGAATGTTCAACGTGCACTCACAAGGAGTCATCATCCATATAAACATAAAGAACACAGAAAGTTGTTGACACAATGCAATAAAACAAACATGCATTGTGCCGCAGTATGAATGTTTTGACGCATAAGATTGTTTGCACTTGACCTACATAAAGTCGGCGTTATATTCGCCCAATTGCAAACCAACTTGCAGGAGTCACGTTTTTATCAAAAATAAATTTAATGATGCACATTAAGTGTTAAAGTGTGACTGCACTTCTATGCAGAACACTCATTTATTTGCGGTTGTAACACGTTTGCGACGTGGGACAACGCACAACATCCCTCTCAAATAAAGTTTATAATTAGAAGATAATGTCTTCCCTCTGCTCTACCTTACACAAACACTGTCAATCTGCATCTACGCAGTCATGCGAATACACCAACTAAACAAACGAGTCATGCTCTGAGATATGCACCTACAAAAAGAAAGAAAGAAAAAAAAAAAACACACACATAAACAATTCTACGAAGAATCTACAACTCTTTTTTGTGTTAAATTCAGATCAGTACAACAACATTGCATGATAACGAGCCTTTCATATATATGTATGTCCACCAGCAACAACAAAAACAACAATATAATATGCTTGAATCTTCTTAATTGCACTGCAAGATAAAATCTATAGAAACAAAAATAAGAAGACCTATTTGGATTCAGTTAAAACCACAAATATATGCATTCAACCCGAAGAAGGCTCAAAAGAGAACACATCACAAAAGGAATGCTGAATGGTATTTACCGAACCTGGCGCCGCCCGCCGTCGGTCGTCCCCGCCGACCGACGATGGTAACTTGCTTGCTCTCTGGAATTTAGGTCGAAAAAAAGATTTCCTTAAGGGATTCTTTTATCCCATAAAGCATCGATAAATTCACTGTTGTTAATTAAAGTCCAACAAATTACTTGCAACATACCTAAAGGCAAAAGAAGATTTTCCGGCGTTCACAAATTGATCTGATAATGGCAACACACTCCCGAAATCACATTATCGCTTCAACACACTACACTCTACTCAGTGATTCGATTCAATTGCTAAACAGAAAACAATTCAGAGTAATAACGAAAAAAAAAGAAAATAAAGAAAAAATAAAAAACTGAACCTGAAAACAAAAGAAATGTAAATCCACCAAACTTATTCAATTCACGCACTCGAATCGCGTACCGGCGAATAACATCAACTTTCCGGAGTAACAAATCAATTTGAATGCAATTAGATTGGATTGGTGGCGGAGAGTATATACAAGTATCTTACTTTACGCTAGAGCGAATGTTTACTTGGTTAAAACAGCCGGAGACACACCGAGCCAGCCGTGTTCGACGATTTGTTGCACTCGACTGAGTGATTCAGAAATTCAGATTTCCCATGCCATATATTGACTATATTGACACTATTTCGTATCGGTGGTATGTCACACAGAGGAGTAGTAGCAGCACTATACCATCAGCAGATAATAGACCGGATGGGATTCTTATATTCTGCAACCAGTGGCGACGATGATGATGATGACGATGATGATGTTGGTGGACCAGGCCAACAATGTACACAGTAACCAAGACTTCTTGTTTGGTTTTAACCAAAAGCAGTAGTCCAACCGATGAACCCGCCAACCAACCAACCAGCCACTAATTCAGCTGCAATCGGCTCTCAGCTCAGTCCTTGTGCCGTAATCTTCAGGGAAGAACTAAAGTTGCGTAAAGAGAAATGCCCCTTGCGGCCAAACAACATACTGAATTAACAGCAGGAGCAGCCCGGCGCGGTCGCGGTCAGGTTCTTCTGGCTCACTGTTGAGTCATTTATGCTAGATGGTGTTTTATTCTTATTTCTTTTCTCATTTCTGTTTAACCTTATAGGGTGTGTTTAGTAACTAACGGCAACAACTCGGTGCAGAAGTAAAAATGATTTAATGTTGAAGTTACTCATGTATTTTCTTTTTTATTTTCAACCATTCAAGATCAACAAAATTACAATGATTTAGGAAAACGGGCAAGAAGGATAATTGTCCTGATTTGATTTTATTGTATCGGAAGCGTAATGACTAAGAAACACTACTATGGTTTTGTCATACTACACTGAGCTTGATACATTGGTGAGGGAATCTCAGTACATAAGCAAATATCTTCAAAATGTAATAATGTGACAACTTTATAAAATTTTTAGACCAACCATTACCTAAAACTTCTTCATGAATTTTATTTTATTGATTAACACATTTTTTAGAAAGAAAAAAACAAAACATTAAATGAGACAAACAAGCTAGGATTACAATATTTAAATAATAAAAAATGTATTCAATTAAATGGCGTTGAAATTTCATAAAAAGTGACAATTTTTGGAGGAAGTACGCAGTTCAAAAATGTTAAGGATATTTCTGGTTTCTTTTAAAGTGTGAAATGTTGGATATTCTCTTAGTTATTGTGCTTTATTTTTCACTACAGAGACATGTTTAGACTTCATTCCTTACATGTCTGAAAGACCTAAAAATATTTTTGCTGGTTCACTGGGGCGTATGTGTAACATTAGAAAACAGATTCCAATGAATAAGAGGGGCGATTCTGCATTTCGTATTGAATCTGGAGAAATTGAGATTTGATGTTATTGATTTCACTCTGGTCTACTTTGTTTTACTTTAATTTAATTTTAATATTAGTCTTTGGTGGGGCTTACGCGCTAATAATTACCTTACTTCAAACTTACAGTCAAACAATTCAAAACTTAAGAGCTAATTAAAACAAGCTATCGATTTCGATAGGGTCATCTTGTGTATTACATACGATCTGTACTTTTTGGCGAATGTTGTTTTCGACAGGCGAAGAGAAACGGTATTGATTGACATGGGCCACCGCATGTTGAAAAATGCGCACGGTTATTATTATTCCTTTCCTAGACATTCTTAAGCTATCTTCACATTGAACATAAATATAGCAAAACAAATATACTTAAATACTACGCCGGCAGTAAGTTCTGAACGTTTCGAAAGTTCTATCGTAACTAGTAAAAATACAAAATTTATGTTGTGCATCCAAAACTGCAAAAAATGATTAACTGATCACAAACAAAAGTTTGTCTCAATTACTTATTTAAAAGAATCTTCGTGCATTTGTCGTAAAATGGTATATACATATGACTTTACATTGAACTGCTCTTATAAAAATATGGTTAGCAGCTGAGAACTGTTATGCAAAACCTCATAAAGTTAAAAATTTTAACACAAAGAACTTTCTTTTCTCATTTAAAAATTTGTAAAGTAGGACTACGTTCTGGTTCCATAACAACAAGAGCGTAGTTAGAAGTGTACGCTTCGTGAAACTAAGATGATTGGGACATGTATGACGCTCCGACTTAACCATTTTCGAAGGCTCACTAAAGCAAAATATTGGGAAGAGGTAAATTCATCTCAGATGGCGTAATTCACTTAAAGCGGAACCCAACCGAATTAGAGTGCAAAACTCGGAGAAAGCTCACCAAGTACCGGAATCATGGTGGCTTAGGAAAAACTTCACCCAGAACTACAAAAGCTCACCTGACAAAGCCACTGTTTTCGACTCAATTTAAATTTGCAAAACATTCCCATTCAAATTAATGGTCACTTCGGGCAAGGTGCGGGATACTGCATTTGAGAACTTTAAGACAATAATGATTTCAAGACTGGCTCGGCTTTCGAAAAGTAAATATAGGAAATCATATTTAAAGACACATTTTCAAAAAATACTTTCTCTCCTAGTTTTGTTCAAAATGCGCATTTACCAAGATTCTGTAGAGACTGGAAAGACTCTTTTCACAGAATCGGCTAAGTCAAATACTTTGAAAGTAATGATCGCGAACTTCTGTAATAAGACTTGCAACTTGTGCAATTAAAATAAAAACTAGTTCCTAATCCGTTTTCAAATACCCGAACTAACGTATGCTGTTCCGAGTTAAAATTTTGCTTTGAAGACCGATGTGTTCGTTTATGAAGAGACAAGTTGTGTGAAGAGACAATTGTACACAACAGTACCCAAAAAAGTCGAAGGGAAATCCGATTCTTCAACAACACACTTAAACTCCAACTTGTTCTACAGAAATGAGTACAGACATGCTTAATATCATACTTTTGCTTTTTTTTACTTATGGTGGCCGTGGCGTAATAAATAGCCTGTTAGCTTTTATGTGGGAGTTCAAGATTCGAATCTCAGAAACATAAATCTGTCTTTTCACAGCGGGTCATTCTGTAACTTTTCACACGATTATCCTTCAATCGTCTATCGTAGATTGCGTCGTCAACAGATTGTGTCATATAATCTTGCTTTCAGTGGTTAGTGGGAAGCTATTTTACTATCGTCTTTCAAATTTTGGCAACTTTTTCAGGATCTTAAACACGTTTTTTTACTGCCTAAAATTCAGACGATAGTCGTCTTAATCTTTACAGAATCATGCCCCAGGTATCACCTTTAGGAAAGACATATGTACTTAGTCCTCTGAGAGTAGTTACCTCGCCACAAAAAGCAATTTCTCACTCAGTCGTTCGGAATTGGTAAAAAAAATTGTTGATCCCTGAGCTTTCTGTACCCGGATTACAATTATTTATTCGAGTGCTAATTTGACTTAGACTTATTTTTGGGTTCATTTCAACTCCCGAAAGAAAAAAGTTCCATGTTCAGTTTCATATAGTGAAACTAAGTGAAAAAGTCCTGGTTTACCTTGTGTTTACCAACTCCATACAGAAACTATACAAAATACTCGCAGTGTAGTTCTTCTTTGTGTCTTCATCGTTCGTATGTGCGTATCTTTTTATATCCATATGTATTTTATTTCGTTTTTTTTTCTTTGTCTTGCATACCGCGACCCAATATCTTGATTTTATTTTAATTTATTTTTTATTTTGTTGTATTTTATTATGCTTTTTTATTTTTATTTTTATTTTTTGCATTTTTTTACGTTTTGTTCGTAATTGCTACTGCCCTTGTTCGTGTGTAGTGTGTTGTACGAAATAAAATTCCAATCGTTTAGGTTAACACCGCATCGGGAGTATAGACACCATTATCTGCATCTATGGATGCGTACAGAACAGTGTTCTTATGTGATATACACTCAAACTCACCAAACGATCTCTCAGTGTCCAACAGAAGCAAATGGAGCATTTGGAACGGGAGCGGCATGGAGTTTAAAGATATATCGATACTACGTGATCGGCACCAAATGGAGAATAATTATAATGATTCTATACTCTTTAGAATACGCGCCTATATACCACTACTAGATAATCCTTTATTTTTTGTTTTGCATAATTACTTGGGTGATGCTTATATTCATGCATAATTTTATGAAGCACGCGAGCACAATTGTTGCAGTTGCAACACAGCACATCTGCAGTGCAATTGACTACTGTATTGCATTGCAATTCACAGGAAAGCAAGAAGATTATCTTATTACGCTACACATCTTTGTTTATCGGTCTCGGCGCTCCGCTCCGCTCAGCGATTATATAGAAGAGGAATTCATTTGAAACTTATGTATAATAATCGATCGCAAATTAATTGGAGCTAATTTTGAGTTAAGCTCTTAAGAGAAATTGGGTACCCATTGTACGATATTGGCTAATCGCATCATATTCGCCACATTGGCAGACAGGGGCCAGTGCGGCTCAGTGAATGACTGGCTCCGGGCACTGGGGTAACATCGATTTCGGGTCATTGCTATTTTGATGGAAATTCGAACTGGCGCAACTGGCGCTGCTGCTCGATTGTCTTTCTCACTGCTGACGACGACTAACGTCGTGTTGTTGCTGGTATGTATATTGTATAATTGTGCAATGCTATCTATACCTTCCATTTGGTGTCCGTCCAAATGAATGTGAATGGATAAATACCGGCGATAGTGAGATTAGTTGGTCGTTCTCTTATTGTTTATATTTTAGTGCACACGTTCATTACTTTCTTTTGTTTTCTGAACTATACAATTGACCTGGAAGCTATGTGTTGCACCATGGGGGTCATTGTTCCTCGAAGATTTTTTTTACTTCATTTAAATTCTAGAAGGATAAGATGAGACGTGGTTTGAGCCCTCTCTGGTTTCAAGAAAGACATTAGTTCGTTTGGTGTTGATTGAACAGCATAGAAATAATTTGTTCATGAGAAAAAGGAAACTGACAGAGTTTTATAAAAAAAAAACACCAAAAGATTAGTCTGGCTTTTGTTACAGCTTATTTTGGGTTCTAAAAATCATCGACTCTAAGTTTAATCAACCCACGTGTCCTTGAAGATGAGTATGACTGCCAGTGAGGAAAAATGACTTCGTTCACTGATCAAAAAAGCAAAGCAAAGAAGCGGAAGGTCATTGATCCATATCTTGTTTCAAAAATCTGCTCAGGATAGAACGAACAATGTTTAGCTTGTGGAGATCTGTGAGGAGTAAAGCATAAGTCTTATTGAATAAGATCATTGGACTGATCTGAGAGGAGCTTGGTTCCATATTCAGATATATGATTCATTGTATTTAATTTAACGAAAACTGGGTTTGGTATTCTTTTGAATGCTTTATTCCTTTTATGCATTGGTATATAAGTAAACTATAGCCAGAGCTGGAGATTATAACAACAGATCTACAGACGAGTCCATTTGTAACGCAAATATCACATAGTAGTGTTTGGTAAACTGATGGTTACTGGGACAAATACGCACACGCAAGCATTTCAAGACCCCTTTGGTGTGCAACTAACTGGAGTTTTTCCAGAAAATGCATTTAAATAATTCGAAAGCTGGAATCAAATTTCTTTTATTTACAAAGCATAACTTCTAAATGTATCAATCGATATGTCAGGGAACCTAAAATAAAACCCTGACAAGAAAATACTTCGAGGAGATTCAGCTACGTAGCCCAAACTGCTCATCGTCTAATACATAACGTGAATTGTATATTAGAAATTTAATTTGCATTTACAAACAAAAATTTTATCAACTAAGCAAGTCAGCTCAAGCACTATTAAAAACTTAAACGTTTTCTTTAATTAACATTTCTTATAACTTTATGTAAATAGGAATTCTAAAGCAAATTAAACTAGAATCTTTGTCATCTCCGGCTTCCCACACCATCGTTCCACGCATCTGCAAACGTTTAAGTGTAATATTAAAAAAGAAAAAACTCATATTATGTGCTGAACATACCACTGGCAATGAATTATTGACATAAACTGACGCCCAATATGACTTCCCCTCTGAGCTGTTACTTATGCATTCATCCTGTCCATCGCACGGATCCGGGCTAATAGTTGCTAGAGTTTTAATGGCATTGAATATCCATCTAACTTTATGCCTCAAAAACTGAGTATTACTGCCTGAAAATGTAGTAAAAAAAAAAAATAAAAAAGACATCATAAAATTACAGTCAATAGAATTCTAGGTTAAAGGAAAAGAAAATCATTCATATGTAAATCCCTCAGCTTTTACAGATCATAATAAGTTAGAAATTATTTTCATTATCTCAAGGCCAGTACATAATAATAAAAATATGAAGCTAATTTAAGACTTAGTGATTTAACGTTGTACGTTAATGTTGGTATACACTATGTGCCCATTGATTGAGAATTTTTTTGTGA
Source organism: Melanostoma scalare (assembly GCA_949752695.1). Lineage (NCBI taxonomy): Eukaryota > Metazoa > Arthropoda > Insecta > Diptera > Syrphidae > Melanostoma > Melanostoma scalare. The sequence continues at coordinate 235,464,505 of OX456985.1, read as the reverse complement.
CTATTTTACTGTGGTGCAATGGTTAGTGCTTTGGACTAATGTCATACGTTTATGAGGCCTAGGACGGATTAGCAGTGGAACTCATTGGCTCTTGCGAATATCATCTCTCGCCAGAATTTTCAAGTCATCCAAGCATTATAGTGTCTTTACAGCATAAAACATGACAAGATATGTTTCTCTTTCCTTAAATCATCTCGTCGAGATCATCAGAAAACACAACACATTTCTATTCGTTGCTCTCTGGAAAAGTCTATTCGCAATTCCTTATTGTAATAAATTATTCTTCTTCAATTATACTTGAAGAAACGCCTGCCTTTTACTTCTCTTCTGACATTGACATTAATGTTGACACTTTATGATAACACTGCATTCATTGTGAGAAATTGCACTCGTTGCGAGGAGTAAAATTTCTTGAGATAATTTCTTCTGCTTGTTACATATATTTTTATAATGTGCCCATTGATTGAGACGATATTGACGTAATGGGAAGAAAAAAGCGTGATGTCATAGGTGCTATTGCGAGTATTGAAACAGAAGCGGTAAAAAAGGGTTCGATGGTTAATGAGTGCAAAACGAGGGTTTGATGGTTAATGAGTGCAAAACGAAATATATGTTGTCATCAAATAAGGACACCGTACATCGACGAATTGGACAAAACGTCACAATAGACAGACATAACTTCGAGGACTTCGTCTACCTAGTATCCGCAATAGATACGGAAAACAACATCAGTGCGGAGAATAACTCTTGCCAACCGTTGCTTCTTTGGGTTAAGAAGGCAATTGAGAAACAAAACCTTCCCCAGAAAAACCAAGGTAACCCAGTATAAGACCTTGATCATCCCAGTCCTGCTTTACAGCGCGGAAGCATGGACCTTATAGAAAGCGGATGAATAAAACAACGAGCTGTATGAGCTGTACCGCGGCATGGGCACAGCCAGAAGAGTACGTATCGCGAGGCTACGATGGCTGGATGGACCCAAATGCTCCAGCTCGACGGTATTTCGAAAGCACATTGCAGGGAAATAGCGGAAATGGAAGACCTCGTCTTAGGTGACGCAATCAAGTGGAAAAAGACCTCAACCTTAGAGTGCAAAACTGGAGAGAGCTCGCCGGAAATCGAAGTTGTTACAGAAGAATGTTGGTTGAGGGCCAGAGTTCACCCCGAACTGTAATGCCCACCTAAGTAAGTAAATAAGTAAGTTATATTTTTTGATTGTTTCCATAGTTTGCGGCATCACCATGACTAAATTGTACAAAATGCTAATAACGTCTTCTAAAAGCTAGTTCCTTGGAAGTTTCTAGTTTCCCTGCCACCTTCAGAGTGCTTCCAAGTTTCATATTCCAATGCCTTTGATGTTCCCTTTATTTTCAGTCATTAAACTTCTTTTTAATTTCAGGATTCTACACCTAATAAGAAAGTGGTTCAAATTAGATAGTAGTTCTAAAATCCTCGATGTTTATTTGTAAACATGGCTGTGCTGTTTATTGTATGCAGAGCCATACTGCAGTTACAGGAAGTGCCTCATAATGTTGATGATTTGTCAGTTGTAGATGACCAATCATCCAGTTACAGTGTAAGCGAATTTTGAAGCTCTCTTCAGCAGAAACTATTCATGCCAGCCAAAACTCTACAGCGCTTGTTTCTGGATTAGCTTAACAAATGTAGGTTTGAAGTTTTTGGTTTTATTGGTACAAAAATAAAAAAGATAATAGTAGAAAATGTTCTAAAATGTCTCCTGTAAATAGGGGTATAGAGGTAGAGAAGTTGTTACATAACTAGGCTGGTGGCACAATCGTGTACGCCTGTACTCTATACAAAAATGACGGACTTATGACGGAAACTCCTTGTGGTGAGTAGTTCCAGTATAGGTTTCACCATACTGAAGTAGTACAACATCGATCGAGGACCACCGAAGAGCCTAGTGCATTTCTCTCAACCTACCTTTAGTGAAGAATAATGGGGCCTACAAATTTTTTCCAATCCCCAATAGTTCTCTTTTATTGCCCTTTTTTTGTTCTTGGTCAAACTTTCTTTTTGGCCAAAAAGTTTGAAGTCTTTTCCAGGTACTTTACAAAAGCTATTTACGATCATATTATCCACTGAAATAGCTAAACCCTTTATAAAGTCACTTAAATGAATTCACACCTACTTTACGTTAGTATCTCATTTAACTTGATTATTTGTCAACCAGAGTTACACATTTTAGTACTTAAAAGATAAAGAATTAAAAATAAATCCTAGGCGAATACCTACCGACTTCAAATGAGCCTCCTACTTGTGAAAAGTGACTTTCTCTTTTTTGAGATTGTAAAAATAGTTTGGGTTTTTTCAAGAACTTGAAGCGAACGCCTGCCCACCTGTTTCGATGTTCTAATTTAGATAATCAAATGCACTCGCGCGTCAAAGAACGTAAATGGAAAAACCTTCACAAGGAAAGAAAAAAGGTTTTTCAGCTACAGTTGAGTGTTGATGGTCGTACTGTAAATTGATGTAATAACTACAGTTGCTTGTTCTACAAATTCAAGAATAGTAAATGTAATAAACTGACTCTTAGCAATGAGTGTTTTACTATCACAAAATTAAGCCGAATTTGATAAAATGCTTATATGTAAAAATGTAAGTAAAATTGCCATTTTAACATACTTTTTGCTTGCAGTTATTTACAAAAAGGCGAGAGCTCAGCTCAACGCCAAATGGTGAAACAAACAAATTTTCTGAGCACAAGGTGAATTCTACAAATGTTGGCCTACGCCGTTAATTTTATTGCTTCTGATGAAAAATTGAAAATCATATGAAAGGCCAACTATCTCATTTGTTATACATAGTCTTCAAAACCAAGTGGACTTTCTATACAAAAACAAATAAAATAAATAGGGGGGCGCAACAAAGCGAGGAGCTCCAGAGCCTAGCGCAATTCTCACAACCATGCCTTGTGAGGCAATGGCAGTGGGGACCTACAATTTTCTGCCTTTTCCGAGCGGCTAATCGACAAAGCGCTTTTCATGGTAGTTAATTTACTAACGGAGGACTTGCCAAATCCTCGCGAAAGGCGATACCCGCGTGGAAAAACATTTTTGCCTCTGTTTGGATTCAAACCACCAACCTCTGGGTTGACAGGCGGGCATGTTAACCATCGTGCCACGGGTACTGACTTTCTAATTGCTTAAAAAAAGCTCATTAATAAAATACAAAGCACTGAATAATTGTGAGAGATAAAAATCTAATTCAGAAACTAGTTGCAGAATTAAATGTAGCTACTCAAACCGTTCAAAGCTTACCTTTGTCATTGAAAATTGCGTTAACCATCACCGTACTTCCTCTAGTCATTGAGCACGGTATCATCGTACAGCTTGAAATATCCAAATCCACAATATCATAGCGAGAACCTGAAAAAAAATAATAAAAAAATAATCGTCATAAACTAACAAAAATGCGTCATACTCTATACACAGAACTGTGTTCTAAGATAAAAATATCTGTCTACAGACAAGCTGCGAACAGTGAGCAAGCTAGATTTTTTTTCTCTGATTTTTTTTTAACACGTTCTTTGGATTAAGAGGCTGAACAGAAGCTAATTGACTACTGATAACACTTTGCCATAATGTAGAGATAGATATGATGACATTGTCAGACTTAATTTGACATTTTATTGACTTGGTTCATTCATACGACACTTATCGTGATAAGGTTAAGTGGTTACTTTCTCGATTTGATATGGTATCTGGCGTTTTTCCACGGGTTATGATTTCGTCACAAGTTCAGTTCATATAATACCAACGTATAGATAAGACATCTTTTAATAGATCTCTTTGAATTGCACGCTTTATCATGTAAGGGTATTCCTATGCGTATTTTGTATTTTGCAGCACTGTATTTGTTATCCATTTGTCTTTGATTACAACACTCAAAAATAACAAGAGGGGGAAGAAACCTGCCCTTGTGTCTCACAGATAGATTTCGGGTTACAAAATCCATAATCTAAGCAAACGCCAATCGCGGGGCAAGGAAAGTAAGGGTTTGTCCTCTTATGATTGTTTTCCTTATGACTAGGAGGGGAAGGCAACAACAAAGGCAATCCAGACAGAGTAAAGGGTGTTTTTTAGAGGTTTGTTTTTATATTGGCAACACTGTCTCTTGTGATTACCGATTTGACAATTAGCCGTATATTTTTGGTCATCACGTTTTGCCATTTTGCAATGAATGGACTTGCATCATAACAACGCTGGCAAACTGCTACTCCCAATACATATAAAGCCCCAGTTGCTCGAAAAGTTGTCGAAAGTTCGACTTCCCGATTACGCCTTATTCGAGCCACTGTTGGGTCTATATCGAGCCCTTCCCGCAAAAACATAGTGAGCAACATTTTTTACAAAGTTTCAGCGAAAATAGATTTTTTTTTTAATTTTTTCAAGCAACTGAGTTTTGGTCCTTTTCGTTTGAATGTTTATGATGAAAACCAAAAAAAAAAATCTTCCTTTTTGTCGCTTAGATAAAATGGCGGGAAGGGCTCGATATGCCCGGAATCGAACTTAAAAAAACACTCTTTGTAGTGATCCTTAAATTATCTTTTAGACTATGGCTGCGTTAGTCTGAAAGAATGGGAAGCCAGGCCAAGAGACTCCAGAAATAAAAAAGTGCAAAGACATGAGCATCATTTGGTTGACCTCAGATATGTAATAAGTCGAAACAAGTAGGCTTTTTGAGGCCAAGGCGAGGTACCTCACAGGCGGATCACTTGTGTGAAGCATGCAAATGGGAGAGCTGTTAACCTCCGAGATCCCATGGCCATAAAGTCACTAGAAGAAAGAGGTAGACTTTTATTGGTTCAATTAATTTTTGATTTGATCTTGAAAACCGATTAAGTGAACATTTGAAGCTCTCGAGATGTGAACGAACTAACGAAATCTACTTCTTATTTTTAAAAATGTTGTGTTTTTCAGATAATGTGCAGAAGTATGGGGATTTGTTCTGTATTATATTTAATCAAAGAATATTTTTAAAATCAACTTTTAACTCATAAGCCTATTTTTTTCATTGAATTTTAAAACTGTATTTTCAAAAAACATACACTATATGCTGAGCATTCTGCTTTTGAGAAAATGCAATAAGGTAATCTAAGTAAAATGAATATTCTTACTTATTTACAGATATCGTACCAAAATGTCCGGTTAGTGATAAAAAAAAATGATCTTCAGACCTAATGAATCAACTAACCATCAGGTGATCAATATGTGATAAGAATGTATGGCTTCTAATTTTCGATAGCCTGATATCTTCCTTTGTATTGTATCCTATCTTTTAATTAAAATCTGAGCAATCCCAATAGGGTGAATTTGAAAAAAAACATTAATCATTTTTTGTACTTAGTTTCATTAAAAATTCACATTTTTTTATGTAATCTTATGTCGGTTGAGATTTAATCAAAGTATTTTTATATAAATTTATGAATTGAAAGCAAAGCGAAACGAAAATTAAAAGTTATGTCCAGATGTTAATTTTTTCAATGACTTCAGCAACACAAATTTGGTATTTTTAATTCCATTTTTTGTCAATTGCAGCAAAAAGAGAAAGTGAGACTTTTTTTCAAAAAGAATGTGCTAAGCTCAGGGCATTTGAAAAATCAAAGCTTGAACCAACAAGTGATTAAAAGGCTGATAACGGTTACATGGCTACAGTTCGTCTTGAATGGATACAGTAAAATTCATAACATAAAAGTAAGTAGAGGACAAACAGGTGTAGCTTTCCAAAGAAAAAAACAACCATATCAAAATACAACAAAAATGGTTCATTAAAAAGCAGCGTATAAAAAAAATTGACTCTGCATTAAGTTGAACATTAAATATATTGACCAATGACGATCATGTGATCTTGGAACATCCCAACCACCCCCTGTAGTTGTTGCATACTCCATTCTTTCTCTATTTAGTAGGAAGATCTTATTTTGAATAAAACTTGCAGATAGGGTAAACGATTCCCAGAAATACTGCAACAGATAAATAAATAGAGGACTTAGAGTCCAAAGCCTTAACCCCCCGACCTCGTCCTTATCAATATTGTTGTGCTCGCTAATTTATTTCTAATTTAATTGATATGGAGTTGAATACTTTGTTTGTTTCAAGTGAAAGGTTTCAAAGAGGTACCATTGCGGTATTCACTATAGTATAAAGTTGATGACTTTAAAAAAAGCATTTACTAGGTATTTTTGATTTATATTTTGACGACATAAATCTTCGTGTTGATAATAAATGCAAACGTATTTGGCTTAAGTTGTCAGAAGCATTTATTGACTGTTTTTGATTAAAATTCACTCCACTCCACAATTATCACTAGTTTGTGTTCATAGAATTTTACTACCTACATCTTGGGCTACTATAGTTAGTATTGATGTTCAAAGAAGACAACAAATTACAATAAAATTCAAAAGCCATCATGCAAATCAGTCTCACTCATGTAAATTTAAATGTGAACCCTTCGATTCATTTTAGTCCTTCTATATATTTATTTTTGGGCTAAATTACGACGCCATCGCTTACACACACACCACATAAACACACTGTTCTGCTGCTGCTAGCATTATTAAGATTCTACCAACATCGCCAGCACAATCGTAAATCGAAGGTTTTCAAAAATACTCGACAAGATAACTGATTGTTCTTATTCAAACTCACAAAATTCTTAACTTTACAATTTCAAAAGATAGATGAACATTCTTACCGCAGTCCTCATACGGGAGTGACTTTAATCGTGGGCTCCTTCTGAATTTTGGATTTAATATTACATCACTTGTACAGCAACAAACAACAAAAGTTATAAGCGAAGTTGCGATAAAATTAAGCCTCTGCATTGTAAAGCAATTTGTTTTAAACAATTCGAGAAAGCTGTTCACTTTCTTTGAATACGTGCGGTGGTTCAGTAGATCGATTGATAAACTTGCGATGATTTTTGGTCAATATAAGTGTACCTATTTATTTATTTATGAAGTTCTTTTTTCTGAAAACAGTAGCCGAAGCACTTAGAGCTATTTGCGACAGTATACTGATAAGTTTACGGTTTAATCGGGCATGTTAAATACGGCACTGGAATCAATATTGCGATTCGATTAAGGGATAAATGCGTGTCTAATTGCTTATCCTGCAGAAACTTAAGAAGAAATCGTTCATTAATTGTAACTTTTTGGGAATCCGATCAATTTTATAATTCGTACGAAATAAGTATGAGTAAAGAGGTGCACTTTGTTTTCCAAATTAACTTCAGATATTGATCAACGAAACAAACCTACTTAAACTCTATTTTTAAATTATCTGTAGGCAGACACACTCATATGCAATAACCGTATGATTTGAACTTGTTGATGTTTTAAAAGTTTTTTTATCGTGTTAAGTATTGGTAAACATTGTAAGGGTATAACAAATATAGGAGCCAATGCTACGACTTGGCGATGACGAAGTAGTTGACGTTCTTGACATTCCATTGCTTTTTAAAAGTTGTTTGCTTTAACCAATTGTTCGCCTGCATTTACAGTAATGGTAAAGCGTCATTTTGTAGCAGGGAAAAGCATTGAGCTCAACAATCATACACTTGTGTAAGTATGTCAAACGTCTTAAACTCAAAAAGATATTTTGACATTTTAATACGTTTTCTGAATTTTTTTCAGTTCATAGCAACTGAACTGAATAGCGTTTTGATCTTTGAAATTCGAAGGATTTACTCTCAAACTCCGGATTTAATCTTTTTTCAATGAAACATGGAAAATGGAAAAGAGTAAATCTTTTCAAAAAAGGAGTAACTCTTTTCGTCAAACGCTATAAGAGTGAGTAGGTTCACGTTTTCCAAAGAAGGCTTTAAGACGTTCATAATTCCCTCAGCACGTTTTCAGCACAGAGCTCGACCTACAATAATGTTAAGGAAGTATGCACCTACCCCTTTTAACAGTCTCAGCACAAAATGGCTTTATCACTATTCACTTCTATTTTACGCACTAGGCACTATACTGGCTGACAAATATATTTAAAAATATGCATTTATATTTTGAAACACCTGATTTTATTTGGATTTATGATTGGCTATCTTAAAATTGGACTTTCATTTTATTTATTTAGTGGAACTAAATTTTTGATTTGGAATTTGAACTTAATTTATTGCCTGTTTTGGTTTAGTGCATTTCATCGACAACCTTCAAATCAAACTGACGGGGTCCAATAGAATTTATCTTTAAGCTTACCTATTAAAATATTCTCATGTAGGTACTTTGTGAATCAGTGAACTGTAAATTGTTTGGCTGTGGGGTTTCCATAAAGATATCCTTCAATTCAGCTGTTAATGCTATTTTCTTATAATTGGTAGCAGGTACCTAATCTGTAGCTAATAAATCTAGCAATCAGAACAAGCTTTCAAATTGTATGAAAAAATAACCAAATATTTATCATTATACAGTCCATAGCAATAGGAAAGCCCCGGGTATTGCTTATAGTACAATGCATTGCTTTTCGTATTGGTGTTTTTAAAAAATTTTTTTAATGTCACTTTCCATTGGTTCCACTGGGGGAAGCACTCATTAGGTCTGTTCGTTGAACTTTCCCCAGGGTTGACCCAGGTTTTCTTGACAACCCCATGAGTTGTCAAAAAAAACTGGGTTTTCCAGTCCTCAAAAAACGCTAAACCACAAATCGCCACACATCCCTGTCATTAAAAAGAAAAACACATGCCATTCAACAGCCCTCAAATCGCCACAGCAAAAAGCTAGGGCGAGTTTGGGGAAAACCTGTGGCAAACCTGTGGCTCAAAAAACACTCAATTTGACATTCAGTGCGAATTTAGGTTTCTCAAAAAACGCTTTGTGGCGACCCCATGGCGACCCTAGGGCTTCAACGAACAAACCTATTTTAAAAACTAATGTAACAGTAGATTGTTATCCAGTTGTTCTATGAATCTGTCCCAATTTGTGTTCCTAAAGGACCTCGTTCTTTGTGGTTCCCGAATGCACAGCTCCGCTTCTTCGAGTTTTATTGTGAGCAAGAGTGGACAGTGTTCTGTGAACGTAGGGAGGGATTTAACATTGAAATTCCTATCATAGTGGTTTAATAGATGATTGGATATGAAGAAGTGATCTATAGGAATAATGAGCTGCGCGGGAATGAGGGCGTAATATCAAAATTAATATTGGTAAATGAAGGGTTATTGACATGTAACCATGCTTCTAGAGTTTTACCGTTTAGGTTGTACCAAGCGTCACCCCAGTAAGTGCTTCTAGCATTCAAGTCACCTCCTATAATGGCTTCATCATACTGGCTGACTAGTGTTTCGATTTTATTTAGTTCGCTCTTAAATAAAAGCGGTGGGCTATTTGTGGGTTCTTTAGGGTTATCTTGCGACTTTATTTTAATTTTAATAAAAATTGAAGGGAACTCCAAAAGTTGACTTTTTACTACTTCGTATAAAATGTAATTCTTAACCAGGATTGCTACTCCTTGTTTACTATCGTTTCTTAAAATATTGAATTGTTCGATGAAGACTTTATGTTTATTGTTTAAATGCGTTTCTTGAATAAACGCAATTGAACATTTGCTAGCCTGAAGAATTCTATTAAGTTCTATTCTTCTGGCGTGGTTGACTAGGGACGAAATGTTAAATTGTAGGATTTTCAGATTCATGGCTTGGGGTTTATTAAGAGCTGGTTTACCAAGTCTAGGTAGCCCTACAGACGATCAATGTTACTTGACAAGTAATATTGACGTTTTCTCTTGTCAAGTATCGTCTGTAGGGCGCCTTAAAGCAAAAAAATTTATTTGTATGTACATAGCCTTATAGTCTTTCAATTTAGTTTACAATTCGTTTATAATGAAATCCATTTCAAAACGTGTAGTGGTTGTACTTATTGACGTACTAGATTATGGACTGCTAGTGCCGAAATTTACGTTAGCCCCCAACGTCTAAGGTAGGCTACTAATATCTTTGAAAGGCTCGTTCATTCGAAACAGCTGTCATAACAAATAAAGTTCTCCTTTCAATTCAAGCATTTATAGTTTCTAATGTCGATTTCCTTTCACCCATTTGCAGTCGACTGCAGTCGCTACTAAATTCGATTCGGTAAATATTTAGAAGTGGGGCTCCAGCCCAAATCGGTCCAAAAAAATTTTCTAACAATTCTGGATTATTTTATAGTATAAAAATAGATGTTTTGAAGTGGGGGAAGACATTTTGCTTACAGAAAACAATTGCTATTTCCATATTTAGCATGAGCAGCTTAACCCTGCGGAAAAAGGGTTTAAATAATGAGCCCCGCGAAGCGGGCCATGCGGAAAGCTGTTGCATACGGAAATTATTTGCTATTTTCATATTTAGCATGAGCAGCCTAATTCTGCGGAAACAGGGTTCAAATAATGAGCCCCGCGAAGCGGGCCATGCGAAAAGCTGTTGTTGATTATAACCTCAGATACCTTAGCGAACAGCTGATACAAACATATAGAAAATTTATTTTTATTTCTTTTCATGTTGATTTTTTGTTTTGGTGTGCATTTATTTTAGCATAAGAGTCTTTTAAAAAGTATGGGAAATCGAAAAAACTAAGTTATAATCCTCTAGCAATGATATTTTGAATGTTTTTCTGTTTTCAAAAGTCGAATTTTAATATTTCACAGCTGTTGTCTGCAGCTATCTGAAAAAAGATATCTGAGTCGTTCGAAAAGATATCCAAGATACGGCTATCCGAGATAGGCTATCCGATAGGTTCCCGAACGCAGCCATTGTCGTGTGAAAGTGACAATACAAATTTGATTGTGAATGCGCCATAACATTTGACAGTCCTTACAGCTGTTTATTTGTCATCGTTCAATTTTCATTTTTCAATTCCAATTGAAAATTTTGTTTTATGATCTATTATCTATGATCTACTCAAATAAATACATTTATTAAAGTTGTTCATACGCCCACGTACAGAAAACAAGCCTTCAAAATGATGTCGCAATATCTGGAAGAGCTTGAGCAGGTTTAAGTACACCGCCTTGTCTATTAAATTAGATCCAATTAACAATTTTCGATTGTAGGATCCTTTTGATGTTGTTGCCTTCATCGACCGACTTACATGGCGCACCAATAACGAAACAGGCAGTGATGAGTTCAACCCAGATGCTTTGCACGAGACTTTTGTCCAAACAATCAAAGATCTCAAAATCCTACAAGAGAAACAACGAAAGAAGCGCGAAGCACTAGAAGAAATTCTCAGAGAGGAACAACAAGCATATTCTAAAAGTCTGCTCAAGCTACAGGAACGTCATCAGCTAGCAGTTGAGTGCTTTCAACAGTTAGACGAAAAAATAAATTCAGTAGCCGGTAAAATACTTCACTTGGGCGAACAGCTAGAGAATGTCAATACACCAAGGAGCCGAACACTGGAAGCGCATAAACTACTCAATCATATGTCGGAATTTCTCGTTTCCGGGCCACTTGTTAGTGAGACATTCACTGATCAATCCAAACTGCATGAAGCTGCTGACGTTATTCAAAAATTATACACCATCGCTCAAGATCTGCCAGACGAAAAGTTTGTAGAAGCCAAAAAGAAAATTGAAAAGAAATACGATGAGATCGAACGCAAGTTAATTGAAGAATTTGCAACGGCACAAAAAGGTGAAGACATTGAGAAAATGAAAACTATTGCAAATATTTTGTCGCAGTTTAAAGGATACGCCCAGTGTATTGATGCGTACATCGAACAAAGTCAAATGGTGAGTACTCCATATTTTTGATAAGCACATTATCATATTTTATGAAAATTGTCTTTATCTTAATTCGTAATCTCAATTCTCAACCCTAATATACATCCTGCTTTTATTCGAACCCCATCGCATGTTTAAACGTTCATAACGTTCTTTGTTTTAGGGCTCTGAATGTACGTATGCAATTCATTAGAATTTTTGAGTTTTTTTCGCACCCTGTTATCGATTTCTTATCCTGAGGCTTGTATCCCCATACCTATAGTTCTTCTTTTTTTTTTAACGAATCGGGTTTTCCATCTTTCATTAAAGACTCCATATGGTGGTAAAGACATCTACATCGGAATTGTTCCCCTATGCAAACATCACTACGAAATCATCAAGAAAGTGTTCGCCAATCCGAACCAAGTGATGTCTAAGTTCATTCTAAACATATATCAACTGAAATTGTATCAATATGCCCATACAAAACTAGAGGACAAAAAAGACGAAGAGAAGCATCTTAGGACTCTCTACGAACTCTATTCCAGGTGAGGCAAAAATAAATATTTCTTTAACATTACTTTACTGTTTAACCATTACCAATGCCATTATTTTAAGGACAATTAAGCTATCTGCAGATCTTCAAGAATTTATGACTGAAGCAGATGATGATTTGTTGAATAAATTAACTTTAAACATTTTCACCAAACATATGGCAAATTATATCGAAACAGAAACTAGTTTTCTGAAGAACAAGAGCACAGTTGAGTTAGAGCGATACTATGCCAGCAAAAAACATCAAAAAAAGCAATCCGAACGATTTCAAGATCTTCGAAGAGACATGCAGGCACTAATTGGAACGAGAGCTAATATCAATATTGCTCAGATTGAAGACTATGGTGGAGAGACGTTTCTTTCTGAAGAATTGGCTATCAATTTGCTGCAAGAAGCCAAAGCGTCACTCAAGCGTTGTCGATTGCTTTCTAAGGATACCGAACTTGCTGCAAATATTCTTAAACTAACTGATATCTTGCTGCACTTCATGATGCACGAGCATGTCAATTACGCATTGGAGTTGGGACTTCAAGCCATTCCATTAGGTGAGACAAAAGTTTTTCCTCAAATTTATTTTTTCGATGTTGTCCAGAAGAGCAACATCATTGTTCATCTCCTCGAGAAACTATACGCCGAATGTGTAGTTCCATGTATAATGTAAGTGAAAGTATTGAAAACCCGTTTTTCCATCTGACAAAAGTACTTTATCTAGAAATACTCCGAAGTATTCAGACTACATCTTTAAGAAGCGTGTGATGATGGAGCAAATTGAGCAGAAGCTCGACACGGGCCTCGATCGGGCAATAAACGCTGTCATCAATTGGGTGAAAGTCTATCTACAAGCTGAACAGAAGAAAACTGATTTTATGCCCGAAGAAGATGTTGATACCTTAGCTTCGGCTGTGTGTAGCTTGCAGCATGCTTCTCTAATATTTTAATGAATATTTTTTTTATTTTTCAGGCATGTGTGAGTGTTGTGCAAAATATTGCCCCTGTGATAGCCCAGCTTAAAAAATGTGTAGACGGAGAAAACTTGCAGAACGTACTCACCGAATTCGGTGTCCGTTTGCATCGAGTCATTTACGACCATTTGCTGACATTACAGTTTAGTGCTGCTGGTGCCATGTGTGCCATATGCGATGTCAATGAATATCGAAAATGTATAAGAGAGCTGGACAGTTCTTTAGTAACCCAACTATTTGATATTTTGCATGCCTTGTGTAATTTATTGCTTGTCAAACCGGAGAACTTGCTTGAGGTCTGCACCGGCGATACTTTGGTGAGTATGGTATTTTTCTATTTTCCTGGGCTGAAAATTATATGTTCGTGATTTTATTTTCTTTCAAGAATTACTTGGACAAAGCAGTAGTGCGACAATTCATTCAGCTCAGAGGAGATTTTAAGTATCTCAAGGCGAACACTGTTTATCTCAAAGGAATTATGGAGTGAGACCAAAATTTTTGTTGAAATTATTAAATATGTACAAATACTTGTAACTAACTGTAATACATAGTTTTAAAATAAAGTCCTTATCTCTAAGTGAGTTCAAATAGTTTCAATGTTGTGGCGATTTCTGACGACTTCAAATCTGACGATTTCAAAACTAAAATTGAAAATGTTAGGATTGAAGAGGGTAGGTTTGTGTTTTTGGATAAGTCTTGAATTTTTGTGCAGTTGAAGTGTTGCAACTCTCTTTAAATCACTAGCAATAACAATGCAGTTTATTGATGAATTACGATATCGAACAAACTTATGAGATGGAGCTTTCTTTCATGGTTAAAGAAACTGGGCTAATTTTGTTTAATTTTCTTCTGGTATTAAAAAAGGTAATGAAGTTGAATATTTCTTATCTTATATATCATTGTAAATAATCTCCTTTACTGTATAAACCCGTCGTTACATTTACATACTGCAAATAACATGAAGAAAGCATCGTAGATCTCGTGTTACAAAAGCAAAAAAGTAAGCAAACGGAAATTGGAGGGCAATAATTCAGCAGAGAATTGAAAAACAATCCAATAAAGCATAAAGTGATGCTCGTGATGTAATGGTTAGAATGTCTACCTGCTGGGTGTTTTAAATCCCAGAAACAAACGTTTTTCATGGGTATCGAATTTTGCTAGGAATCGGAGTTTTCAAGAGAGAGAGAGAGTAATGAAAAGTGCTTTCTAACTTAGCTCTTCGGACTCGGCACAAAATTGTAGGTCATTAAATTAGTTAGAACTCGAAGTTCCCACAGTTTAATGAAATCTTTCCAAACGTTGGGAACAATCTATATGTATATCTATACAAATTATTATACAAATAATAAAAACGTAACAGTTTGTTTGTTTGTGCACGCTAATCTCAGAAACGACTTATCCTATCTAGATGGGGTTTTCAGTAATATATTGTGGTAAGCTTCACTTAACATTTAGTTTTTATTTCATGTCAATCGGTGGATAAATAAAAAAGTTATGCCAATTCTTGCGGACGAAGTCGCTGGCACACCTAATAATGAAATAAATTTGTTTTTATTTGAATTAGGTTAGGTTAGGTTACGTAGAATGGGCTGCCGGTTGATTTTTTTTCCAACACACTCAGATCAATGTTCATTCATTGCAATACCCTGGATTATTGTAACGTCTTTGTCTATGGTCGGTCAATTTTTAACCATTTTGTGGCCTTAATGAAGTTCAACAGGCTGTTTCTTGAAGTGTCTGATAATTATTCTAGTTCGTTGAAGAAGTAAGAATAAGTAATTGCCTATAAATTTTTTCCTGGTGTGGCAGATTGCTGGGCAGTGAAAAAGAAAGTAAATGGTATCCTCATGTTCGTCTTCGTCATTGCGTCTTCTACATAAGTCATGGGTGCAAAGACCCATTTTCTTTTTGTGGTAGCCCCTAGTAGGTTGTGTTCTGTTATAATACTGATAAGGATAGTAGCCTTTCAGATCTGTTCTTATCGTATTTTGGCCATAGTTTCCTGGAAGTGACACAGGATTCTAGGCATTACCATCTTTCATCGGATTTTCGTATTATTTTGTTACCAATGATCTATTTAATTTTACAGGGTCGGACCCTGATTGATTGATCAATGAGAGAAGGGTCAAGTGCTGAGCCTTTTCTTGCTAATTCGTCCGAAAACACAGCAGAGTCTAACGTTATGCTGTGTGCCAAGAATCCTAAACTCTTCGTGAAAACAAGAAACCAGCTTTGATTTGACAAGAGTGGCAGAAATCGCTTTTATTGCTGCTTGGCTATCAATGAAAAAATTCATTTCAGCATGTGATGGCTCCATTTGAATATGAATATTTGAATTAAAAAACACCAAGTTCAAAATAAGAAAATTAAAATTGAAATGACATTTTGGATCGGAGAGTTATATCGGACTACCAAATGGAAAAGACGAAAAACCGCGTTGTTGTAGTACTGTAGTTGTAGTGTTGTGTCTTTTTACACAAAATCAACAGAAAAAGGGGTTGTCTTTATGTTATCTTGCGTTTATTTTCAAAAGTTTTATTTTCGTTCTTATTTAATCATTACTTTTTAAATTGTTTTTTTTTTAGTTCTATGCTATCATTTCTTTTCTTCGTTATATATATAAATTTCATTAGCTTTATTTATCTGGTAATATCTTCCGTAAATCGTATTTCGTTATTAAAAAAAATTTAAACACAATAGAACTTTTTTCTTTTTGCTACATTATAAGGCCCAACAAGAGAAAAATAACATTCGTTTTCGATTTGTTTTTTTTTTTTAAATCTTTCGTAGTTTGTAACAAAACTGAAAGTGTGTTTTTTTGCATTTTCTAACCGATAGTTTATGTATATATATATATTTTATTTTTATTTTTTTGTAATTTAACTTTGTTCATCATTTTAGCTGGTGTGTTTTTTCGGGGTTTCCGGGTTTCGGTTTGTTTTTGTTTTATAAAAATAAGAAACTTTTTTTTGTTAATTCCTGGATTTTCGTTTTTCGATTGATCGGAACAGCCATTCTGATTATTTTTCCGTCCTATCTATGTGGTCAGTGTGCAGAAATTTGTGTAGATTAGATACTTCTTGTTTGATAAGAAATGGAAAGAGAGAGAGTAAATAAAGAAGGTGGTGGCATATGTAGTTGTATTGTTGCCTTCACTCAAACGACCGCATAGTTCGAGGGTTCTGCGAAATATTTTTCTGCTTTTGTTGTTGTTGCTGCTGCTGCTGCTGTTGTTGCTGGTGGTGGTGTTGGTGGTGTTGATAATGGCTTTTATTGGCTACAGACACCGGGATGTCTAGGGTGTGCGTTGCGCTCGAGGTTGCTGAGGATGATTCAAAGAAACCGTCTGCATTTATCACAGCCATAGCTTCTACACCAGCTGGATTATGATGTGGAGAATGTTGAAAAAAACCAAAGGGGCTATTCGATATCGCACTATTCCCTGAAGTAGTTGTGGTGGCAGTGTTAGGAGGTTCAACAAATGCCTGTAGGTTTCTGATCTCTGTGACTGATCGTAGACTCGCTGGCAGACTGTCACTTGATGCCAGCGAAGTCGACAGCGGAGAGTTTCTTTCAATCGACGACGCTATATCTGTAAGTAAAAGAGGAACATAATTATATATAAACATTTGATATTTGTTTGCAGTTTTTTGTACCAGTTCTATCTGTATCCGGAGAGCAGGCAGTCAAACTCACGGGTGTTTGATTTCTGTACAAATGCAAGAGTTTCTCTTCCATTTGTAAAATGACGGATTTCTGTACTTCGTACTTTGTACTCAAAGCCTATGAATAAAATGAGTTGTTTCTCATAAACTTGCAATTAAGTGATATAAGATCTTCACCTTGAATTTCTCCTCGTACTCATCTTTGACTGTTCTCAGTAGTCGCTTTTGATCGGTAACAACCTTTTCGTTATTTACAATTTGCGTCTGAAGTTCGCCAAGTTTGTGTTTGGCACTCTCAAACTGTGAAGTTTTCTCCTCAAAGGCACGTCTCAAATCTGCAAAATGAAATAAAGTTTCTACAAAATTCAAATAGTAATTCAAGAGCTAGTTTACCTTTAATCTCAACATTGTAGGATTCTTGCAAATGGTTAATTTCTTCATCGTGTGCACGCATATTGTCCACTTCGGCTAGCTGATCACGCAGCTTAAGCTGCACTTCACCCATTACCAGAAACTCAGACTCTAATCGGATGAGTTCTTGTTTGCATTGAATGCCTTGATCTGCTTGAAGCTGGGCATGTTGCAACTCATTACGTGTATCAAATAGTTGACCACGTAGCGAGTCTACCTCGAAGGTAAGATCCGTGCGTTTTTGAATCTCTTCGTTCAGGCGGCAATTCAGGGTTTCATTGATCGATTGCAGCATTTTCTTGTGTTCCACTTCCTCTTGGTATCTAATTTTGAAAGTATTCAATTCGTCTTTTAATTTTCGCTCATTTTCGTTAGCTTGCTTTCTTGTTTTCTCAAATTGATGTACCAGTCGTTGGTTCTCTTCGTCGTAGGTTTTTAAACTATCTTTTAGTCGGTCTTGTTCCCGTTCGAGGCTGTGAATGTCTCTGCTGCGACCCATGAGTCGACGATTACGTTCTGCATGAATTTCACGACGGTACTGCTCGTATTGTAATTGCAAGCACAACAGTTGAATATGCTCCTGTAATTTGGGATTGGTAAGAATAAAAGAAGCACTTCTTTCTCTAGCTAAAGTTTATCTTTTGCTGTAAAAAGACTCGATTGAAATAACAACCTGGAAAAAGTTCCAACCACGCTTCCGAAAAAATAAAACAAAAAGCTATGAAACATTATTTCATAACAAACTCAAAATTGAGCATTCCTTAGTTTGTGTAAACTCCGACAAAAGAACATTTAGGTAATAGAAGAATTTTAAAGACAATTCATTTATATATTTCTTCAAGAAAGTTGATACTTTTTCAGGAGGTGATGCAGAGGAAAAAGTTTGCTAAATTCAATTCGAGTCAAAAGCGTTTGTTTTTATATTTTGGCTTACCTGATCCAAGCGGTATCCAGCATCTTTGAGTTTAACAGTCCGATCAATGTACTGATTGAGAAGTTCTTGGGGTTGTAGAGCATTGCACTCAGACCGCAACTTATTACTTTCGGATATTAAATCAAAGAGGGTATACTCATAGTTGATAGGCCAGGTCTGTATAGTTTGTGTAATCCGAGAGGTAGTAGTACAAGATTGTTTCCGACCAACCGAAAGCGCAGTCAGTTTACTGTTAAATAGTTGCGTTTTTTCGCGCTTTGCTTTTTTATTTGAGGCCGTACTGATGACGTTGGAACTGAGGCTGCAGTCAATGGTGGGACATGATTTAGCGCGAGGCTCTTTGGCTTTTTGTGCTGAAAAGCCATTCATTTCGTCATTTGATGTAACGTTACTCCAACTAGATTCGTTGTGACAGTAGCTTGTCAAACGATTTCTCCTAATTAGAATACGCATAGATCGATTCGAGGCCACTTGAACACCTCCTACGGAACATGGGGACTGCTCTGTTTCATCACAGTCCTGACAACGTTTAGTGATGTCTTCAGCTGCAACTGCTGCAGATTCAACCCGTAGCGCCACACTGTTCGTTAGATCTCGAACTTCTTCATCTTCCTGAGAATCAAAATGAGGCGTGCCATTATTTGAAGAATTCACCGGACACAAATCAGCATAAACTGCCAAGGGACTTAAAGCTGCATTTGAATTGGCGGCATTTAAAAGCATCTGGTGGCGATCATTAAGCACATGTTGCATCTTCTGATCGTACAACTTTGTTGGGATCTTATTGAAAATTGTGTGCTCAACATGTGTTTGTTGATTTTGATGTTGTTGTTTGCCAGGCGAATCGGGAAAATTGAATTGTGAGGGATCCCTACGCATCGGCGAAGCTGGTTGACTTGTGGCAAATATAGCAACTACTGTATGCTGATTAATTGACGGCTTCATGGTTAGTTCTTTCATGGGTGTCGTCTCGGGAGTTGCTTCAACAGCTGCCTCTGGTGGAGAAGAACCTGTTACTCCCATAACCGCACCAACAGAAGGCCCACTACTCATAGGCACACCATAGCTAGGCGTAGGCGTGTGGGGCATAGTACTGGCCGTTGAAATTATTTCCGTGTAAGGACTCCAAAGTATGTCACCTTTTCTGAATTCCGACAGATGTTCGCGATCAGTTAATGACTGAAAAGGCGAAGCAAAGCCTGAATATGTTATTGGCTTTCGTGTACAAACTGGTTGTTGGCTAATTACTGACATTGATGTATCGTGAGAGCGAACATACTCTGTATGGAGCTCCTAAAAGGAAAAAAAGGTGACTTTTATTATTATTATAATTATTTTCTTTTTTTGTTTTTTTTTTTCATGGCATGTGCTAAAGACACGGATATCAAACATCAGTGGGGAAATCAATAAAAAAATTACTCTGTTCAATCGCTGCTAATTTGCGTTAGGAAGGAAACTGAGAAATAAAGGCCTCAGAAGGTAACCTTTTATAAGACCTTAATCATACCAATACTGCCTTACGACGGTATCTAATGCGGATGAGGAAACCTTTGTAGTTATAGCGATGAGGGTAAAATCAGGAAAATGCTCAATTTTAATTTTTGGTATGAGTTGATTGCATTGTCAGCCTAGTTCACAAAAAAATCGCTAATTTGATCATTTGCCCGTGATGCTCGTGGCGTAATGGTTAGCATGTATACCTGTTAAGCGGGTCGTTCATGGTTTGAATCGCAACAGAAAGCAATAGGTGCCACGGGAGGAATTGGCAAGTACTCCGATATTTAATTCATTGCTTTTTCATGGCGATGTCTTGATTAGCCAATCGGAAACGGCATACAATTGTAGGTCCCCTCCATTTCCTCACAAGGCATGGTTGTGAGAAATGTGCTATGCCCCGGAGATCGCCTCCCTATTTCTTTTTTTTTCATCCTTTACTCTGAATAATTTATCATCAACAAATAATTCATACACCTGAATTTGGATTGGCTCCATTCACACACAAAAAATTGTTGTTTGCTCTTAAACTTCTTTTTCTTTCTTTTTACTGCCGTTACGAGTAACGTGATGTCGAAGGGATCACAGTTTATCGGCTTCACACTAGCGATCCGCCACTGTGTACGCCGTTGTTTGCTCTTAAACTAAATTTTGGCCATGACTCTTAATATTTCAATTCGCTTATTATGATATTACTATTCGGCGGCTCTACAACTAAAATTTGTAGGTAAACATATAAAAATGCAAAAAAAAAATCCTACACACGCAATAGGTCTATCGGCTTAAATCATCCTTTCTAATTCTTAAATTACTTCATACCTGATCGGCAACAGAAAGTTTTGCACATTCCTGGACGACATCATGAGGTTCTCTGTTTTTCCAGCGTGCAGCATTCATCTCTTTTTCAGTATTGGCTGTCACCAGCATCGGATGGACACGCACCGTGTCCAAGAGAGGTTTGATCGTATGTTGAAAAATTGCACCTTTCTCCTTTTTCGTAAATTCACTCAGGTACGATAAAAAGTTGCATGGATACATGCCATACAGTCGATGGAAAAGCATCTGCAATCCCAATTGCAAATGAACTAGTTTGTCTTCACTCAATTTGTTGGGATTCTGACTGTTCCATGAGGCCAAATGGCCAAACACCTCAAACAAATCATTAAGAAAGGTGGAAACATTCATGGGGATGATGGGCAGAAGGGTGACAATACATAGTAGAGCGCTCATAAGCGATACAATTTCTTTTTCAGTCTGAAATTATTATTTATTATTCAACACACATTTGAATGAAAACTCTTGACAGAACAAACCTTTAACAAGTTCAAAATGTCCCTGATGATCTTGTGCTTTTCAATTTTGTACAGCCAGGTTGGGTGCTTGCGTACCACAAAGCCAAACAATGTCAACGCCTGAAGCTTATGACTTGAACTCTTGATCCAATCGGAGAGTCTATCCAATATATAGTTGTCATGTGGCGACTGCACCTTTACCAGAATCTCCATTATTCGCAGAGAACCCGTCTTAAAGAAATAGTCCATCATGCCATGTACAAGCCATATATCTTTGGCTAATATTTTAAAAGATTAGAAACAATTTCTGTTTGCACTTGATTTATTCAAAAAAAAAAATTATACTTACTCTGATTGAACAGATCCACCAGTTTCTTTTTGGCTTCCTCACATTCGTGTGACTTGTTCGATTCAAGATCATTAAACAGTTTCTCAGTTTCCATAGCTTCAGATTATTTAAAAAAAAAAAATTAAGCGACGCGTGTCTATTTTTTTAGTTGTCCTATCGTTGGTATGTGGTGGTATTGCAAGATTGTTATTTATCACAAAAATTTAAAACTTTTTCTACGCACTTTTCTTGACAGTCTTGAAATTATCATATTTTCACTGCTAGCAAATTTTTATTGGTTTTATCGACGCTTTGTTAGAATTTGTTTCATGCCCATTATTTATTTGATGAATTTTTCTGTTTTAAATTTGTATACTTGGGCTGGCTTTAAAATGGGCAAAATGTTTCGTTCTATTCTTTTTGAAAATAAATACCATTAAAAATCATTTTTTCTTAATTTTTCTAGTTCCCATTCTGTGAAAAGTGGAAAATCTTTCATTCCGTTGCTTATTTTTTTTTATTTTCTGACATAACCGTATGTCAGGAAACGTAAGAAGATGGGCTTTCTGTTGAAGGACTTCACGTAGATAACGTAGCTCTGTTTGATAAGTTTAACAATGTACACTTACGGGTGAAGATAATAGGGAACAAAAGTAGTTGACTCATCTGATATGGCAAGCCACTTACAATTCACTTTTACTTCCTTACATGCACAACCAATCCAGCCAAGATTTATTTGAGTAGCCGTTAAATTGAGAGTTTAGTCAAATCACTCTCACAAATACTACGTTTCCACTTAGAATTAGAACCGAATCACGCTTCAATTCGGATCAATGTCAGTATCGAATTGAAATATGATTATCCGGTCCGATACAGATCGAGTAATCGGTCAATGAAGTGTATTGGTGTGTGTTCTTTTTAATTTAATGGTACTTTCCATTGGTTTCACTCGGGGAAGCACTCATTTTAAAAACCAATGGAACACCCAAAATAATTTCTGTTCAGTTTAACGTAATTGCCTTTGTGTGAGTGAAACACCTATGGCTCTTAAAAAATATTCCTTGAAGAAAATTTTCTTTTTTATATTTGAGTAACATGTGTTAAGCCTTGCGCAAACCAATGCGGTGAGTGCGTGCGATGCGATTGCGATAAGTCAAATCCCTATGTAATCTTATGGACGTTTGACTTAATGCATAAGGATTTGAATTATCGCAATCGCATCGCACGAACTCACCGCATTGGTTTGCGCAAGGCTTTAGTGCTTTTTGAGTCGATTCTCATTTCAAATCGAGAAGCGGCTGTCACTCCTCAGAGTCATGAGGAGCGATCTTTTTGCACCAATGGAACGATTTGAGAATGCTTCTGGACGCTCCTGGATGGTTCTTTTCGTCCAATGGAAAGTGCCATAAGTGAACCAGTGCAAATTGGACAAACACACTTCGATTTCATTTGATTTCGATTACCAGATTCGGGAAATAAGTAGATGCCTGAATAGAAATCTGAATCTGAATCCGATTCGATTACCCAATTGTTTTCAAAACATCCCTTTGTACATGATATTACACTCCAACAGCTAATGTTTAATATTTCTGTCTCCTGAAATTCATGCTTTTATAGTTGATTCATTGCCATTGAAGTTTCTTGTTTCCATGTCCTCAGATTAATTAAAAATTATAACTTTCTATCCTGAAAAAGTTAAAGGAAAAAAATTTTTCATATCTGAATTGTTTCTTTCAAAAGCAATGCATTCAGTCAACTAGTGAATACTTACAAATCTAACGTTCTTCACGTTGCGATACATCACGTTACTAGTTTTCTACTGACAAACCAAAAACTTGTTTTTACTTCAAGAATCGACAATTTACCAAGTCAACATGTTGAAAAAATGGCTAAACAAAATTAAATTTTACGATAGCAAAACGCACTGTCATTATTCAACAAACAAACAAACTCTATCAGGGTAGCTAATAATATTTTAATTGTTTAAAAAATATAATAGTCTCATTTATGTTTAATACTAGAACGAAATGGAAAAGTGTTGTCGGTCTAGAAGTTCACGCACAGATTGCATCGCATTCGAAGCTGTTTTCTGGTAGCTCTACAGCTTTTTCGTCTTCACTTAATTCGGCTGTATCAGTTTTTGATGCTTCTATACCAGGGACTTTGCCAGTAAGTACATATACAAAAAAAACTTTGTTCTAACAATAGTATTACTTTATGTTTATGTACTTGGAAATACAAGGTTCTTAACAGACGTTGTGTCGAAGCGGGGATAAAGACAGCGTTGGCATTAAATTGTAGAGTCAACCCGGTATCAATGTTTGATAGGAAACATTATTTTTATGCTGATTTACCAGTAAATATAAATATGTTCTTTAATGTGCAACAGGTATGTTGAGTTAGTTTAACTTCTAGGCTGGGTACCAAATAACTCAACAAAGAGCAGCGCTAGCTAACAAAGGTGAGATCAGTTTTCCAGTTCTGGTTCCAGGGAAATCCAAATCATACAAGAAGAAAGTGCGTCTACATCAACTTCAGTTGGAACAGGACAGTGGGAAATCATTGCATGATGACAATATGAAAAGGTATGTTTTTAATTCAATCCATTTGTCCACCAATATTTTGATGTGTTTTAAACTCGTTTGAAGTTCACAGCCTTTTTGATTGGTAATAAAAAAAAAAAAAATTAGTGCGAGGAGTCGCTCCGCGCGGAAGAAGTAAAACTTCCTAATGTGGAAATGAAAATAGGAAGGGGTAGAAATTGATTTTTAGTGAACTCATATTGTTTCTTTAAGACAAACTTTTGATACAACTGTTATATCAACAAATTGCGAGCAGTGCCGAAAGTATGCAATCGATAATCTGCGTTAAACGTTTAACGCAACCTTGGTTGGAAGTCGCATAAGAAGTTTCACTTCAAAAATGAGGGCTTGGACATACCTTTTTGTTGTTATGTTGTTATGTTGCTTTGAATACTCAGCCCTACTTAAATATGACATAGGTAATGGTCGGATTTAGTTCATCACAAATCTTGGCCGTGATGATTGAACGAAAATTCTGGCTGACAGATTTTCTGACCTTCCTCGTTTAGTTAACCAAATATAATAAGCGATCTTACAAACCATCATTCGGATTGTTGTTGTGTTAAGACATTTTATTGATCAGTTTTGGAGTTTAATTTTACTTTTGATCTAATCTTTGATCCTGATCTTTTTTGTTTGCTAGCCTAACCGCTTTACAACATCATTTGTCTCTTAATACATATTATACAATATTTCTTCCTTACTAGTTTGCTTCCAATTAGTAAGTTTTTGATTTTTTATTCTGTGTGTTATAACGGTTTCTTACTACCAACAAACCTTACAAACATATAAATTATGAATTGATAGGAGCTTGGTAGACCTCAATCGAGCTGGAGTACCACTTATGGAATTGGTTTTTGAACCAGACCTAGAAACTGGCGAGGAAGCAGCGTCTCTAATAAAAGAGTTGATATTAATATTTAAAACACTTGGAACATGCTCCTGTAAAATGGAAGGTAATTGACATTACCTTTTCTGAGTCCACACATAGAATTAATATATGAAGACTTCTTTCAGAGGGTGCTTTGCGTGTTGATGCTAATATCTCTATTCATCAAGAAGGGCAACCGTATGGAATCAGGACAGAAGTAAAAAATATAGGATCAGTGCGCGGTATTTCTCAAGCTATCTCTTACGAAGTTAATCGACAAATTCAAATCAAAAAAGAGGGAGGAGAGATAAGTAATGAAACAAGATCGTGGGATGCTGAATTCAAACGTACTGTAGCAATGCGAGACAAAGAAGTTTTGCAAGATTATAGGTTCATGCCTGAACCCAATCTACCACCATTGCGTTTAGACGTTAAAGGCACTCTCAACGGGGCTGAATTGATTTCAGTGCCTAAGATAGCAGAAGAAATACCAGATTTACCAGAAGTTGTAAGACTGAAATTAATGGAGCAGTTCAATCTTGAACAAGAAACTGCTATTATTCTTGTTGTAAGTTGATCTTTAGCAATTATAATAATTAAGAAAAAGCCATCTATTTTTACATTCCAGAATGAGACTATTCTTCTGGATTATTTCAACAATGTTCTAAAAATCATGCCAGAGATCCCAACAAAGCTAGTGACAAATTTTCTCATCAATGATTTTCTTAATTTTTGTAATAAATCTGATGTCGATGTGGAAGAAAGGTTAGTTTTCTGAAATTATTTTACATCCATTCAGAATCATTTAAGGTTTTTTTTTTTTTAGTAAAGTGACGGTTGATCATCTAACGGACATTTTAAAAAATATCCATGAAGAAAATATCAATCTCAAATCGGCTCGCATTCTGATTGAAGAACTTCATTCAAACCCCGAGCTAACTGCCGCTGAGGTAGAAAGAAGTTTCTTGATTTTGAGCCGATACAAAATTTGAACTTTTTTTTCAGGTGATTGAAAAGAAAAACTTGAAGCAAATAAGTGACGATGCGGAAATTGAAAAGTTTTGTCTCATTGCCATAGAGAAACACCCAAAAGCCGTTCAAAACTATAAAAACGGTAAAACGAAAGCGTTCTTCGCCATTGTGGGAGAAGTGGCTAAGTTAACTGACCAAAAAGCAAACATGTCCGCAGTTGTTAAGAAACTCGAAAAATTACTTAAAAAATAAATGGGCGAAAACTAACTCTTTCCTTTTTCTTTTTGCAAAATCAGTTTAAAACCCTGTAACTTTTGTGCTACGGATCAACATTGTATTTATTTTTATGCTTACCTTTTCTCTTTGAAATGGCAGCTTGAACACAAATGATTTGTTATCAGTTTGTAATGTTTAAGAATTACTAAACCCCATCGTTTCGTTGGAATGTCATGGTGCGTGGCAATGGGGAACAGCTCTTGGGATGTTGTTTTCTTCTCTCGCTACGCCGCGCTGGGTGTAACGAGTTGTAGAGGGTTCTATTTGATGGTGTTGTTGTAGCAGAGTAGAAAATTGGAAGCAAACGGTGCTCAGTATATCGCTGGATGTTTTTATTTGTATCAAGGGCCGTGTGATGTTGACGACGTCATACTGATAGTTTAAAACTGTCGTTGCAATTGAAATTTTGATGGTGTTGATTTGATACTAACACTTCAAATTTTTTATCTGAATGCTTGGTAATGGGGTGTTCATTGTTCAATGAAGGAATTATTTTTTTCAATCTGTCCCATTTCAATCTAATTTTACTGGACTTTCTTCAATCCAAAGCAGTCCGAAATATTTCTTAATGTTCAGGACTGGACAGCACATGGATCAAGCACAAGGTATACTTAATTTAGATTTATTTATGTAGCTACATATTCCCATAATCCCATCTCAGAATAATTCTGATCGGAAATGAAAATTAAATGCAAAAAAAATAGAAGAATTTGTTTGTTTTTTATTTTCCCCGTAGTAAACCGGTGGTATACTAGTGGTGTAAAGTTTAGTGTGTCATGGGTCTCCCAGGTATATACAAAATGTTATTTGTCGATTAATTGGCTAACCCCCCCAAAAGTAATAGTGCCAGGAGAAATTTGAGAACCGGCAGAAAATCGTAGGTCATTTCTATTTTTCATTAGAATGGGTTCGAAGAGAAACGCACTAAGCCCTTACCCATCCCGAGTTATTGTATTGCCCAAATATTTATTTATTTAGTCCTGATAGGAGCCAATAAAACAAAGCGCAATCTGTAAAATGTGTATCATTGTGTTTTACTCATTAGAATAAGGCTTACAACTAACAAAATGCTAAATCATTGATTTGTTTTTCAGATGGTCATTTTAAAAACTCATTTACTCCTTAGAATATATGTAAATGTATTTACTTGTAAATAGTGTGATGGTTTGGTGAATAAATATATACGACTTATGTTAATGGAATAAGAATATGTAAGCATCTTTAGATAAATGCATTTGAAAAACTTTCGTTTAGGCACAATATTCTCGAGAGTCTGATCGAGTCAAAGTTACTCTTGTTTTGGGATACTTTGTACTTGAACTTAGCTCCGTCAAAACTTTGTATATTTTCTTCCACAAAGTCGCCAAATTATTGTTTTTTTTTTGTAATATTTACACTAAATTAAACTAACACACACGATAAACATATTCGCTAAATGTATAAATGGCAGTGCACGTTGTATAAGACTTATGATTCTGTGTTCTCACTCTCAACACATTTCTGTTTTTATTTGTGAGGACTCAAGCTGCGATCGTATTCACGGCATGATGACGGTGGTAAACTCATCGAAACGGCATTGTCCAAACTAATATGAGAAACGAGAAGTAATTAAACTTTAACAAAAATGGTAAAATACTATGGTTACCTACCGTCGTGTTTCACTTTCGAGTAAGGTTGGATCTAGTGGATGTTGTGATACATGCCTTAAGGAATCACCCAAAGTGCTTCGCAAGTGCTGCATCTCCCTGTTGGCTCGTGAACTGCGCAAAATATACTGCTGTCGGCGCTTAGCTTCCTGTGCCAGCTGCTCTCTCAGCATTGAAATCTAAGTTCGTGTATATTTTTTTAGAAGGGTTTTGTTCTTAAAGGGTGGTTTTAAATAGAGCTTACCTGATTTTCGAGCCTTAGAACCTGTTGTCGGTGAGCCTGCTCACGAGCGTCGAGCAATTTCTCAGCGTGGAGTTGTGCACTTCGGTATCGTTCTGAGTCACCATCTAGACATTTTCCACTGTCATGAACTCTTGCCTTAACTCTGGCTAGTTCTGACTCCTTCTCAGCAAGGAGAGTCTCAAGACGACGAACCTTTAGTCGGAGGTCACGGGACTCCTGCTCGATAACGGCGTGATCCAAGCCACAACTGTACGCTTTTGACTTCATGTAGTTGTCGTTTTCCATGCGATTAGAATCATAATCTCCTGCATCGTAATAGCTCTTCTCTGATCGATCAAAAGTAGCAGCGCCTCCTGAGAACTTACTTTGACGGTCACCCTCGAGCTGTTTGATTTTATCTTTGAGAGACTGTAGTTTTCCCCTGAGCTCTGTCTTTTCTCGTTGAGAAGACTTGAGCTGTCGGCTTAGGTCATTTTCTTCGTTGAATGTGTCCATGGTTTCTCCTGGCTTTGAATCGCCAGACTCCTCTTTCCACTTAGCAATTCGTAGTTGTGACTCCAAAGCTGAACGTTGTACTTCTAGTTCGGTGACCTGCTCCTGCAATCGTTGAACAGAATCTAGTTGTGCTTGTTGAGTTCGTCGAAGCTCATTAACATTTCCTTGAGCATTTTCTAAACGCTCCGCTAAAATCCGCTTGTCATTTTCCAAGGTTTGTAAATTTTTCTGAAGCATTTTCATTTTTTCTTGGTTGGACTGCGATGAGTGACCTTGTTCGGAGAGTTCTTTGCTAAGATTCTTGATTTCACCACGCAGTTCGGTTTCAGTGAGAGCAGTTTTTTGTAGGCGATCTTTTAATTGATCAACAGTTGATTTCAGTGAAGCACAACGGTCTTCGAGTTGAGCTGAAGAACGATTTTGATTTTCCAAACGCTCTTGCAGCTGTCTTATAGTTGAGTCTTTTTCTTGCAGAATCATTTGCAGCCGAGTAATGTCGCCTTCCATAGCTACACGCTGCAGATCCAGTTTGGAAGCCCTGCCCTCGATTTTAGCAAGCTCTTCTTGAAGCTGACGTTTCTCATTTTCGAGTTTGGCACCATGCTGGCGGCATTTTTCTAAACGTTCCTGAATGACAAGGGAAATTCTTTGTATATTTTGACAAGAAACATTAAAACGGCAAAACTAACAGTCTTATGAGCATAGTTTTTCCAAAGTCAATTTATTTAGCAAACTGTGCTTGTAATATGAAAAGCAAGTGAGCATTTTAAATAAAAAATCAAAGAATTAAAAACCTCCGCTAAGGCATAGAATTATTATTTTCATTTCTCACTTGTTCTTTGTAGTTAGGGAATTCATTTCAACTAAAATACAAGTTGAATTATCCTTTCCCAGGGGTAAATTGGTAATACCCAAGGCTCAATTTATTGAAAATTGTTGAAAAAGCAAATTTTTTAGTTCAAGTTGAATTAAAAATTAATTTAAAGAAATGTGATTCCATAAAAGAACAGGACAACAAGGCTCAATAGAAAAATGTTTACCTAGGAAAAACATTACAGGTTTTCAGAAGAACATGAGTTTTAAAGTTTTTTCTTTGAATACATATATTTTCCCCTCTATTTGCCCTCCTCACATGTTCCCCACGATATACCATGCGCATTTTAATCTAAAAGGTTGTGTATGGCGTATGAGTACTATTTTTTCGGATTGATCCCTGATAAATTTTTGAGGCTAAGGTGAAGATCTTTACTTGAGTGCAGCAAAAAAAGGGAGAGTGCGAGATTTTCACTCACGAAACAAATGTTCATTCTTCTCCCAAGTGAAAAAACTCCTTTGCTCAAACAACAGAACCAGAAGTCTAGAGGTCTTGATGCTGTAACAATAAAGGTCGTATTCTACTGAATGCCTTCGAGCAACAGCACAGCTTATCGCAATGCATTGTTTGTTGACTATTGTCCTCGACGCTGGACTTCGATGCGTGGTTTATTTCCATATTTTTTAAAACATAACGATAACCCATAGTCTGCGTTTAGTTTAGTAACAAAAAAAAAAGAAAAAAAAACTAAATAGAATGCAGACAGCGCCAATAATATTCTTTCTTGGTCTTTTGTGACCTTACGGGGGTGAAATATAAAATAAATATTTCATAATCATTTTTTGTATCATTAAAAACAGAACGTGTGTTAGGAAGAATAAATTCGAGACGCCATTTAAACAAGATGTTTTCATTTTGCCGCCTTATCAATAGGGCACAGTCTAATGCTCCTAGGTCAATGACAAATCTTATAAAATAAAATTGCCTTACCTCTGTCTGGGTATTCTCTTCGGCACCGGCGCCAAGTTGCATCTCGAGGTTTGCCAGTTTTTCCCGGAGTTGTTGACTTTCATCCGTTTTCTGGCGCAGTGAATCTTCGACTGATTGCAAGGTGGCTGATTTGATACTTAATTGGCTTTCCAAATTGCTTTTTTCTTCTTGCAGATGACGCAGGACTTGATGCAGTTTTGACATTTTAGTTTCACACTTTACCTGTTGATCGGCTGCATCCTGTAATTGTTTTTTGGTGGTATTCAATTGAGCTCTGAAGTCATCCTTTTCACGTTCAAGCTGGGCCACCTGATGCATGAGATTTCGAACACCTTTGCGAACCAAATCTGGATCGACCTCAATCAAAGGACCTTCGGGGCAGTTGGAAGTGCTTCTTGTTTCAAAATCATGACAACCACTTCGGACAGGGCTGTAGCGACGCGATGGACTAACCAATCTATGGGAAAGGCTAACAGTGCCATCGAATTGAATTCCAGCAATACGACGGAGTGTGTGTGCGATGGAACTGAGTTTTTGTTCAGCATCACGCTTGTGGGCCTCAACATTGCATAGTTGTTCGTCCAAGGCGCGGATTCTCCCTTCTGCTCCACCAAGTCGGGCTTTTAGCTCTTGAATTTGTTGTGTAGCGTCAGCTAAGCAAACTTCGAGATTGTGTTTCTGGTCTTCGATGCGCTTCTCACGACAGCGCCCTTCCTCCATTCGTGCCACCAACTCTTGTTCACGGTTGTGGAATCGATGCTCCTCTTGGCCGGCATGACAACGTAGACGACCCAACTCTTGTCGCGTTGCGCACAGATTGGTTTCCAGATCAGCAAGCTAGATATGGAATTAGTTTTTACACCTCTAACAAAATATCGTTTTTTTTTTTACTCACCTGCTTCTTGACTTGGCAAAGCTCCTGTAAAGCTCGCTCTTTGGCTTCCAATTCGGCAGTTAATTTATTTTGTAATTCCTTTTCACCATCATTCTTTTGGGAACACTCAATTTGAACCTTTTGCAATGAGCTTCTCGTTGAGGCAAGTTCTTGACTTGTCTTGGTAAGGTTGTTTTCGGTTTCCTTCAACAGAGTACTCAATCGGGTGCGTTCGTTATCAAGAGAATTTTTGCTATCTTCGAGACTTGCAATTTTTTGGAGTGCGTCCTCAATAGCTCTCGCCTGCTCGCGCTTGGCACCCTCGACTCGCTTAACATGATCCCTTAATTCCTTGTTGCTGTTTGAATACTTGTCCCGTTCGATATTACTGTCAGCAAGAGCACGACGATTGTCTGTCAGCTCTTTCCGAAGCCCTTCAGTTTGCCCCTCCCCTTTAGACAAAATTGGGTTGTTTCAAAAGTGATTTTCAACTTTATTGATATTATTTACCTTCTTTTATTTTTCGCAGGGTTTCTTGAAGATGTGAATTGAGATCATCAATTTTGTCTTCTCGCAGACGGACTTCCATTTTCAATTCGTCACTTAGCCGACCCAGCGAGTCTCGTTCTTCTCTAATGGAGTTCAAAGAAATTTCTAACCTCTTGACTTCCTCTTCGAGCTTCATTCTGAAAAAAACCAAGACCGTGAGAATGCATTTTCCAGGAAGTGTAAATTTGCACTTGCTTATTTTCTTCCTCCTTCGTTCGAAGGGCCGCCATTTCGTCCTTCAACTGAGCTATAATATTTCGATGCTTCTCATCTCTTGCTACAAATTCTCGGCGATTACGATCCAAAGCGTCTTGCTCAGCCTTTAGATCCCGACTGACAGCTTCTAACTTTTCAACGATTCCTTGTTTGTCACGATGTGCTAAAGGATAAAGGAATTTAAAGAACCATTTATAAACAAAAGAAAAAACAATTGAAAAACCAAGTTCTCTCATACCCATCAACAGAGCTTGCTGTTTTTCATTTTCAGCTCGAATCATAGCATCTTCTTGTTGCTGCACCAAGCTCTCGATGTTCGCCTGCAAAGCTTCAATGCGCTCTTGCAACTTGAATATTTCATCGTCCTTAGCTGTTTGTAATGCTTGAAGAGCTTGTTGCATTCGTTTTTCTAAGGCGTTACGAATTTGCTGATTTTCTTCGGCATGTTTTTTGTTGTTTTCTTCTCCAGTAGCCTTCAGATTCGCAATCTTTTGCTGTAACTCACTCTCTTGTGCCCGAGCAGCATTAGTCAGTTGTACTTTCATTTCCTGGGCTCGTCGCTGGCAGTTGTCTAATTCCTTCGTTAGTCTGGCAACAGTGTTCTTTAAAGTTTCCTCTTTCACCAATACCTCCTGCAGTTCACGCTCGAGTTGATTACGTTTTTCAACTGTTGCTTCTAAAGTGGTATTTGTATCAAAAAGAACAGCTTCTAGAGATTCCTTTTCAGTGCGAAGGGATGCTAGAAGTTCCTTTAGGAGAGTACAAAAAATAAGTAAATAATTTTTTGAATTGTTTTAATATCTGGATGTTTTTTACCTGAAGCCTTTGAAGTTCTTTCTCGTGCAACTCAATAACGACTTGTCTTTCTTCACCTTCCTTTACCATTTCTTCCAAACTCCTATTCAATCGATTGTTTGTTTCATTAGCTTGTTCTAGACGCTGTCGTGTTCGCATTAGTTCTTCGTTGAGGGATTCCTTTTTGCGAATTGTAGCTGTAAGCTGATTGTGTATGTCTCCTCGATCACGAGTTATACATGCCAAATCCTGTTGTATCTTTTCTTTTTCCATGTGCAGAAATTTAAGTTTCTCTCGCAGCGAAAGGTTTTCAGTTTCCAAGTCCAGGCGATTCTTTTCAATTACATTTAACTCCTTTTTAATGGTTGAGCACTCATTTGTTAAATCACTACACTGGCAACGCAACTTCTTTCTGTCTTCTTCGGATTCTGCAAGGTGTTCCTGCAGAGTTTTGACTTCTTCTTTATCCGAAAAGCTGTGTGAGGAGATTTTCTCTAGCTTTTCTTGGAGCTCACACTTTTCAAGAAGCAACTTTTCTAAGTCGTATTCCAAGTCGTTTCTTTGTTTTTCCATCATGCAAATAACACTATCCGTCTCGATGCGTTGTTGTTCCAGTAAATCTCTATTGAGGCTAAGCCGGTTGAGTTCTTCTCTCAGTGATATGGTTTCTTCACGGAGACGACTTCCACGGTCTTCCTCTGACCTAAATATTGAAACAAGAAATTTTAGCTTGGTTGTGAGTGGGAGTTTCAAAGTTAATTGAATTACATAGATTTAATTTGAAATTTTTACAAACCTCAAGTTCATCTCAGTGATATCTTTGTCCTTCAGAATCCTTTGAATCTCCAGTTCAACGGCCTTCTTATCCTCTTCCAGACTGTCGATTCTTTTCTGAAGCTTCCCATAGTTGAGTTGAAGTTTCTCATAGTCATTGCTGAGATTTTCGAACTGAAAAGGAAATTTTCAATAAAAAGTCATGTAATATACTTCTGATGACTTAAACTCACAGCATTATTCAACTCAGCTCGTCCTCGTTCAACATTCATCTTATCACCTCGCATTCCGTCCAAAGTTTTTTGAAGGCTTTCACGCTCTTTAAACAACTCAGATAATTGCGAGTTACTTGCGTCAAGCTTCTCTGTCAGCTGAGACACTTTTGAAGCTAAAAGATTCTTTGTGTTTTCACTGGCTTCTAGTTGGTTTTTCGTTGACTGCAGGCTGTCGTTGCAGCTTTGATACTTTACTTGAAGATCATGCAGAGCCAATTGGTATTTGTGCAGTGCCGCCTGCACTGCCGATATAGTTCCCTCAGCAAAGGCATGTGAAGTTCTTTGTGAACCTCTTCGTGGTGATTTCATAGGCGGTCCACCCATAACTGACTGTTGGCTCAAATGCAAATGCTGTGATGAACCATTGTCTTCGGTATCAACTACAGTCTCGGCATCTTGGACCACTGCTTGCGCTATCTCTCGGATGGCATTGTTTAAACGTTCGATTTCGTCATTCATGCGATTTGATTGTATTGCTTGGGACTCAGCTTGAGAGCAACGATCTTCTAGTTTCTTCAGCTGCTGCATCAAGTCCTGTAGACGTAGGTCGCGTTCATTTATCTCATGTCGTGCTCCTTCGTATTGAACTTTTAAAGTAGCTAGCTGAGACTTGAGATCGGATGCTTCGCGTTGTGACTTTTGCAATTGTTCATTGTTTGCCCTTGCTGTTTGTTTTGCAGTGAAATCAACAGCACTGCAAGCGTTTGATAAGTCCTTGCTTACCGTTTTGATTTCTGTTCCCACTTTTCCAACTTCATTTTTCATAGCCATTTGCATGTCCTTGAAAGAACGCTTTACATCGACAACTTCGCGCCACATTTTTAA
Organism: Melanostoma scalare; assembly: GCA_949752695.1. NCBI lineage: Eukaryota > Metazoa > Arthropoda > Insecta > Diptera > Syrphidae > Melanostoma > Melanostoma scalare. The sequence continues at coordinate 235,429,970 of OX456985.1, read as the reverse complement.
TAACCTATTGTGCTCGGAGTTGTAGTAATCCTTAAAAGCCTAGGAAAGTATAAATTGTGTGAGTCTTATGTGGCAACAATGAACGAACATAAATTTAATGAACCAAGTCCAAATCAAATGAAAAAGTTTTTTGTGTGATTTGTTGACTTTACGGGAGATTTATACTAAGATTTTGCAGTTTCCGTATAACTACGAACTTCTAGCTACACTATGAAGTAGGGTACGTCTGCATCAATTTTTATTGTATTCAGTAAGACCACTGACACTGAGATTAATAGCGGCTTTTTTCTATTAGTTCTGAACCTCATTCACAAAGAATGGGATCATTGTCCTTGAGACAAACGGCAAAAACTTTTAATGCGGAGTCAATGTTGATAACTTAACTTAAGAAAGAAAGTCTAGATGACCAAAAATCACTCCAAATATTTTTCTTTCAAAAGGACTAAGGTTTTCTTCATCCACTTTAAATAAGGTTCGTGGTTCTGAACCCTATGACAAAACTAAGATCATCAAGGTCTTATAAAGAGTTACCTTTGGCTTTTCCTGTATTACCTCGAAGTTATATATCTTTTGTGACGCTTGGTCTAATTTGTCTATGCTCTCTGTTCTTGTTGGATGAGAACCACTACTTCCTTCTACCCGCATTAGCCATTAAACCCATTCTTAAGGCTTTTGTTTTAATGAAGTTCAAAAGCACCTATGACATCACGCTTACGTCTTCCCATTACGTCAACATCGTCTACGTTATCGAGGAAATGTGCAGACTTTTGAAAGATCATGTTCTGGTGATGACGTTTTGAGTTTTACACAATATTTAGCATAATGTTAAAAAATCCACTTACGAGTATGACAAAAAGCCTATGTATGTGACAGAGTATCCTCAAAAGCACGAGAAATTTTGATGATAGAGAAAACCGTCTAAGACCAGTACAAGGAGATATACAAGGATAAAAGATAATAGAAGCAGACAATCTGATATGCAAGATATGAATGAGATTAAAAAGCTTTACCAAAAGGCAAAAAGATCATGCCCGGGTGGCAAACTTCGAACTGAAGTCTGTAACTGAAACATAGTGATAGAAACGCAGTGGCTACTGAATATCTAGAAGGCTTTGTAAAATTGCAGGTGCAAATTGCCTTGACGGCGAGCTTTTCAAGGTAGCTATAGATCAGTTGGTCAGGAGAAAGCTTTCCCGATGAATCGAATGCCCGATCCTTAAAAAGGGAGACCCTCGCATTTGCTGCGTTAACTACTAAGTTGGAAATGGTTTTCTTGTTTTGTTGGAAACTATGAGCAGCACTTTAATTTTTTTCATCAGTTCCACAAAAATGTTGGAAACCAATATTTCTTACAAAACATTGATAAATTGTATATATGTATCAATAAAGTGCAAAACCTTACCTGTTCCTCTTCCTTGTACTCATCTTCTTTTACCATCAATTCGTCTCTTAAATTTCCCCAATCGTTTGTTAATTTTTGTAAGTCATTTGTAAGTGCTTCGTTTGTTTTATTTGATTCTTCCAGTTGTTGTCGCAATGCATTGTTTTGTTGCATGATATGCTCACATTTGTTGTGTTCTTCTTCCAGTTTTCGACAGATGTCACTACCATCGTCATGGTGAGTACAATCTCTGAGACAAGGTGGAGTAGGTGGTGAATCCAATGACGAAGAACATGGCAAACTTGACTGACCCATATTAATGGAAGTGTTAGGACACTATAAAGTAACAAGAACAATAAAAGAAAGAAGACTTATCCAAGCATATACTACACCACTTACCTTAAAACCTACAAGTCCCCCACTAGATATAGGGCCAGTTGTTATCTGAGGTGGACTGTTATAGCTCGTCGATGGAACTTGTTTTATAGTATCGTGCATTCTGCCTTCCAAGTCCGAACATCTTTGACGATATTGCTGAACTTTAGACTGCAAACGAGACACCAAAGCCGCTTGGTTTTGCTGTGCCTGTTTGTAAGTATCGATTCGTCGGCGATAACTACATGATTCTTCTTGCAAACGTTGACGCAACTCTTGATTTTGTCGCAACAGAGTGTTGGTCTCTGTAGGAGTGGGACTTGACATTCTTGGCGTTAAACTAGAACCTGATGGTTGTACAGTGGATCCTACTGGATTGTTATCTGGTCCTCCTCGATTTCTTTGTCTCGAAAACGGTAACTTTGGATGATCAGCAGCAGCGGCAGGGCATGCTGTTTTGTAGTTATCTTTGTAGCCCAACTTTCACATGCAATAGGAAAAACAAAACCTCAAATTTGTACTCGTTTTCATTGAATTAATATCCATATTGGAGTGTATCGCGTTTTGTAAATCAGTACTGATTTCTTGATATCCGTTGTCATATTATAGTGTATATACCAACGTTCTTATTAAGTACACATACATACATACATATATACATACAACCCCGTTGTTAGATAGGAGTCAGTAATATAAAATGTAAATGTGCACGCATTGCACGGCCTGTCACCGTACCGAAGGAAGAACATACCCTGTTTCCGGGTTTACAGAATTATTAATACCAAACAATAACACTTGTATATTGTATTGACGACGAACTCTAAATTGGAATCAAAAATTAAATTTTGAAGACATAACTTTCATGTCTGTGTTGTGTTATTCCAAACAGTGGACGGAGGTGAGCATTGAGCATGTATTTTTATAAAAGGGTTCCCGCCAAAGTTATAGTCTCATAGCTATGTACTTTGCAAACAGAAATAACTTTTGACTCTACTAGTGGGCTGTGGTTGTGGAATAGTTTTAGCAAAGCAACGCATAGTTTTCACTTTTTCAGCAAAAGGTGAGTACGAGTAGGAGAGTTTGCTAAATGTTTTCAGTGGTGAGAAGGTGCCAACATTAGATTCTTATAACAAGTGTTACGTCGTTGTAATACTGACCAACCCTTTTTTAACATGCTATGCTATAAAACAAGTTGGAAACACGCGACACTTATGCATTATGCTTAAGTTAAGTGGGTAGGAAATTATGTAACGATTCTTAGTAACTTTTATTTTTGTGTACCTAGGTGTCTATTGGAGTGCATTTTCAAACTTTTGACGCAGTTGTGTTTATGAGTTTTTATCATGAGTTGATGCACTGAAGTAAGTAAGTAAGTCGTTCAAACCAAAGTCTATTCAACTAACTGTACAGTGTGAACTCCCGCTACTGACTTAATTTTTGCAGTCTACTTAGTAAAAAATTTGAGAAATTCTTAATAAAATAAGTTAAAATCTTGAGCCTCACGGATTTCAAAGACCTACACTTTTATATCGATCCTGAAAGGCTTAGTTTTTTCATTGAAATTCGATCTTCTCTCAAATCGAGAACTACTCCCTTTAATGAGACATGTTTTTCGTTTTCTTCCTAGAATTAGAGGTTAAACTGATGTTCACATATTTTTTGCAATAGGTATTCATATTTCTATGTTTTGTAATATTTTTTTTTCCGGCAAATTAGTGATTCCTAACTAATTTACTCGTTTCTTTATAGTTTTTAACTATTTTTCAAACATAACGCTGGCACAACAAATTCAAAATAATCAAATCATTTTCCGTTTAGCATTTGACAGAAAAAATACTTTTGCATGTGTGCGTGAATTCAGAGAAGATCTCCCACCCAAATGGGTGTACCTAGATCTTTGGAGTTTAGAGTAACTCCGGATTTACTCTTTTTTTCAATGAAAAATGGAAAAGGAGTAAATCTTTTCACAAAAGGAGTTACACTTTTCGTCAATGAAAAACACTATTAGAAAACAAGCTATGGCGTATGGCAGTGTGTTATTATTCTCGGAGGAGTATAGCCTCGCGAAAGTGGGTACCCGTTTTATGTTTCTGATGGAATTCGAACCTCAGACTCCCTCGTAACAGGGAAAATGGTGGTAGCATAAGATTTTTTTATGAATAGTTATAAAGAAATAAATCAAGATGAAATTTTTATTGTGTGTCAGTTTCACAATGGGAGTTTCAAACTCTACTTTCGGTTTGAACCTGGGTTCAACAATCCATTCGGTTTCACAGTGTTCGTTCCGACCTTGAACTGAGTTTATTTAAATCGCCGGTTTTCTGTCGTTTAGATTTTAGTTCAATATTTAGAAAAGCAAAAAATTGGAACTGCAACGAACTGTTTAAAATGGAAAAATAAAAAGCGAAGATCAAGTAACGTACAATGATGCCAACCTGCATTTATAATAAAAAATCAAATAACCAATAATCCAAATCTTATATTTTATGAGATAAAACCATGGATTTTATGACCGAAAAATGTCTTTCTAGGTTTCAAGATCAGAAAATGTAAAAAAATCATTTTTCTATGTTATTCGTAAAAAATTCAGATTCGATAAAGAACCTCTTTGAAAGGAAGTTATGAGATCCGCTTTTAGTAGGATATTTTTTTTAGATGTCTTTTACGATATTTTGAGCTGAGTTTTCTGCTTCAACTTAAGAGATAGAACATTCTTATTTAAGTTCTACTTTTTTTATTAAATGCAAGACCGCGGACCAAAAGTTGACGTACATCTTAACTTATCAATGAAGAATGTCTCAAAATCACATACTTCCTGCATTTAATAAATGCCGCCATGTTTCGATCACTAGTACCCCATAGAACCCGACCTACTACAACGGCCGCACCCGCCGCGCCGGTCGGATCAGGTAGTTTCTTATAAATATTTTTAAAAGCATTCAAAAACAATATATAAGTTGCATTTAATATAATGACGTATTCAAATAAAATTAAAAAACTTAAACTCTTTGAGAAAAATGTCTAGTAAGGCATAATTTAAGCTGACTACACGTTAAATTAAGTTACAAAACATACAGATATGTTCATAAGTTGGTTGTTTTAAAACTCAAGAAAGAAATTTGTATTTGTAAATATTTTAATAGATTTGTTGCGTTTTTGGTTTTTTTTTATGAAAGTCATTCTCAAATTGGACAATTGATGCAATAAGTTATGATACTTTATTTATTCGCAATACTTTTGTCATTGACTTAAATGTTAACCATAAATATTGGCATAAGCCGCGTTAGAAGTATAATCCTAAATTCCAAGTTACTGTGCAAATGTTACCAGTTTGATGGTAATTTTTCTCAAAGCCGTTGAAAACTCAAATAATTTTTTGATTTAAAGTAATGTCCTTATGTTTTGTAGCTGTTATAGTTAAATTGCTTATCTGCTCCTTGTATAACACAGATTTTATAGTTTTGCGGCCTTCTAAAAGTCTAAAAACCCTCCTTTGAAACAGTTTCTCACCCTTATAGTTTAATTTAGTCAAAAAAAAAAAACCGGCGCATTTGTTATTGTCGAATAAAAAATATCAACGAATTAGAAAAAAAAACTCGTAAATCATGTACAGAAATAGTGTTCAAAATTTCAAAAGGATCGGTTTATTAGTTTTGAAGTTATGAAGGGCACCGACTTTGAAAACGTCAGTTTTGAGAAAAGCGCTTTAAAGCTGGCAGGTAACAATAGCGAGCTCAGGTTGAGCCGGTATAGAAATATTCTTTACTTCATAAATTTAGCTCCGATTGACTTGGAATTTTGACACAATGTTCTTGGAACTTCATGCATTAATTTAAAAAAATAAAAATTTAAGCCTCTACCACCCCCTTAAAGGCGAAAACCACAAAATCCTAACTGTAAATTGTGTCATGTTACATGTACATTTGCGTTCATTTACCGTACATGATTTTCATTTAAAATACATGAAAGAATATTTTACCGAGAGAACGGCATTTGATTGCAGCCTTATTGAAAATGGGGGGAGGTGGATATGAAAAATCCAACCCAAGTTCTTGTATGGGTCGTCGAAATACGGTTGCAATAAAATTAAGATATGTATCTTTTTTGCAGTTTAAACAACTTTTACCATTCTTTAAGGGGCTCGGCTAGTTTCTCGAGCTCAAATGGAGGTGATTAAGTGAGTGTGAAACTATAGCTTCAAATATTCTGTAATCTTAGGAGTTTATTAAACATATATTCATGTAAATTTTCACGAAATTTCGAGTTAAAATATTGAAATCCAAGAGAGATATGGACCATTTCTTGAACTCCTTGAAATTAGAAGACGTCAATTTGCCACATTTTTTAAATTTTTCTGGTACCTGTAACAAGAAAATAAAAACATTGCGTTAAAGTAAACCCTTTTTCCCATACAGCCATCTGTAATTATAGTGCAAAGTTGAAAATTTACAAAATGGCAGCAATTTAAAAAAAAGGTCCAAATTTCGCCAAAAAAGTCGTCTTTCGATGGCTGCCAAATTTACAATTTTCATCCGATCGTAAAGGTTGTAAAAAAAAAAAAAAAAAAAATTTGTAGATGGCTGTATGTAAAAACATATGGAGAGTATGCAGCTAAAATTTCAAGACGATTCGTTAATATTTGCGTGAGTTACAGCTGCGGCAAATTTGAAAAATGCAGTTTTGAGAAAAACGCGTTTAAAGTTTTCAGAGCAAGAGTTCGAGTGCCCGAGATGCTTCTCTTCTATACTCTGCCATTTCAAAAATATCCAAGATATCATTCCAATATTTTAGGACATCATTTTTGAGATGTTTACTTATCGAAAAATGAAAAAAAAATCGATTTTTTGAAAATGAGAAACTAGCCGAGCCCCTTAATGGTTGGTAGTCGCTCAGTCAGTCGTCTTTACGCCTTAGCTTTCTGCAAACAATTTGCAAGAGGATCTCGGAAATGTATTTTTCGCTGATTCACTCTTAGTTAGATGCACCGAATGCATCATAACCTAATATGTGTTTAAATACGGTTCAACTGAAAAGTATCCACTGGGACTGGATATTGCGCTGCCCCCTTAAAGGTATGGCGGTGGTGGTTAAATTATTATTTAGACTCACTTTGTATCTCATTCTGAAGAAAATACAAATAGTTAATTTCCTTTCTAAAACAGTACATAGTACAGTCTAATACCTTTGAAATATAATTTTTTTTTTCGAAATTAAATTCAATTCTACTTTAATAATCCAAAATTTTGGTTGTTGGAAATTCAATTTACAAAATACTAGTTTTAATGTAGCTGTGGGTAGTCAAAAATTAATTTTTTGTTGGCTTGAACTGAATAAACTGTAGTTTGAATTGTGAATTGTGATTTATTGTGCCAGTTATTTTAACCCCAAGAAATGCATACAAAGTACTTGAACATGCGATACTTTTGAGGTTTTTTTTTTAGTGAATGTACATTACTCTTTATTTTTTACTACGCAGATTTTTTCTCGATGTCCCTAGCGCTAACGGCGTATTTAATGTGTAGCAAAACTCGAATTTAGTCGACTCTAGGTCCAATTTAGCTCTTACTCATAGTTTTTAACAATTAAGCTCTATCGGGAATTCCTTGGGAAATATTTCTCCCGCGGAATTTTACTGTTCTCGAGAACACATTCCTCCTATCGGGAATTCCTTGTGGAACGCTTTTCTTTGGGAACAAGTTTTACCAACATAAAAATGAGGAAAATATATTCGAACATAGTTTTCGAGTATTTTGACATTTCATTTTAAAGAAAAAATACAAAGATGTTAGGTTGTATAAAAAGTTTCAATTAATAAAAATGCAAAGATTATATTATCAGTGTTATTGTTATCAGAAGAAGAACAACAAAGAAGGCGAAATGAGTCGAGAGCCATACGACGTGGTTTAAGAGATCACTAAAATCCTTTGAAGTTACCACAAGCACTGTATGATGAAATAGCTATTCAATCAATAACACCATTGAAATCATTAACCGCTCAATTTTTTTCACTCGGCAATTGATTTCATAGGGGGGCCGGCCAATACAGTTGAGGTTTTGCTCAAGCTGTTTCCAAAATTTTTGGACATTATCCTTGCTTTTATTTGTGAAAAAGCCATTTGCAATGTCCTGGGGCCAGATTCTATAAAAAGCGAAACGAAAGCGATCAAACGTTTTTCAATAGGAAAGACATTGCAAATTGTTCGCACACACGAAAACGTTTGTTCGCTTTTTACTTACAGAATGTCACACCTGGTTTTTTTCATTAAGGAAATTTGCTTGGAATTTGACCTTAAAAACCAATCATTTTAGTTAGTTTTAAAAGCTATCTTCATTTATTTTTTCTAGAAATAACTTACTTTGTTGATAACTTTTGTGATTCCCTTGCAAAACTGTAACGGAGTATTCCACGAGAAAGAGAAGAAAATTTCCCATAAAAAAATTGTTCATGATAGGTAAACATTTCTCGCGGAATTTTTCCCTAATTTCGAAATCAGTTCATGATACCTCTTTTTCGAATAAGGAAAAAATTTCTTGGGAAATGCGATTCACGATAGCCCTGAATATGTTTGCGTTTCTCGCAGTACTGCTTTCTCTATTTCGAATTAGTTCCAAAATTTCTTTAGCTCGAATTAGTTCTGATATTCTAAAGAAAGTTGTAGAAAATATATTGGAAAAATATTATGGCATCCAAATCAATTATTCATTACATTATTCATTAAAGTGACCAAAAAAAGCCGAAGGAAAATACATTTTCCACCAACAATTTACAAATTTAATTGGTCAATACACTACTAATTTAATTATTCATTACACATCAGGGTACACTGTAAAATGCTACTTAAGCTATACAAGTCCACGATCTAATTCAAAGGTTTGGTTTCACCCGTTTATAAACGTTCAACATCTCAGATGTCCATAGTTCTAAAAACGGTCTTTTTCTATTGTATTTATGTTGAATGAGATGTGTATAATTAAAATGTCATCAAACTGGTTAAACAAATTAAAAAAGATTTATTTTTAAAATTGCATATCTCCACTATTGGCCGCAAGCCCGCAAGAATCACTTGCCGGAGGTTCGAGCTTGATACAACAATGTCCACCCACACCAAAAATATCTTTTCTGTTCTTTTCGATTATTTTTTATTTTTATTTAATCCAGCAAAGAGAAAGTTACTTCTCAAAATATTATAACGGGGTAAGTATCCGATTTTAAAGCAATTTGGTCACACCCTTCTAAAAATCACTTTTTGAAAACCAAATTTAAATGCACTAAAAATATTTAAAAAATCGATGCACGCTGTTTGTATATTTCATATGTGAATTGTGATGGATCTAAATTGTAATTCCTTGAGAGTTTAGGAGTAATAACGAAGGGAAAGTCTCACGTAAATTTTCAATTAATCAAATTATTAACTTTCACAAATTAACTTAAACTTAATTCACTTACATGTGACATGTTAGAGAAAATAAAATCCACCAAGCCGAGGAATGTCTGAATCGTTCGTCCTAATCCTTCCGAAACACTTTTCCAACTGAACAGAAATCCTACACCCCAAAAGGTTGCAATCTATCTTCGAGAACAAGGTATTTACATAAAAAAAAAAACAGTTGAATAGCCAATCAACCGACCGTTATGAACTTCTTCTTCTTCTACTTTATTGTAACGTTTATGACTTTTATCGATACATCCCGATTTAGAAGTTTATTCAGGTTATAGTTGGCATAGTAATTCGTTTTATTTTATTTGAAGAAAAAGTATATTATATTTTATGCTCTCTTGAGATTCACGTTCTGCTTTGCTTTACGTAATGAAGAAGCTACCGAATGGTTGTTATTTTTTTTTTTTTACATTTTTGTCCTCATAAAGTAATTCCGCGGTTGGTTACTCATTGAATTAACAAACTTCTTGTTTCTAAGGACGACCAAATTGATTTTGAATAACACTGTCTGACTAAATATGCAAAAACCAAATAAGTTCACAAATCACAACTTGAGACGAAGTAACTTCAAATGTATGCATAAATAGAGTTTTATGAGGGACTTGCATAAAATCGAAATAAGTTTTATTATTTGTTGGGTTTCTTCATTTTCAGCTTGAGAATAACCATTTTTATAACATTTTCCTGAACAAGAAGAATACCTTTTTTAGAGAGCATAGGTCTTGTCATCGGAAGAGAATTCAAATTTTTATCTAGAAAGCACGTGTACTATACTACCTGCAATTAGACGTGGATTTGAGTATTTTATTTGTTCGCTGATGAGTTATTGTATTGTGTTTAGGATTATATTGGAACAGGCATTATAGTTGCTGTTTTTCCTTTTAATTATAGGAATGGATTAATTTCAAAAGCTTAAAAGAACTATTTTTAATCAAAAAGCTTGAAAAGTTAAAATAAAAAAGCTGCAATTTCCTTTTATTTAAGGACTTGCACTTCAACGACATTTACACCAAACTTTTTTACTACTTTCAAGATCTCAATTTAGAAAAAACAAAAAGCTAACAAACAGAAATCATTAAATGTGGCCACATCATTAATTAGCCTGGTTTTAGGTTCAGCTGCATTCAGAAATTACAAAATTATTATGGTGAAACGTATAGTCACATACTTAAGATCTTAAAATAGCCTCGGTCTAAAGAAAAATTGGATCTTATATCAAATCCTCCTCAGTGAGGTCAGAACCAGACTTAAAAATTGCTTCAAAGGAGCTACAGGCTAAACAGTGATCCTTGGAGTGGGTGAGTCTTGAATTGATCGCTGCCAGGAGAAACAACTTTTGCTGTTTTGATTCGAGGAGGTCAAGTTCGAATCCTGGTGAGCTGTCTCTAATTTGCGACTACAGTGAGTTAAGGTTTCTTGTCAGCTTTTTATTGAGCCGAACAAGGCGGTGTGGCCTACCCCACAGTGGATCAATAGTATGAAGCAAACAAGTGGCAGAGTCGTGATCCCATTGAGAAAAAAAAAAAAAAAGATTATACAGAAATAATTCTTCAATATTGATGAAGACCTCCCCAACTACTTTAAGCTTATGATTATTATCAATTTAGGCTCCCAAAACATCTGAGCACAGTCTTGTCGTTGGTTAAGAAATAAAGAGATAGAAGAAGCAACAACTTATGATGAAATTGGCTCAATTGCTTTGCAAAAGCAATGTCTTAAATATAAGAACTCAACAGTGTCGTGTGCATCTTTAATCTCTGATCACAGTACTCAATTTACGAATGACACAATAAATTTATAGAGAATTATTTTTTGCTTGAATGTAAATCAAAAGATCGAATCTACACAAATGTCCACCAAGTAATTAATAATAATTTTGTTCTTGAGTGGCAGAGAATCATTAAATATGATTATTTTCGTTTATTCGAAAAAAAAAACTATGCCATTTCATTTTGCATGTTGAGATTAAACAGCAAAACAAAAACATAGTTGGAGGAAGGTTTAAAGTACACTATAGTGATTCAGATTTTCGTCTAGATGCTTTCATTAGACTATTTCAGGAAATAATACGCGTGGTCTGATGAAATCAATGCTGAGTGTGCAAAATATTTAAAAAAAAATACTTGTAAACAACAACAAAATTTTTCCTCTGCTGTTTGAATTATGTTAGACTTTTTCAAACGTAGAAACTTGAAAGAATATACATATATTGATTCAAGGCCGTGAACCAGAGTGCAATTTTTTTTTTTTTTTTTGTTTTGTTTTGAGGGAATCTACAGCTCTAGAAACGGTGCCTTCTCCACTTCTTATCAGAATTTAAAAAAATATAAAAGAATTCAATGAGCAAAAATGCATGATAACCTATTCTTTGACTTGCACAAATACCTTATATTTAGATTGACTTTATCAGCTTTTAGTATAGACATTTGAGAATGCCATGGAAACGGTAGTTTTTGATACTCATAAATCTATTTCGATAACACCTACGAATTCAGGAGCGGATAATACCTGTTTTTTGTGGTTGAATCTAAAAATATTAATAATAAGTTGACAACCGTAAAACTATAGCTAATCAATTCTAAAAGTAGACTATGTTTCCTATAGCTTGAGACTTCAGCAAAAGTAACATGTTTGTGACAAAGGGCAAGTCTCTAGACCACAAGGTTTGTGGTGGATGTTTATAGAAATTTTTTTTAACTACTCTGAATACTTATGCACAGTTACAATTTACTTTGGGTGGTGCTTACAGCCCGTTTTAGACCAGAGTCTCACCTTACAAGCGTTGGAGGAGTTTAAGGAAAACGGACATAAGAACTTGCAGTTAAATTGTTTCAAGTATTAATACTAAAGTTTCGAACTTGATTGTATTCTTATCTACTGTGGTAATAGAGCACGTTCAGTGTTTGTTGTGCTGATGCAATTTACTTCAGTTTCTAATAATGAAATGATTTCAATCTGTGATCTGAACATTGAAATCGAATCTGTGCCTTGTAAAAATGTTGTTTGTCCGCAGGTTCTGGTAAAAAGCTTGAACAAAATTCAGAAAAAGTGACGAACAGAACGATTTTTTGGATTCCCGACAGACTCTATTTTATCATTTTGTGGAAACAATCTGCTCTATCATCGTATCATCGATTTGTATGAAATGTAAAAGTTTTGTATAATCCACAGTCGATAAACAGCTGCTCAAAAAAATTTTTAACGCCATTTTGAGAATAAATAATAAGAAATTGAGTGAAACAGCATTCAAACCTTGCTCCGATCGGACCAAATTAGCTCCACTATTGAAGAAAAAATTTTGAATACCTAAACTAACAACCGTGAATTGAAACTATAAATAAATAAGTGATAAATGCAATAGGGGGCGCAACAAAACTCGGGAAGCCTCGGGGCAAAGTGCATTTCAAGCACCTACAATTTCATTCCGATTTCGAACTGCTAAGTGAGATAATACTTTTCATGGGCAGTGCGGTTCTCTTGACTTGCCAGTTCCTCGTGAACGTACTTTAATGGTTTTCAAATTGTTGGCATGATATTAACTGTGTGGCATGGATTGCCATTCTGCATGAGCCAGAAGTTGTCTAAGTCCGTGTCTACAATCTCAATGAAAAAGTTGGCTATTAACTGTAACCCCCACTGATAACCGAAGGGTAGAAACGTGTTCTTAGATTGAGTCGAACTCTCTCGGCTACAGCAGCCACGACCTGTGTACGACCGACGGCTAGTTTGGGATTTGTCCACTAGCATTACCTTTAGCACAAATTGCTTGCAGCGGCGTGTTCTTTTTGCTTCATTGCACTTTTTGGGCACACAGAATTTCTCAACGTTGTTCAGGCGTAGAGTAACTTTTTTCGTTCAGCGCAGGTATGATATTGAAATTTTTAAAAGAAAAGTAAAGGCTTTCTTTCTGAAAATTTTGCATTCACTCCACTTTTTTCAAATTTGCTGCTAAATTTTATGACTGTGGTTCGAACCCTGGCTTGGAAGCCAATTACATGGCAAATTGCAAATGATCTTCTTCTTCTTTCCTTGATATTAAACAAAATTATGAAAGAGCTTGCTTCTATTAAATTAAGTTTGCGCTGTTGATGCACAGCATGTGTATTGAAATGTATCTTGCAGATAGTAAAGCAAATTGTTCCGAATAAAACTTTTAATATCAAGTGGTGAAAATTTTACAAGAAACTTCTTTGTTATTCTACAAGGCTCCTACGAGAGTTTTAAAGACTGTCGCACTTCGTACATACATTTTTTAGTACTTATCCAAAAAAAACCAATTCGATTAATGCAAAAGGTAGGCTCCAGTACTAACCGAGCTCTGTTGCGCAACCCAATGCCTGGGGCCTGTAACACAAAACTACAAGTTTACAAGTCACGAATTAGAACACCCTAACTAGATAGGCAGTAAGCCTTTTCGAGTTAGGGTTTTCGAATGGTCTTTTCTAGCTTTCGACAAGGCGACAAACTGTCTATTTCTTTGACATCATACTTGAATGATTGTACAAATCTTAAACTTCAACACCAGAGGAATAATCTTTCAAAAGTCTGTAAAACTACTCGCTTACGCAAACGATATTGACGTAATGGGAAGAAGCAAGCGTGACGTCATAGATTCTTTTGCGAGTAGGCAAAAATCGGTTTCATGGTTAATGAGGGAAAAACAAAGTATATGGTGTCATCAAACAATAACAGAGAACAACAAAAAATTGAAAGAAACGTCAGAATATAAAGACTCGAGGTAGTACAGGACTTCGTCTACCTAGCATCCGCTATAGACACGGGAAACAACATCAGTATGAAGACCAAACGCAGAATAACTTTTGCCAACCCTTGCTTCTCTTCGCGGAAGGGGAAAACCTTGTCTTAGGTGGCACAATCAATTGGAAGAAGATCTAAATCGATTTAAAGTGCAAGGTAGACTCAAAACGCTCGAAGAGTTTGTTAGCCTTGAAGCGCCTGTATCTAGGTTCTACCATAGGTGTTCTTCCGGGACACTGTCTAATACGAAGACACCCCAAAAGACTTGGTGTGTATTCCAATGACTTCTGCTGAAGCTGCATGGACGAAGAAGAGGAAGAAACCGTCCAACACCTTCTTTGCTCACGCCCTGCACTATTTTATAGGAGGAAAACTTATCTCGGTGTATTCTTCTTCGACGATACTAGCGACTTAGCTTACATAGACCCTAAATTCAAAATACATTAAAAGTTCCGCGTTGTTCGACTAGCAGGTGATTTACCGACTAGTCCCGAAATGAAAGATTAATGAGTGATCAACTCGTTAATCTTACATCGGATCTCTGAGATTATAGTAAGTGATTAACTTGCTGATCTCTGTGGTATCACAATGGACATTTGCGGTCTAAGTGTGTCAGGCAATGCACATAAGTAATACTCATTGGGTGACAGCCACTTCCACCTAACCTAACCTAACCTAAAGTGCAAAACTGGAGAGAGCTCGCTCAATATCGAAGTCGTTATCGAAGAATATTAGTTGAGACCCAGGTTCACCCCGAACTGTAATGCCCACTTAAGCAAGTAAGTTTTCCAGCTTTTCTCTTTCGATTCTCTATCAAAATTTCTAAGAAAATAACCGTCCGGTAGAAAAAAAACTATAGGTAGTATTATTTGAGAATATGCAAGGTTCACGTTGTTTGTGGGATTTTTGAATTTCAAAAATATTCTCATCATTTTAAAGTTCGCTCATCATAGTTTCGCCACTTATCGATGATTTTGTCGACGTTCATAGATTGACAGCACACATTGAGGGTAGATTTTCAGTTGACCCATGGCTTTTTCAGAATATGGAACTAAGATTTTGAGATAGTTTCAAAATATACCAAAATAGTACAGAAAGTTTGTCTGATTGCATGCCGAAGAAAAATTTGTTGAAAGTGCCTATAACGCTAAAAAATTGTGGTAATGGCTTCAAAAGTAAAACACAAAACGCAGCCTTTAAATGAGTCTTTAACAAAATGAGTTTTTTCTTTCTTGCAACAGCTCTCTGTTCTCTGATTGTTCTTAATACCAGTGTTTACTGCATTGATTGAAAAACTGCTCGTGGAGGGAGATACCCTAGTTCAGAATTTATAATCTAAAACTGATACCTGCAGCAGAATGAGCCTAATTTACTGATAGATATAGAATACACCATTAGATAGCATAGGGCACCGACTAAGAAGCTTTTTTTGTTATTATTTTTATCACTTCAGTTTTGAGACCTTCCCTTCAAAACTCATGTGTTATCATAGGCACACTGCTTAACAAACTACAAGTCAATGCATCGTTAACTGCAGTCTGTAAACTTTTCTGAATCACCAGTGGCGTCATCATAAAAAACAGTGGTGCCCTATAGAAAAAGTAATACTCGGTCAGTTTCGTTTGTCGCTACTGCTACATACTTGAAGTCTAGGTAAGAGGATGAAACTTCGTGATTCATTGTAAAATAAAGGTCACTAAATTTATTAGTTTGTTTGTTTGTTTTCTGTTCTTTTAAGGCTGACTTCCTACTTATCTTCGAATGCTAAACTTTGAAACTTATTAACTTTGTCAACTTTGAAAGATTATTGTAATCTTGCTTGTAGGTACATAGGTAGCTTTTTTTTGTGTATGTCTAATTAAAGTCACCTTGTGCAAGTTTCCACATTCTCATAAACGTAAACAACTAAAAAGTAAAAATAATTTCGAGATTTTAAATACTCGTATGTACATTGTACATAATATGTTCTTTTTCAGTAGACACCCTCTATAAAAATCTAACAACCCTAGACTACATGACCCCAAAAAAACTATTAAATTCACAGTGATAGAGAACCTAAGCTGATAGCATTCTACCAATCAATCATAATTTTCATGTACACACATCTACATTTATATAAATGTATGTATGTTATCGAGGTAAGCGAAGCAAATAGAAAGTTAAATCTGTACTGGATTTCGAAATTGTTGAACACATTACAAAACAAAAACCTTAGTGTCAAGTATTTCAATATTTTGGGGTATTGCGTAGAATGAGTACCACTAACAGGTACACCTTTGCGTCTTTAATGCGATCATGCCCACCGTCACGATCACATATTATTTGTTATCTTCAAAAAACGAGATTGTTACTGTGAGCACGCCGTGGCCAGTGTACTTTACTGCAATTCACTTTTGCACTCTGGCTGGCACACTGATAAGGCTATCCCAATCCATACCATACTTGCGCACTAAGTCAATTTAAATGAAATGGAAAATTGTTCTAAGAAATATATAGCAGTTGAGGATCAAAGTACGTGATAATATTGTATAATTGTACATCAACCGCCTGGCGCACCGGCCACCGCACATCTTCGAGTGATCGAGCTACGGCGCCTCTATATACAAATGCGAACTTAAAAGATGCGACCATAATTAAAAATCATTTAGTCTCTTAATTTCTGCCAACGTTGCATATCAATATCAGTTTTCGTGTTTCGTGTTGAATCTCAGCTTGATCCATTGGTTCAAGCAAAATTGTTTTCGAAATTTAATTGCAATCGGTTTTGTGCCGCGCTTGTGAATCATACGAGAAACATCCTTGCAAATATGCCGGCGGCAAATCGTAATAGTGGCATTCATTCTGAAGAACAATCGATGGATCAGGATAACGTTGAGTGGAATGCATCCCTAGATCCGGCTCTTCTGCGCCGATCAGCTACTTCAGGACAGATAATAACGCCATCCTTACCGCATCCAACGCGTCGAAGTTTTACATCATCTTTTATGCAAATCCCTGAGGATCGAGAAATAAATATCGTTCGCCTTTGCAAGCAGGATCTTAACGTTGCCACAATGCAGGACGAAACTTCTTCGGTGCTGAAATTTTGGAGATCTCCAGTTGGAGGTTTATTACTTTGGTGGCCTAAAATTATGATAAGCATAACTTTGAATCTCTTGAGACAGATTCTTCAGGTGGTGATGTTCGTGCCGCTGCTAATTGCGGCACCTAGTTTCTGGCTATCCGCTTTGCTTTGGATATTTTGGAAACTAGTGCGTATTCCAATTTCATTAATTAAATGGGTTCTAAGTTCAACGACCGAAGATTTAATCGGCAACAGCACAACGGCAGCCGCAAATAGAAACGATAAACGCACAGTGCTTATCAGTTGCGGCAGTACAATACAAACACTTCATTTGGCTCGTAACTTGTATTCATCTGGAGCAAGAGTAATCGTATTCGAATTTGAAGGACACTTTGGACTGGCGCGGTTCTCTACTGCAGTACACAAATTTTACACGGTGCCTAGACCTACAGCAGACAATCCGGACAGTTACATTGCAGCTCTATGCAACATTGTTGACAAGGAAAAGCCTTCTTACTATGTGCCAGTGTGTGCGACAAGCCCAGCCTACTATGACGGACTGGCAAAACCCCACTTGGAGTTGCTAGGATGTGCAACTTTCTTGCCAAATTTACAAGAAACCGTCCTGTTGGATGATTCTCTTCAGTTTTTCCAGAAATGTCGAACAAGTGGAATACCTTTACCACCGTACAAAGTACTTTCATCCAAGGAAGATTTGTTGCTTTTATACGAAAGCGGGTTCATTGCCGGATTCAGAAACATCATGATGGCTGTTGGAATGCAAGGTCTACTTGAGCGTCATAAATACGTTGTGCCCAATAATCGGCGTGATTTTAAATTTAGCCATGAGATCAGTGAAAAAAGTCAATGGTTGATAGTTCGCGACATACCAGGAGATCACTATGTCACTTGCACAACTGTCAAAGACTCTAAAGTCATAGCGAATGCCTCATGTGTTGTAGAAACAGACACAAAGAATCTTATACCTGAATACAGCAAAGGTATAGAGATTTGGATAAAAGAGTTCTTTGCAAAGACTCGCAGTCAAAGACCAATAAATGGACACATAAGCTTTCGCTTGGTGAAAAGCCAGGCTACTGGGGAGTTTCTGCCACTTGGTGCAAGAGTGGGAGTGTCACTACCATACATATGCTATAGTGGCACCCATGCAAAGGTACTCTGCAAACCATGTACGCACAACAATCAAACTCAGTCGCTGCTAGACGACGGAGCCCGCTTTTGGCTTAATGAGAACCATAAAACTTCGTCCATTGATGCCATAAGTAGAAAACTCGCCGGTAATATGTTAGACAAACGTGAAGCCCTTTTCGCTTACTGGGACCCATTGCCTTACTGTGCCTACTATCATTTTCAGTTGCCACTGGCTTCGGTGAAAACTTTTCTTCAAAAACGCCAGAAAACACCAAAGAAGATCCCTACTGCGCTTGCTTCTCCAGTTAATTAAACATAAACGTTTCCAAGAAAACATCTATCAAGTGGAGAGAGATTAACAGACTTTAAAATAATATGGTAGCTCATTAAAATGAGCATGATTATAATTTATAATTTAAGTGAAAGATAATTTTAAGTATGTTAAGTTTATTTTATCAATATACTATTGCGAATACTTTTCTATTTAATAAATATATATAATCCATCGTTGTTGAAATGTGAGTGAGTTTTTGTAAATTTCTTTTGACAGTGTCTATTTGCATTATATGTTGTATACATAATGTACAGAGCCTTGATATCCCTTTTTTGCGAGAAAAAAGTAATCGCATGGGCTTAAAACCTCGGCTTAAAAATAGGAATGAGGTTTATAACTGGTTTACGACTTTTTTATTGAATATGTACAAGTGTATTTGGTTGAAAACTTAAGGAAACCCAAATCCTTACTTATGTCGTCGTTGTGCTTATAATGATATGTCGTTAATGTAAGTTAATGAGGAAGCAATATAACGTCATTTTATGAAAAATTCGGTTGCTTTCTCGTTGAACTTGCTAGAAACGAACAATATAACCATAACGTCATGAACAAAACGATCCTCGGTTAGTGGAGTTTTAAACTTTACTTTTGATTTTATCCAGTAATGAAAAATATAGAAATTCATTTTGGGTAGTTTCTTACCAAATGTCGGTAGATTTTTAATCTTTCTAATAGATGAAACAATTGCGGTTTGATGAGTATCGTACGGGTCAGCCGCTGTTTCTATTGTTGAGTTTTTCGAACTAACCACAACAACAACAACAACAGCAACAAATACTGGTTGGAGTTATAGCTATTTCTAGGTTGCCAGACATAGCATCAGGCTACTTCGTTGAGTTTTGTTAGTCCTCATTTATAGTATTATTGCGTAGATAGATTTCCATTAGCCACAACCGAACAAACACCGCTCGAATTAATAGCCAGCGAATAACTCAACTGCATCATGCACCTTCGCATCGTTCCACCACCCACTGGCCAATGTCTAATACAACGATTGAATAATTCAGACTTACACTTTTGTTTTCATTTTCAGGAGGACAAATCTTGGCGATTTTCAAGGTTAAGGGGGAAGCAAAGTCAATTCGCCAAGAAAAGGTACATTTTTGCGAATTTTTTTTTACGAAACAGGCAGTTGAACTTTCCCCAGTGTTGACCCAGGTTTTCTTGACAACCCTATGAGTTGTCAAAAACCTGGGTTTTCCAGTCCTTAAAAAACGCTAAACCAAAAATCACCACACATCCCTGTCATTAAAAAAAAAATACATGCCATTTGACAGCTCTCAACTCGCCACAGGAAAAAGCTAGGGCGAGTTTATGGAAAACCTAGGTCAACCCTAGGGCTCAATAAACACTTTGACATTCAGGGCGACTTTGGGTTTCTCAAAAAACGTTTTATGGCGACCCCAGGGCGACCATAGGGCTTCAACGAACAATCCTAATGCTGCGTTAAATTATAATAATTAAAGAATACTGTGTGAAATTTTCATATAGAAATATCGAAAACTACGGCAATGGCAGCAGTTATTGAGAAGCGTCTCGAAAAAAAGAAGGGTTGCATAACTCTCATAACTCGGTACTGGATCGTCCAAAATCAAAAATCCAGAATTATTTCGTTAGATAATTATTTTCAACAGGTAAAACTGGAAGGATTTTCCGAATTTTTTTAACTTTTTGGAACACTTGAATGCGATTTAAAAAAAATCGGCGCATTTCTTTTTGTTCAAAAAAATATTGACAAATTTAAAAAAAAAAAGCTCTCCAACATTACCTCAAAAATCATGTACAGAAATAGTATTAAAAATCTCAAAAGGATAGGTTGCAGTAGTTTTGAAGTTATAAAGGGCACCAACGTCGAAAAAGTGAGTTGTGGGAAAAACACTTTGAAGCTGTCAGGTAACAAGAGCGCTATTGGGCCGAGCAGGTATGAAAATATTCATATCGTCGTCGTCAGTTTTGCACCGTTCGACTTGAAATTTTGACACAATGTTCTTGAAATATTATGCATTTATTTAAAAAAAAATGCAACAAAAAATTTTTTTTAAAAACCCTATTTTTAAGTAAGACCTGTGTGGTCTGACAGTAAAGTGATAACTACCTAATTCTAAAGGGTGTATTTTCTAGAAAGAATTGCCTTTCATTTTTTGTATTTCTTCAATTTCTCAAAAATGACGAAACATTTTCACATTCGGTTTTCAGTGTTTGACTTGACTTATGAGAGTATTGATTATGTTATAAGAATCGAAATATGTTCTCACTGGGCGACCAAGGGTGTACTGAATTTGCACTGAGTCGATTGATGCCGCAGTGCAATCAAACTATGTATGCTCGATGATTCCTATTCACCAGCTTCAACCAACAAACGAAAACCATACAAAATTTGACTAGCCTTCCGCTCAGTGTTGCCAGATACCGCAAGCGAAGTTCCCCTTTACCGACCTCAAAATTCCTCTATTAATTTACAGAAATTTTCAGTTGTATATGTTGATTAACAAAATAATATTAATGAAAATTAATAATTCATTTCATTTATTTTCATTTATTAGTTTCTATAGAAGTGCTATACTGCAAATGCGGTTGATCAGCCGAAATAAAGTTCTATCAGTGGCAACTCCGGTCGACTAGCTGAACTCACGGTTGATAACCCGCAGATGATCAACTGCAACTGCGGTTAATTTGGCACATTGGGGATGGACTGATAGCTGTGTTTTCAGAATATCAGTCGCAATTATGGTCGTTTTGCGCATAAACGGTTGACCATTTGCAATTACAAGTGACCAGCTGCACCTACGGTCGATCACCCGCAAATTCATTCGATCAGACACAACTATGGCTGATTCCACGCACTTTGCGCTCATACAGAGTTGCAATTCAGTCGTATTTGATCAGTAAATAGGATCAAGTTGATCAGCCTCCTCAACCGCAAGTATTAATTGCTTTTTTTAAATTGAGAAGGAAATAAAGTTTAAATACAAAAGCTATTGATAGCCTATTGATTGATATGTAAATTCATTTTGCCATCCCATTCCTTAATAACACCGGTACACAGAAAAGTGTTCTTAATACTTCAGTCTTTGTTTGTATGTATTTTGATGCACTGACCCGAAAAATTGCAATTAGGTACATACCAAATAACACTGGTCGACAATAATTTTGTCACAAAGAGCAACGTCACGTCACGTGACAGAGCGATTCTGAGACCAGATTTGAATTCAGGGCAAAAATATACTTCGGAAAAATATAATTTATTCTCTGGAACATAAAAAAAAACCAAATTTTGCAGACCAGTGTAATTGTAAGTATGAATGGCCCAAATGCAAGTGGTCATGTTTGGTCATATGTACAGACGACTTCTTTTATCTGCCGTTTTGATTTTGTTCATTAAAAAAAAATACTTTCTACGATGAGATACGGTCCACTTTTTAAATAATATTAGAAGCGACACTATTTTTTTTTTTTGTTCAGGTAAAAAGACTAAATCAAATTTCTGTTATTAGCAATAGTTTGTTGGTTGAAGAAAGAAAATAGTAACAGAATCTAGATTTCTTGCTAAGCAATATTTCTATTAGAGGGTTTACAGGTTAACACAAAATATTCATAACAATCACCTACCCAACGCAAAACTCTACTTCATCGATGAAATTTAATATCAGGCCCAATATAAATCACTTTTTATTCACAACATTTTTTATTTATATTTTCCATTTAAACGGTGCAAAAATAAACCTTGACACTTCTACCATTTGTAGGATAGACAATGAATTGTTTACAACTTTACGCCACCTTTTTTGTTATAGCAACCGTGTTTATTAAACCGGAACCAAATTTTGATTCGTGTAGAAAAACTACCCTTCCAGTTCATTCAGGTTTGATTACACTTTGAATTATTGTTTGCAAAAATTTGTCTGCATTGTGCCCATTATGCATTTTAAAGAATAAAGTAGTGGATATTGAAGCACACGACACACGCAGATGATATACAGCCCTATTCTGCTATTCATCGGGGGGAATTTTTCTTGAATTTTCACTAATCACTATTCTGCTATTCATTCGAAGTGAATCTGTGTACACAATCTGTATACACAGATTCACTTCGAATGAATAGCAGAATAGTGATTAGTGAAAATTCAAGAAAAATTCCCCCCGATGAATAGCAGAATAGGGCTGATATATATCTATGACGATATGGTGATACAGCGGCCGATTTATGCAACTGATATTTATTATTTATTATATATCATTGTCTCAATCAATGTTTCTACTGGATGAAATTGGCAGATGTGTTGAGAATTCTGAATGTGATCCCTTAGATCACGATTCTCGTACTTGCATCACCGTTAAAGATGAAGACGAAGAAAAAGATTTAATTAAGGTAAAATAAAATAAAAACAAAATTAGATTTTATGAGTAAAAATCTTCAATTTACTTGTTGGTTTTTATCTAGTTATGAGCATTTACGTTATCAAGGCACGCATTTCTATAGCACGGTCGTGCTTTTAAGTCCTGAGCAAACCAACGCGGTCTGCGTTTGCGATTCGATGTCAAAATGAAACACATGTAACCTGATGGAGTAGCACAAACCTATCCGGCCTGCGGTACATACAAATAAGAATACGTTCCACAGATCGTAGTCGCAGGCCGCGCTGGTTTGCTCATCGCTTTAATTTTTTCTTTTTCGTTCTGCGAATAACTACATCGAGGCACATATTCTGCCCTATCGAGGTATCCGTTCGGATAGAAAAATTCTCCGATTTTGTACGATTCGGAGGTTTTTGCTTTGAAATATTCTTCCGAACAGCTATTTTGGAATTTTTCTCCAATATTATTTCAAAACACAACAAGGGGAACCGCGTTGAAGTGCGATCAACTGCTTTATTTGTGTAATTTCTGAGAGCTTATTGAAATAGTTTTTCCGATTTTGTCCGATGTTGCGGACAATTTTCCGCTCCGAACGGATACCTCGCTGGAGCCAATTTGCTGACACAAGCCCTATCTTTTTTCATAGTTAAAAAAAATTCATGTGAAACCTACATACTTCGTCATTTATCTCATATCTGGCAAAAGGTTATACAACCCTGAAACTGACGCATTTGTGATATGACAGCTGGAAGACGTCTAGTCTAGGCATAAATTGAAAAACGTCTGGGTACTGATTTTCAGTCAACAGTCGAATCAAATTTCCATAGCAGAAGAAAATGGTTTTCCAAATTCCAATGTTTATAAAACAAGTGACGACATAAAAAATGATTATTATAAAAACTACAAAAAAATTTAATAATGAATCACCATTGCTTTTAAACGAACGCGTAGTGTATTGTATTTGCTAAAATCTCAAAAGTGTAGACGTTTCAATCAAGTTACACCTTGTGAAATAAAGGAAGAAAAAACTAGATGACAATTGGGTGTAGGGCAAAGTCTGCTCTTGTTTTCAAATAAAATGAACCATCCACTTGAACCTTCTATATATAATGGTGGTGACAGTGCTATTCGTATAACTCCAGACAACGACCAGCAACAGTTCCAGGGAAGAGCAAACAATGTGAATGCAGCTCCACACCATAGCGTTAACATCGAAATAAGTACGCCAGCTTTACCGGATTCAACTACTGTACAGCAAAACTTTTTGTCATTCCTGCACGAAGCACGCAGCCATCTAGGTGGCCGCCCTGTAAATTTTCAAAGTGCTGCAACCAATGAGACTGTCCAAAACCATAGTGATGTCCATTCCGAAGATAGCAATGTTAACCGCTGGAGAGTAAATTTAAACAATGTTCTTTCCTTCTCGGCTGGGCCATCCACTGAGACTATTCGTTCATGGATACCACGAAGTGGTACCTTCCGATATGTTCCCTTAAACAGAACATCATCCCAAACAAGTAGCGTTCGTGAGCCTCACCAAGTGTCTGGGGAAGCAGCTGCTACCAACGATGTTGTAATTAATTTCAGCACTATTTCAACAAGTAGTGGCGAGCGTGAAAACAACTTAGCAACAAGCAGAGATCCTCAAATACCAAGTGCAACAAGAATTAATGTTTTTCCAAGAAGCAATTCAGTTGCAGGCGCTGAAACTACTGCACAATCTAGTAATCAATCAACGCAGATGGGTGTTGGCGTTGATCGGTATCCATCAACACCACCACCACCACCACCACCACCTCGAAACCCAGATGATATAGATGAGGATAACCTAGTATACGAGTTGGCTGTGAAAGTGTTGAGTCATTTTGTTCGATACCTTCCCTTCATCGGTATTGTTTTGTTGAAATCAGTTTTTGACCATTGGTTGGGAATCATTGACATATTAGTTCTTCACACCGTCGTCTATCAAATGAATAAATCTCTCTGTGAGCAAGTTGCAAAGATGTCTCAAAAAAGTCTTGGATTACTATTTCGTGATTACTTGTTGATAACATTTGTTCTGGTCTATCGGTTCATGATGGCACATAGTCGACCAGACTACCTCGGCCTTCTACTGAATACGGCTATTGATCAACACTCGTTAGGTCAACTGCTACATGCTGTAGCTGTCAACGATCTCATCTTGAAGCTTATAACGATAAAAATAAAAATTTTGGTTACAGCGCTTCCTACTGATGTAATAAAGTACAAACCAAGGGTAAGTAAATACTTTTCTTTCTTTTTTTTTATAAAAAAAAACATGAATATTTTTGGGACTTTAAAAACTTTCATGAAAAACTTTGCAATGCTGCTGCTGTACTTAATTTGGAGATTTGACCTGACAACTGATTCCAGATCGAAGCTTCACGCTACTAGGCATATATCTACTTTTTAATTCTTGTACTTTTTCAAATGCCATCTTAGGTCTGCCAAGATTACTGCTTCAAGAAGAAATGCTCTTCTTTCTCTTCTCAGACGTATTTAGATCTTATTGCTCAACAGGATCTTAGCATTATTTTTTAACCAGCTAGATTTGCTGATCAACTCGTTGTATTACTCTCATATACAAACTGTTTTCTGGAACCACCTTTAGAAAAGAATCTCACTGAGACATATATTTTATACTCGATGCTTGGCGCTTAACCATCCCGTCGCCACTCCTAATGAAGCAGCTATTCTTCAAGTCTTTCCATTCTGACAGCAATGCAACACTCTCTTCAACCAATTAGCGAAGAAGAGTCACTATTTACAAACTGGAATCTGAGCTTTATTAGAGTCCTTTTAAGCAGTTTTATTGCAGATATGGAAAAGTATATCCAGAATAAAAAAACTTTGCTTGTGGTCGCGTAAATTTATTAAGCGCAAATTACGAAGACCTTATTTACCCCAACTACTCAAAAGCTTAAATTTAAGTTTTTAAAAAAAAATAAGCTTTTTTCATAAAATTTTAACTTTTAATTTTAAATTGAATGCATTTCGATTCTGATGTGACTCATCTTCAGCAATACACTAAATCCCATAGAGAAAATAGAATCTTTAGCATATTTTAATTTTCTTGTTTTCTTCTAGGGTCGTCTTTATGCTCTTATCGAGGCCATCTCACAGGTGTATAGGTCTTTGGTTCCGGTCAAGTCATGGATGCTGTACCTATTAGTGTCTTACACAGGATTAGACATCGTAACTACAGTTTTATGCTACAATGTATTTTTTAATTAATCAATTAACTTTCTCCAATAGATTGTTGGCATGTTTTTCTTCTCGTCTCTGTATATGGGCGCTAAGGCATTTGAGTTTGTCGAGCGTGGTAAATTTTTGAAAAAAGCTTTTTGTAGCTGCCTGAGAAATGTGGTAAAATGTTTATTATATTTTCCTAATATAGATTTACATAATCATTTTTCTTTTCCTAGGACTATGGCCGGCAGCCTACAAAAGAACAACTCAACGAAGCTGGAGCTCTATGCCCAATATGCCATGACAACTACGATACACCAGTTGTTTTGGAATGCAACCATGTTTTTTGCGAAGTATGTGTAGGTACATGGTTCCAACGTGAGCAAACTTGTCCAATGTGCAGAGCCAAAGTCGCAGATGACCCAACCTGGCAAAACGGATCAACAACGCTCTTTTATCAATTATGTTAAACGAATTAAACACTACTTTTGTTTTATTACCACTCTAACCAGATCAATGTTAAATAATATATTTTGAGCTACAATGTAACTGTGAAGCAAATGTCGGAAGTAAAAAGCCCTTCTAATATCTATTTTAAACCAACTGTTTTACTTTGGAAATTGCGACCATCACCTTCTGTTGCCTGTTTGTTTATTTCTTTGTGCCGGTCTCGGCTTACCATTTCTTCAATGACTTCGCCATCACCTTTGATTAGCCTCGAACGTCCTGTTTCAGGATCAGTTACTCTTCGAATTTGACTTTGTCGCTTATGATATTCTTCTGGTGTCTCTGGGACATGGGACTTAGAGTACATAAGATCTGCAAAAACCGTAAAAGAGAAATATAAATACTAGTGCACTGATACTTGCTTCGTATATACTAGAATTACCTATAGGAACCGAGAAATCTGGTTCTTCTGGAGTCTGGTCTTGTTTACTTTTACTTGAATTCAACTCAGCTTTTGCAAGTTTTCTAAGTTTTTTATCTTTATGCTTTTTTTCCTTTTTCTTTACTTTTGATTTTTTCTCTTTCTTCATTTTCTTTTTTTCTTTCTTTTCTTTGGATCGCTTGTGATGTTTTTGTTCATCCATAATTACTTGGAAAAATATTTTATGTAGCTATGTATAGATTTTTAGCTTATTTTTTTGTAATTTATTTATTTTGCTTGTAACAAATGACAGAAGATTGTCTTAAGCCCCGTTTTCAAGAGCGGATCGGATAGTCGAATCGTGCAAGGGTCTGATTTCGATCAAGCACCACGTTTCCACCTAGGATCGGGTAATCGAATCAGATTATCCCATGGATCGAGTAATCGGGTGGAAAAGGAATCGAAATGCATAACGCGCTGCTGACAGGATTTATGACGCCGCGACAACTGCAAATGTATAAAAAAGCTGAATCGTTTTTGTCTCTTCAGTGTAGATACTCTCATAGTGCCTGTCCAGACGGGTTATGCTACGTTATGCTGATAACACCTAGTGTCCAGACGTTGTTATAATTCCTCGCACAAGTTCTCCATTTTGTGTTGGAATTTGTATTGAAAAAAGCATAACGTTATGAGCATAACCCGTCTGGACACGCCAAGTGTACTGCTTAGGCAGATAAATCAGATTTCATTTTGCGCATCGAGTCCCTTTCTTCCTCACCCATTTTGCCCAGAAACGACCGATATAACGTTATGGGCATAACACGTATGGACAGGGACATATAGCAGTTTGTAAACACATGTCGCTTTCCATTGGATGAAAAGAACCACCGTCGAGGGGGCGTCCAGGAGCATTTTCAAACCAAAAAGATTGCTTCTCATGATTCTGAGGAGTGACAGCCGCCTCTCGATTTGGAGTGAGAATCAACTCAAGAAGCACTAACACATGTTACTCAAATGTCAAAAAGAAAATTTTCTTCCAAGAATATTTCTTAAGAGCCATAGGTGTTTCACTCACACAAAGGCAATTACGTTACCTGAACAGAAATTATTTTGGGTGTTCCATTGGGTCTTAAAATGAGTGGTTCCCCGAGTGAAACCAATGGAAAGTGACATTAATATATATACATAGCTCTAAAAAAATATTCCTTGTAGAAAATTTTCTTTTTGACATTTGAGTAACATGTGTTTGTGCTTCTTGAGTGGATTCTCACTTCAAATCGAGAAGTGGCTGTCACTTCTCAGAATCATGAGAAGCGATCTTTTCGCACCAATGGAATGGTTTGAGAATGCTCCTGGACGCTCCTGGACGGTTTTTTCGTCCAATGGAGAGAGACCCAAGTGTTTCGCTCACACAAAGGCATTTCGTCAAAACTTCAAAACTGAGCAGAAATAATTTAAGCTGTTCCATTGAAATGAGTGCTCAGTGCCTCAAGTTTAACTTACTTACTTACTTAACAACGAAACAACGATATAAATACAAAACTATAAGTTACATCTATTTTATTCTCAATTTTCGAGTTGTTGCACAAAATTGAATTTAACTCAAGTATGCACAATACCTTAAGTAATTAAAAGTGCCATCTAGTGTTGTCATACCAACAACAAAGTAAATTGTGAATGTCAACGAGAGACAGCGCTACAGCTATGAATAACCCCATTTCACTTACTCATTCAATCACAGTTCCAGATTAAATTCGCCATAGACGCAGTGTTATAAAAAAAGGCAGCCGCGACTATTTGACGATTAAACCACTTCATTTACGGCAAATCAATTAGCATAAAGTGTAAAAGTCTTAGCAAAAAGTTAGTATTTAATGAATCCAAATAAGTCTTGCTTCAATTTAATTGCAATTAGTTGACAAAATGCAAATTTTAGCCACGTCATATCCAAATTTTAGTGGTAGTAGACTAGACGCCTTTTGGCAGATCACCGCCACCCTTCCTCCGCCGCGCGCGTAAATTATAATCATCGGCAAATTCAATCCACCCAATAGACTGCCATTTGTTCGAAAGAGACAAAAATAACATTCTTAAGTGCCCACAATGTGTCTGCTTGAGTGAGAGAACGAGAAGCGTAGAAGCAGTTTTGTCTTCCGTCGTATGCAAAAGCTGTGACTTCTTTTCCATTTATATTTTTTCGATATTAATTATTTTCCAACCAAAATAGCTAAAACTATTTTACTTCTGCCGAAATGATATCGAATTTTCACAATTCCATATTTAATGTGAATCTCGTAAATTGTGAATCTAGTCCGCATTTTAACATTAAAATATAAATTATTCGGGTTTTCAAGTGTGCAGCAGCATTCGACGACATTGAACGTAAGAGCCAAGAAGCCCGTGTGGTGGTTGGCTGGTGATTTTCCTTTCTTTCATTTTATTAAGCCGAAATCCCTTTATTCCTTAACAATTTGGCTTTAGATCGTTCAAAATCGAATGCAATGTGTGTATTTTGTCTCGAAATTCTTTTTCTTTTTTAATAATCATATGTAAATTAAAAAAAATATTCCTCAGAAATAAATCAAAAAAAAAAATATAATTATGTATTTTTTTTCCCCAAAACAAAAATTAGGAAAACCTTTTTGAAATTTATTTCTCTTTCTTTTCTTCTCTTCTAGTGAACCCGTTCTGAGAAAGTTTTATGTGATCTATCATCATTGTCGTCGTTACAATTTTTTTTATTTTAGAAAATATCGTCGGTTTCCGAGTCTGATCATCGACATCGACATCAATATTGTTAAAATATTAATTTATATATTGTTCAGCAACGCTGCATTCTAGCAAATTTAATTTATATAATTTATATAGAAGATAAATCGTAGAACTAAATAAAAAGGAAATAATATATGACTTGGAGGACACAATAATCGATTCCACAACAAGCCATCATCACTAGCAGCGAGCATCAGTAGCAGCTGAGCACAGTAAAGATAAGACGATTTATAGCTGAGCAGTGCAAGATGGACGAATCGCACCCAAAAACTTTATATGTAGGAAATCTGGACTCGACAGTGTCGGAGGACCTGCTCGTTGCACTTTTTGGACAAATGGGACCGGTTAAAAGTTGTAAAATAATCCGGGAACCCGGCAACGACCCCTACGCATTCATCGAATATACTACTTTTCAATCGGCTGCAACTGCATTGACTGCTATGAACAAACGAGTCTTCCTCGACAAGGAAATCAAGGTTAGTATGAAATTATTACTTATTATTATTTTCATAGGAATACACTATAAATCTATGCTCTATTAGCAGTATCTTTTGTTTTGTCGACAGCACATCCTTTCTCTGAGGAAAATTTTGTTAATTTTGTCACGTATTTACTACATCTACCCAACCCTTATTATCTTTGTTTCATTTCCCAGGTTAGGTACTTGCATTGTTCAAACCTAGACTCACCCTTAGGTAATATGCATTGCTAATAAAATAATGAAAACAAGTTTTCAACTCGGTGCACATTTACCAAAACTAGTGGGCCTGGATTTTTTTTTTTTTTTTTGTATAGGTGTTTTAATTTTGTTTTTGCTTTTCAAATTTTTGGGAGAAATAATAAAAAAGAAAACAAGTATGACAAATGTACAGCATAAACATGTCATTTGAAATCAGAAAGAAGCCTGCCTTATTGGTATTTAGATGAAGTTGAAGTTATTTTTGAAAGAAATTCAAGTATTTTGCTTTTTCTCTTATTTTATGTCGACGGCGCGCGGCGCTTTGAGCATAATTATTTTTAAGGAATCACAGCTCTCAATGAAGTTTCTTTCTTTGAAACAAAGAAATAAAAGGTGTTTTACATTTGAGAAATTAAGCTCCCGTGTACCCGTGGCGTGATGGGCAGCATATCTGCTTGTTAACATAGAGTTTCGTGGTTCGAATCCCAACAGAGGCAAAAATGTTTTTCCATGGGTATCGTCTTTCGCGAGGAATTGGCAGGTATTCCGTTAGTAAATTCATTGCCATGAAAAGCCCTTTTTCGATTAGATTATGAGGAATGCGCTAGGCCCTGGGGCTGCTCGTTCTGTCGCGCCACCCTATTTATTTATTTATTTAGGCCCTTGAATGAATAACGAAATGTTAGCCCTACTCTATCACACTTAAGAAGACTGCAGGATCTAATATTTAAGAATATTCCAACTACAGAAGAACGGATTGTTGATACTTTATATAACCTACCAGTCACAAATTTCCCAATTAAAAAAATTTTGAATTTCTAAAGTGTGAAAAGTTCGTAAAACTACATACTGAGTAGACCCAAAACGAATGCTTTTACAAAACGAGGTTGCCTAATACGAAACATTTGTTGACATTATTTTTTCTTTTATTGCAATCACATGCTTCTTTTTATTTTTTACTTTGATTGGATTCACTCCGAAAAGAATTTTTTTTTTAATTATAATGTCACAAAATGAGCAAAAAGGGAGTATCATAGACGCCGTCCTAGTGAATGTTTTGCCACGGAACAAATTCTAAATGCTTTGCAAAACATACATAAGGCCCTTTTAGACGGTCAGTTCCCAGTTCAATTTTCAGTTCAGTTATCCATTAAGTTTTCAGTTCTTTTTATTTGAGAAAAATCAAAATCAGAAAGAAAACTGAGAACTCAACAGAAAACTGATGAGAATTTCATCAGTTGTCAGTTCAGTTAGCAGTTCATTATGAGTTTTGAACATCGAACTGTCGTTTTTATTTTTTTTATTTACACTTTAACAGCTGTTTTTGGCATTTTTTAACAATTTTGATCTTATCTGTTGTAAAACACCTCAATGAACACAAAAAGATCAGGGGGCCTACCATGTAACTCGATTCTACAATAAAAACGTTCGAATGCCCAAAACTCTTCATCCGTAATTCTTAAGGACAAAGGAGAAAATGTGAAACTTGTACGAAACTTGGAAGTTGTCGTCGAAAGCAATTGGTAGAACTGAAACTCGATTCTATTCTCATTCTCAGATGCGTTAAAAAGAAGAATCAAAAATAACTTTCGAATGATTCGAAAGTAGAATCGAGTTACATAGTAGGGCCCCAGGTTTGGTTAGGTGGAAGTGGCTGTCAGCCAATGAGTACATTGCCTGACACACTTAGGCCGTAAGGGCCCATTGTGATACCACAGAGATCAGCAAGTTAATTGCCTACTGATCTCAGAAACCCGATGTAAGATTAACGAGTTGATCACCCATTAATCTTTCATTTCGGGACTAGCCGGTTAATTACCCGCTAGTCGAACCACGCGGAACTTTTAATGTATTTCGAAAGACTTTTAGGGTCTATGTAAGCTAAGTCGCTAGTATCATCGAAGAAGAATTCACCGAGATGAGTTTTCCTCCTATGAAGTAGTGCAGAGCATGAGCAAAGATGGTGTTGAACGGCTTCTTCCTCTTCTTCGTCCATGCAGCTTCTGCAGAAATCATTGGAAAACACACCAAGTCTTTTGGCGTGGCTTCCTATTAGACAGTGTCTTAGTCCATTTAGTGTTTGTTATCCTCGAAACGTCTTGTCTAAGAAGGAGTTTACGTGTAGCGATAGGTACACCTATGTTGATCCATTCTGAGCGTAGGGAAGTGGTCGTGCCATTTTTGGCTAGTTTGTCTGCCATACAGTTGCCTGGTATGTCCCTGTGCCCCGGCACCCATGAAAGGTAAAAAAAAAGATCAGAAAAGAACAGACAATTTTTCATTCACCACCTAAAATTCGATTCGAATGTTAACATGTAAACTTTCGATTCGTTCGAGTTTCAAAATGCACTCGTCTCAAATTCGACAAACTTTCTATCGAAATAGAATGTCAAAATACGCATGATTATCTTTTCTGCCTAGAACAGTTGAAAAGAGCCTTGAACACTTCTAAGAACAACTGAATTAGCTGTGTTGAATTGATTTTGGGAAATAAATGTATTCAACAAATCTACTACATAGTATAATAATACACGAATCTATCTCACAGCTCGCGTTCCCGAGATCTTAAGAATTAGACTTTCAAAACCAAATAAATTAAATTCTCTTTACTTCTGGATTTATATGTGGTGTAATGGTTAGCATGTCTGCTTATTCCGTAGGAGTTCGACATAGAAACATTAAAATGTCTTTCTTCTAATATCTTCTGAATGCAGTGATTACATTGCCATTTAAAAACCATAGTTACATTTACAATTGCTTTAAAAGGTTATTTATTACCAACCAATTAACCTAAAATACCTTTTTGTGTCGTGTAAGTTATGTTTTTTCCAACATAATGAGAATTAAAGCACAATCAGGATGGAAATTGACGGTAGATTTTTGTGGTCAAATTTTTTACGTAGATTTTTCTGATATAGTGACAATTTTATTTATTCTCTTTTTTATGAAGCACTTTTGTTACCTATGTATGTGTGATCAAAAAGATTTGCTACTCAAAAAAGTGAAAAAGAAACTAAAAAATAGTCCAATTTTGACTATTTTTAAGTCGGCGATTTTTGATTTGTCTACAATTTTTTTAGTATTATTATTTGAGAATTTCAACGGGAAATTTTGCTTCGTTTGACACCAGACGCATAAAAAATAAATAACTTAATTTATAATTAAATCCATATCTAAAGAATAGAACATTATACATTCTTATGAAATGAAATGATTGCTTAAGTTACATTAAATAATTCATTACAGAGCCGATTTAAAGTAAATACAAAAAAACTTTTTTATATTTTTCATACTCTTGTTTGCTCAAATATTACTAGTCCCACCCGTCACAATCATTAAAACGCAAATTATTTTGTTTTTACGAGTTATTTGCGTAAATTGTACGAATACCTAATCTGTACAATATCTGGAACTATGTATATAAAATTAGGTTCTTTAACAAAAGTTTCATAGTTTCTTACCTATTGCGAAAGACTGGGAGAACACAAAACCTCATCCTTCAAGGCAAGATATGGTCTGGTATACGGACGGCTCAAAAATGGAAACTGGTACAGGTTCCGGCATTTTCAACGACTGTCCCAGAACGGATTTCTCAGTAAGTCTGGGCAGTCACTCGTCCATTTTCCAAGCTGAAGTCTTTGCCGTTAACGAATATTCGAGAATAATATGTTAATCGAACACGAAAAACAAAGCAGCCAAGCTGCACTAAAGGCGTTAAGCTCACCTGTCATAAGATCCAAACTAGTCCAAGAGACAGTCATGTCACTCTCTGAACTAGCAAGGAAAAACACAGTAATCCTCCACTGGATCTTAGTCCATTAACCACATCCCGTAATAAAAATATGTATATGCTCTTATGAGTTTTACTTGACCAATTCCAATTGTTGCAATCTCAAGAACTTGGCAAATTTGTAACTTTTATGGTGTACGTGGTGCAGTTGTAAATTGTTCAGTAGATACCGCGGACGCGTGGAATCCTGCTCTAGGCATCTACTTTTCTTTCAGCCTCCCAGTTTCATATGGACGCCGCCTTCAAGGTAATGTGTGAAATTACATTCTTATTTCGATCTAAATAAATAAAATAAATAGGTGGAGCGAGAAGCCCCAGGGCCTAGCGCTTTTCTCCATACCTTCTGTGGAGATGGAGGGGACCTACAATTGTCTGCCGGTTCCGAACGGCAAATCGAGAACGCGCTTTTCATGTCAATGACTCTACTAACGGAGAACTTGCCAATTCTTCGCGAAAGGCGATACCCGTGAAAAAACATTTTTGCCACTGTTGGAATTCGATCAACGAACCGTCACACCACGGGTACCATATCTACTGCACCACAAAAAAGGAAAAGCTACTATCCTTGTAGTACAATGGACGCAATTATGTCTGAGTGCTCCAAATTAGCATAAGCCCCTCCTCTTAAAAAAAAATAATTCTGTGACTGAATTTGACTTGTTTGAAAATAATGGGTCATTTTGACCTGATTACTTGATGTGGCGATATCTAAAAAGACCGGTATTGTGGTAAATTAAAATTTTTCTACAAGTATCTAAAAAAAGAAGCCTTTTGTATTGTCCCAATAAGAGTTGCTTAAAACTTTTGGCCTCTTAACTGATCGTGCCTATTTTAATTTCAAAACTCTGGTTACAGCTTTGTCCAATTTTTGAGAGCGTTTCTTTTAAAAGTATACTAGTAGAATCGGATTGAATTTATATAGGAACACTAAAGCAACAACACGCGCTTGAATTTGTTTTTAAATTCTTCTTTTCGTTTCCTTCTATTGTCTTATTACCTATTCCTACCGTCAAAATTCTTATGAGTTATGGGTTATTTCAAAAATGAGACATATGTATAACTGATTGACGAGCCAGTTGGAGCTTCAACTGCAAATAATCTCTAAAATTATATCATGCTCTATTTAAAAAAAAATATATATTAAAATTTGTGTATTTTTTTGTTTAAGGTTAATTGGGCAACAAGTCCAGGCAATCAGCCAAAAACAGATATTAGTGCACATTACCATATATTCGTTGGTGATCTTAGTCCCGAAATCGAAACGGAAACCCTACGTGAAGCGTTTGCACCATTTGGGGAAATTTCGAACTGTCGAATTGTTCGTGATCCTCAAACAATGAAATCTAAGGGGTACGCTTTCGTTTCATTTATAAAAAAGGCCGAAGCCGAAACCGCGATACAAACAATGAACGGCCAATGGATTGGATCAAGATCAATCCGAACAAATTGGTCAACAAGGAAATTACCACCGCCACGTGAATCGACAAAAGTCGGTGCAAATAAGTCCGCTAGTCGGCAAACATTTGAAGACGTATACAATCAATCTAGCCCCACAAATACAACAGTCTATTGTGGTGGATTCCCGCCGAACGTTATAAGCGATGAGCTTATGCACAAACATTTCATACAATTCGGTCAGATACAAGATGTACGAGTGTTCAAAGACAAAGGATATGCGTTCATTAAGTTTATGACAAAAGAGTCAGCGACTCGTGCTATCGAACACACACATAATACTGAAGTGCATGGTAATCAAGTGAAGTGTTTCTGGGGCAAGGAGAACGGCGGCGATAATTCAATGAATGTCACAGGTGCTGCGATCATAGGCCCTGGCGGTGTACCATCGCAGCAGCAATCACTACCAGGTCAGGTTATTACACCACAAGCAGCTGCTCAATATCCATATGCGGCAGCGTATCAACAAATGGGTTACTGGTACCCACCAGCCGTAAGTTTTACAAAGAAAAAAAGTCAAAAAGTTTATTTTTGAAATAATTTTTTTTTTTTAATTTTTTTACAGGGATACCCAGCTCAAATGCAGACTCAATACATGCAACAAGGATACTACCCGTATGCATATGCAGCCAGTGCTCAGCAAGGAGGTAATAGAAATTTTGATGTTTAAATTTGCTTTAAAAATGAATGGACGGGAATAAGACACGCGCTAAAGGAAAGATGACTTATTTGTAGGTGCTAGAACAGATAAAGTTAGTCAGGGGGTTGCACGCTCTTGGCATAACTAGTTCAACATGGTGAACACATAAACCTGACCATACTTAAGCTTCAGCATAGGTGAAAAGTATGAATGTTATAATACACATGTACGGCGTACCCCACGGGTGAACAACTATTCTAAAGTAGATAAGTGTTAGATCACCATACTCGCAATATGCATAAATCTAAAATAATTTTTCTTAGGTAAAACCGCGCAATATTATGTTTGTTTCTTTACTTTTTGCACATAAATTCAAAATCTGTCTTCTTTTCAAGATTGGGGGTAAGAATCTTTTAAAAAGACTGCGCCATAAAGTAAAGAAAATACTTTTTCAAGAAATTCACAGCAACACAACATTGAAAAAACGTGTGTTTGACAGTTGTTGTTTTTATATGTATTGTTGAAGAATCTGATTCCTCTTCGGCTTTTTTGGTCATTAGTTAACGCAATGAAATTTATTTCATTTACTTTCCCGACGTTTCGACAGGGTTTGCTGTCTTCCTCAGGGGATCTTTATTGAGAACATAAAATTAGTTGAACAAATTTGAGATTTTACATCGAATAGGTAAACTTCCGTTAAGAAATTAAACACGTTATTTTAACAAATTACATAACAAAAAATATAAAATATAAAACTTTATATTTCGTTAACAGAAAATTGAAAAAAGAAGAAGAAAATAGAAATATTAACACTTCCTTTGTTGGAGTTTAGTCTTAATATGAGTCATGGATCCGCAAACTATTAAAACAAAAACAAAACTTAAAATTTATTTGCAGCGACGAGAGAGCAATATATGGCTGATATATTCAGTGTGTCCTGTTTCCTATTCATACTATTGCTGTTTCTTAAAATGTGAAGTGTTTCCAGAGTATACCTTTTTGAAAAATGTTTTTCTGTTTGTAATACTTTGACATTGGACATGAGGAATCAGATTCTTCAACAATACATATACATAATTCCAAACTTGGTCAAACCTTATCAAAAGTTGTTGTTTTTGTTTGACTGTGCAATTTTTGTCCGTGGACATTTTAGTGGCAAAAATTCGCAGAGTGGGGAACTTTTTAGCATTTTCTTCCATGCAAAACTAATAGAAACTTTCAATTCTGTGTTCAAATTTCTTAAAAGCCTTTGATTTTTTTTTTCCGAAAAGAAACAAAATTGTATGTCTCTTGTCGTTGAAGCGAAACGTGGCCCCCTTACGACTATCCATGAATGGATCTTGCATCGAACAGCTCTCAATCGTCGGGATGTGAAATCACTAAAATTCCGCAAAACGCTTATGCTTCCTTCGACGATATAAGAATTTTTTTTTGATGACCTCGCTGTTATATACAAAACTGTTAAGATTTAAAAGCTTGGCTTAGAAATTGAAATATTAGTAAAGAACTTATTTGTTGACGCTAATCGTACAAAGTTCAGAATCAGAATTAAAATTGATCTGATAACTTATAATATAAAGCGATTGCTTTAGTTTCTACACCCTCTCAATCGGACACTGTTACTTTATCAAATTAAGTTTTGTACGTAAGTTTAAGAATTGTACAGGATCCAATGCTTTGGTAAAGATGTCGGCTTGTTGTTGTTCTTTTGTTCCAATTGATACGACATTTATTAATCCTTTGCAATACTGTCTCACAAAATGGTGTTTTATATCGATATGTGTAGCTCGTTGCTTTCCAAATTATGAGCCACCCCGATACATCCTCTATTGTCTTCAAAAATACAAGTTTGTTCGTCTGTAATTTCACATAAGTCATGCAATAAACCTCTTAGATTAGATTAGATTTAGTTGACGGGTTTGGCTTGCTCAGCCTCTTAAACATATACCTTCTGCTGTAGCTGAACTTAAGGCAATATATTCAACTTCACATGAAGAAGTTGCAACAGTGCTTTGTTTCTTGCTGCACCATCACACTGTGCTTCCATATACCTTAAACACGTATCCACTAACTGACTTCCTGTCTACAATGTCAGGTGCCCAATCAGCATCAGCGAATTCAATAACTGGTTTATCTTCACCACATCTAAACTCAAGCTTCAGATTCTTGGTACCTTTTAAATAGCGTACTATTCGTTAAAGGTGTTTCCAATGTAACTCACATGGGTTCTGTTGATTATTATCTACTCATAAAACTGAGCATAACATCAAATACATAATACTTCCAAGGAGTTCACGATAAGGTTTTGGAAACTCTTCACAGATTTTGTTTGCTTGAAGTTGCAAGCCTTTTTCCATTGGGCTTTTAACGGGGTTGCATTCCATCATACCGAATTTTTGAAGAAGTTTATCAATACTTGCTTCTTGTGATATTTTGATTCCATTATCAACAACATTTATCCTCATTCCCAGAAAAAAATCTTAAAGGTCCAGAGTTTGATATTTCGAATGAATGAAAATGATTTTTTAATTTCTCTATCGATGTAATTTCTTTTCTACAACAAGAAGGTCATCAACATACATATACTAGTAAAAACAAAACATCGTCTTTG
Organism: Melanostoma scalare; assembly: GCA_949752695.1. Classification (NCBI taxonomy): domain Eukaryota; kingdom Metazoa; phylum Arthropoda; class Insecta; order Diptera; family Syrphidae; genus Melanostoma; species Melanostoma scalare. The sequence goes on along the minus strand of OX456985.1, from coordinate 235,391,086 downwards.
TCAAATTTTGTATATAAAAGCAGTAAACGTGATTTGACCGCTTGAATCCAATAAATATTAAATATTCGTTAAGTTTTTGGTTCCAACAACGTAGCGACTTTTATTAACAATATATCGACCTTAAAAGTTTGCATGCTTTTCCCTCTCTGGATGGTAAATCGTCTGGTAGGTGGTAGGACTATGTAAAAATCTTGATTTAGATCTCCATGAAGAAATGCTGACTTAACATCAAGTTAATGAAAGTGATACTTTCTATTTACGCCTATTACTAACAAAACACGAATTGCTGTCAGCTTTGTTACTTGAGCATATATATGTCTCGATGTAATCTATTCCGAACTTCTGTAAAAATCCCTTTACCCTCAGACTGGCTTGTATTTGATTTTGTTGCTATGCTGATCTTCTTTAATAGTGAAAACCCATTTTGATTGTAAAAGTTTCTTATTCAAAAGAGCTTCGACAAATTTCCAAACGTCGTTTTCCTTCATGGATTCGAGCTCAGCCTCAACAGCTTTCTCTCCTATTTTCCTAACGCTCGTAATGTGTTTGTTTAACATAATTTAGGGCAGTCATAACCCGTTGAGAGTGCGCGAAATAAAAAATGTTGAATTAACAACAATGTTGCTAGTGAAATCTCAACAACATACTTGAGAACCTATAAAAATAGTGAGACTGAATTATTTAATGACCGTAGAAATCGAACACTCGTAGTATAATTTCTTTATTCAGTTTTGTGTTAAGTATGCTTTTTATGTTGTGATTAGTTTCCAGGTAATAATTTAATACTAAAAATGTATTTTTTACTCATCATATTTTGAATGCAAACATTTTTTTTATAATCCTTGAGTTTGAGCATAAAATTGTTTCAATAGTATATCCAAATTAAAAAAGGTATAAAGTATGCTGCAGATGATTTCTTATTATTCTCTTTTTTTATAATGTGTAATAATTTTATTTCAATTGTTAGATACATTTTTTTTTCTTAGATAGTCACCTTTTCCTCTTAGCTCCCAGTGCTCCTTTTTTTAGTCTCGATAAGACGTTCTTTGCCAATGATCTGATTATGAAATTCAACAGCATTGTTTTCATATAAAAACCAGGGGGCTGTAATCCCTTCCATTTGTTTAATGATGGTATTTGACCAGACTTAACTTATCATTCAAAATATTTACATTCTATTTCTCGTCATCTCGAGATAAAATGTCATGTCGATTCCGTTTTTGATAAAAATGATACACTTCGAATTATGTATATTATCAGTTGAAAGAGCTTTAGTTGTGTCTTGCATGGCCAAAAGCAAAGTCTTGTCAATTGCTATCGAAAAAAGTTATTAAACCTACAATAGATTTTGTAACACAATACCAGAAAATACTTTTAAGCTTCTAATGCTATCACCTCCATGTTGCTTGTATTCTTCCCCGAATTAAATCAAATAATGTTTGCGAATTGTGTTTATCTTGGACAACTGAATTCGATAAGAAGTGTACGACTCATATTCCTCAAGTGAAAAACATTTGACTGTCCTATCGAAAACAAATTTATTATCTATCAACAATCGCGAACCCCCCCTTTTTCGTTTTCTTTCAAGTGTCTTGAAAAAATGATTATTGTGTTTGCGCTTTTTGTGTTTTTTTCTTTCATTCCTATTTTATAAATTATAAACATTTAATTTAATAATGTATTGACCAATTTAATTTGTATATTGTTTGTGGAAAATAAATTTTCCACCAACAATATATAAACATTTAAGCCTACTTCAAATTGTTTAAAAAGCTGATACTACTTCTCAAAAAGATTTACTCACCTTAAACGATCTAATTTTAGCCTCTTACCGCATGGTACAGCCAAATGTCGCTTGGGGTGTTCCAGGTGCAGTCGTGCCTGGGGTAACTGCGGCGGCCGCCGCGTCGGCGGCAGCCGCAAACGGTAGTCTTGGACCTCAAATGATGTACAGTGCCGCAATGCCACAATATCAAACGCAATGAGATTGAGATGATAGGAGCAACATCAGAAGCTGCGGCGCGAGCAGCAGCAGCTTATCCTCATCCTCGTCATCATCATCTGTTATTCCTGGATTGGATGCGTGCAAAACAGAATTTCACTCATTCTTATCTGTAAATGAGCAAACAATTCCAACAACAACAACAAAATCTACACAAATATTGAATTTACCCTATACAACATAGCGTCAAATACACGAAACATTTGATCTTTACACAATACACATACACGAACACACACACATACACATACATTTCCTAACAAAAAAACATTCTGCTACCACCCACACACAAAGAAACAAATCTGATGTGCGCCGCCAAGCCGCCCAAACCATAGAAGTTTAAGGTCGTTATTAATGAAAATTTTTAAATTATAATTCAAAACAAGAAAATAAAAACAAAAACATAAAAAAAACAAAGAATATAAAAATAAAAATGCAAAAACGAATATGTAATTTATAAATGAAAACAAGGAAAACAAAATGAAAGTAGAACACGGTGTAACGTAAACCAATATTGCGAAATATTGAAAGAGATGATAATGTAAAATACAAATAAAATAAAACATATTTTTTAATGGTTTTTGATTATAAAGGAATGTAAAACCAGAACAAAATATAGATTTAAAAAATAAATAATTTAATTAAACTTATTTGTTTTATTTTATTTTATTTTACTACACTCCACTAACATAAATTGGGTCTTTAAGTTTGCAGCAAACCGAAATTTAACTTCGATGGTTGCGAAAGTGCTCTTCTTATGATAAAGTGTGCTGTCCAGTATGTCCTGTCGCAGACATTCTCCAATTAAATATGAACAACTTTTGTCTACGAAAACCTGGGGTGACATTCTGTATGTAAAAAGCGAACAAACGTTTTGTTGTGTGCGAACGATTTACAATGTCTTCGCTTATGAAAAACGTTTGATCGCTTTCGTTTCGCTTTTTATAGAATCTGGGGCCTGATCTATGGCCCCGATTGCGGTTGTCGATTGACTAATCGATACTCGACTTTTGTCGATTTCGATCGACATCTTTCGTTCATAATTTTCTGGTCGACTGTTGTCGACTGTTGCGTTAGGAAATTATTTTATGGGAAAATGTAAGTATTTTATTGAACAAATGCTCATATTTTGATATAATACGAGTATTATATCAAAATATGAATTTGTTCAATAAAATACTTACATTTTCCCACAAAATGATTTCCTAACGCAACAGTCGACAACAGTCGACCAGAAAATTATGAACGAAAGATGTCGATCGAAATCGACTAAAGTCGAGTATCGATTAGTCAATCGACAACCGCAATCGGGGCCTATGTAGTGGTGCAAGAAATTTGAAATAATTGAATTGTACCTATGAATACTCACTCCTATTAGGTCTGTTCGTTGAACTTTCCCCAGGGTTGACCCAGGTTTTCTTGACAACCTCATGAGTTGTCAAAAAAACCTGGGTTTTCCAGTCCTCAAAAAACGCTAAACCACAAATCGCCACACATCCCTGCCATTTAAATAAAAACACATGCCATTTGACAGCCCTCAAATCGCCACAGCAAAAAGCTAGGGCGAGTTTGGGGAAAACCTATGGCTCAAAAAACACTCAATTTGACATTCAGGGCGAATTTAGGTTTCTCAAAAAACGCGTTGTGGCGACCCTAGGGCAACCCCAGGGCTTCAACGAACAGACCTATTAAGTAAGTCGTTCGCTAAAACGAGAGTTCTCCAGACGAAACAATTGATGTATAAATAAAAATTTAAGGGCAGTATGGCACGCGTCGCACAGGGCGGTTGCCAGCGGTCGAGTAGTCGATGCTGCCAGTCGCTGATCAGCATTTAGTGTGGATCAGCATTTGCTGCCAGCCGTTTCACTATACTCGCCGTCATTTACCACTGCTTTTTTCGATGGTTTTGATATCGCTCTGACAGTTTCATGTATCCGTTCTGGTAATTTATAATCGGTCTATGTCGGCTATCGTTTTTTTTTTTTGCCTCGCGTTTCGATTGACAACAATAGTACCGTAGTAGGGCCCGCAGCGTTAAGGTTAGCATGTCTACCGGTTACGTGGAAAGCTCGTGGTAAGTCCTCCGAGAGTAATTACATAATCAGCCTTATTATGAGTTTCACTTGAACAGCTTTTCGCCCCGAACATTTTTGTTCGCCCGGAATTTTAAAAGCTATTATGAGTTTCCTCTGAACAAAATTCCATTTGGAATCAGAAAGTTCACTTCGAAAAAAAGACGACGTTCATTTGCATCCAATTTCCCGAGTTTTCTCAAAGAAGTCACATTTCATGGGGAAAATAGCTCATAATAAGAGAATTTTTGCGAATATGGAAAATTTTTCCCCCGAAACTCATAATAAGGGAAAATTGAAATGGGATCTTTTTCGAGGGGAATTAGTTCACGTGAAACTCATAATAAGGCTGAATAACATGAAAAGCGTGCTGAAAAGGCGTTAGGCCCGAGGTTTCCATAGCTTTGTTGCAGCCATCCTATATATTTTTATTTCAACCAAAAAAAAAAAATAGTCAATGACAGTTCGGCCTTATCGAGGTAACCGTCGGAGCGGAATTCTCTCCAATTTCCTACGATTCGGAGACATTTTGCTTCGTGGTAGTTATCCGATCGGCCGATCCGACGTCCTCCGATAAGTTTTTGCTGCGGAAAGTTTTATTTTTGCAAATGCAATGCGTTGCCGCATTTGTGAAAAATTTCTTACGATGACAACTACTTCGAAGCGAAATTGAATCTCCGAAAAAGGATGCGTTGCGGAGAAAACTCTGCTCCGACGGTTACCTCGATAGGGCCGAGTATTAAACTCTCTGAGAACTTGCCTTGCGAAAAGCGCTGCTTGTGAAAAATTAAACGCTTTTCATGGCAATGAATTCACTAAAGGAGGTTTTGCCAATTCCTCGCGAAAGGCGATACCCGTGGAAAAACATTTTTGCCTCTGTTGGGATTCGAACCACGAACGTGTATGTTAACAGGAAAACATGCTGCCCATCACGCCGCGGGTACCACAAGCTACACTAAAAATTACAACTATAAAGCTTAAGAAGTTTACCATCAAGACACTGATAATAGTACTAGAAAATCTAATGAAATGATTAATGAGAGAAAATTTTATGATTGCCAGACTCATGAGTCCTTGAGCCCTCATCGCACAAAATAAGTATTTGTATTCAGGCGATTGAAAGATAACATTTTACAAGCACACATTAAGGTCCCTATTATGAGTAGCGAATCGAACGTTCGACTGGAAGCGAATGTTTTAGAGAAACTCATTTATTGGATTATTATCATTAAACTTCGTCCATTCTTTTATCTGACATACCTTAAACGTCGAAAAAAAAAGTTTTCTACAAAGATTTTGTTTCTACAACCTATAATACCGCTATAAAAGAAGCTCGCAAAAACATTCGCTTCCAAGCGAACGTTCGATTCGCTACTCATAATAGGGACCTAAGCATTATTTGACTTCACTTAAAACGGACAGTCGTTTGTTCACTTTGTTGTTTAGCTAAATACAAATTAAAATTGAACAAGCAGTATATTTTCCAGCAAATAGATTTTGGATGATAATCGTCCTGACACAATGGGGCATTTTTTTTAGATCTTCCTATTTTTCGCAACATTTGGAGAGCCCCAGACAAGTTAAGTATTTGCTGCAGTAAACCTCTAATTCAATAGCAAGGAAGGACGTTGTACTTCTTAACCCTCTTCTCTTAGCACTCAGAACTTTCAAACCTGGAAAGGAAATGTGCGAGAAAATGATTTTTTTTAAGAGGAGGCCTATGTTAATCTGGAGCACTCAGACTGACCTAATTGCCAGTCCATTGTACTACCAAGGTAGCAGCCTTCGCTTCACTTTGTGGTGCAGTAGATTGAAATAAGGTGGTTGTAATTTCGTATATAACCTCAAGGACGGATGAAACTGGGAGGTTGAAAGAAAAGTAGATGCCCAGAGCGGGGTTCGAACCCACGTGTCCGGCCTACCTACTGAACACTTCCACTGCACCACGGCCGCCCGCGAGAAAACCATGGTTTTCTTTATATATATTTATATAAGTTACGTACTGTAGTGCTGTGCTATTTAAGGGAACAAAATTAATAATGGACTGCTTATTTATGTTTTACGTAATTGCGCAATTGCTTGGCCGTCTTGGCACATTAACGCTTGATTTTGGATAATTTTAAAGGATTATCATTGGATCTGAGGTTTTTCCAACAGACCTACAAAAGTTGAATAGACTGTGCGCTTTCCAATCCAAAGTAATACGTAAGCGAGATTAAATATTTAATGAAACGATTTTATTAAAGAAACTATTATACTAACTCAAGAAAAGAAAAAAAAAAATCTCAATGAAGTCTAATGAAAGCAACAACTATAATTATGACCACGACGATGACAAGAAGCGATAAAAAACAAAAACCAGCAAACAAAAATGTTATTTTTGACTTTTTCTTTTTATTTCTAAATATGTGTTATGTATATATTAAGGATGGAATACATGGCTTTTAAATATGAATAAGTTCGCACACACACACACATACGTCTAAGGAGTACAAATTTTATATATATGTATTTTGTTTCTGTTTTCGTTTCAAGCACATTAATACTTTTATTTAATTTCAATAGCAGTTTTGGAGTGTTATAATATAAATATATGTTGTATATGGTACTACTACTATTTATAAATCAATATTCATCCCTTTTTTGAAGTCAGCTACGTTCTAATTCGAATTCATTCTTTGTACATGATCAATGCGGTTTCATAATTTTTTTTAATCCATACAAAAATCATTTTTTTCCTACTACATACCTACTCTTCTAAAGTGTCTTTTTCCATTTAAAAGGAAAAATACACACACGCATACATTGGAATAAATTGAATATGAAATTCTATTATTTTGCAAAGAAATTAATGCGCTCTAGCAATAAAGCTTAAATAAACATTTTTCTCTATTACTTTAATAATAAACATTGCAACATCTAACCAAAAACCCGAAAATATAACAACAAACAATTAATATAATAAAACTTTGTTTTGTTTTTAATTGTTGCTAGTATAATTGAACAATTTTAATTTTATTGGTGTACATGTGATACAAAAGTATTAAAAATATACGGTATTGTGTGTTCAAATGTATAAAAGCTTTTAATTGGTAAATTTTGTTTGTGTGAAAGTGTGTGTGTGTTTTTTTTTTTTTTTTTGTTTGTTTGTTCATTTCACATTGAAGTTCACTTAAATTGAATGCAAAATTTGTTAGATACCAATTATTATAATAATTATGAAAAAGAAATGTTGATTAAACAACAACAACTACCTTGATAGGCTAGTGAAAGGCATTTTGTTGGTAGTGGATGCATAAACACTAATAAAAACAAAACAATGAAATAAAAACAAAACAAAAACTTATGGGTACAAAAAGTGAAAAACTTAAATTCTATTATGAATTAATTATCAAGAGTTAAACTTAAGGAACAACAAGAATGAATGTATATTTAAATTGTTATGTCTCCATATTCTTGAGACCATTTTTCATATAACACTAAGCTCTGTGGAGCTACTGAGCGTCTTATGCGTTTGAGCGAGTTACAGAAGTCATTTTCAGTAATACTGCGAACCGCACTTATATCCAAACGCTTAACTTGTTCAACGTTAAGTTCTCGTATAGGTTCCAAGGCAGCGTCTTTTGCCAAAGCCGTCAGGTCAGAACCTGAATAACCATCTGTCATCATTGACAGTCGCCTTAAGGCATCCCCATTTAACGGGCTGCCTTGTTTTTCTAAAAGACGCTTAAGAAGAAGCTCTCTAGTTTCCAGATCGGGTAGAGAAACATAAACTCTTTTGGTAAAACGACGAAGAGCAGCCTCGTCTAATTCTTGTGGTCGATTAGTTGCAGCCAAAACTACAATGCGATCGCCCTCTGGATTTCCCGGCAGCCCATCGAATTCGACTAGAAATTCTGTTTTTAAGCGTCTTGAAGCCTCGTGCTCATTTGAGCTTCGTTCAGAAAGCAATGAATCGACCTCATCAATAAAAATTATTGATGGCTGCATTTCACGTGCTACAGCAAACAGTGCACGAACAAGTTTTTCACCATCTCCCACATACTTGCTGGTCAGAGAGGCTGCAGATATATTCAAAAACGTTGCGCTGCATTCGGTAGCTACAGCACGCGCAAGTAGTGTTTTTCCATTTCCAGGTGGCCCAAACAACAATAGACCCTTAGCGGGAGCTCTCAGACCTAAAGTGAAATCAAAGAAGTTTATTATACAACGAAACGTTTTTTTTTTATTGTTTATTGTTTCTTACCGGTGAAAAGTTCTGGACGAACCGATGGTAAAATGACCATTTCTTGTAGAGCTTGTTTAGCCACCTCTTGTCCGGCTATGTCTGACCATTCGACTTTGGCTCCGCCTTCCACGATTTCATCCATTATTATTTGTACTAACTTGGGTTCAACACCCTTCACGCTGACCATTGGAGTTGAAGCACCACTGCTACTGTTGCTGGGACCACATCCAATTGGTGTCCTTGATCTTTGAGGTGGAGTATTTCGTCCTGAAGTCTACAAGAAAGAAAAAAAATGTATAAACTATCCAAGAGAAAATAACAAACGTCTATGATTTGTGTTTTCAATGCTAACAATAAAGTCCCGTCGATATACATTAGCTAATTTCATTATCCGTTCTAATGGGTTTCAAAAACGTTTCTTTTTACCAACAGAAACTATGTATTGTGTAATAACCCAGAGCTGTCACTCCAAGGGTATTATTAGGTGCGTTTTTGTCGTAGCAATCAGCAATCCTATAATCAGCTCAGCAATGCACTTTGTTGTGAGTCAGCGTCGGGCAACAGAGCCAAATGTTATGAGTGTAACGAGGACCCCGACATGCTTGCTATGCTGGGCTGAACACAAAATCAAATCAAAACTGAGCTAAATGTGCCGAGTATTGACTTGATCTTTTTGTATTCAGCGGTAAAGTGCGTTGCTGAGTTGATTATAGGATTGTTGAGTCAACACAAAAACACACTTATAAATAGTTAACAGAACAATGTTTTGAGAATGCATAGTCCAAATATATGAGACTTTAAAATGCGATATCCGAACATTTATTGAAGTTGCATGCTATACATATACAATATGGTTCTTTTTTCGTGTGTTAAACTTACACTGAACTGTCTTCTAACGGCCGGTGGAGTTGCAGCTGTTTTCAGCGGTGTTCGGGTGCCATTCGCGGTTGCTTTTGATCCTAGGTTTCGGGGCAGAGTTTGGGATTTGTTTATTACTCCTAAGTTTCCTGGTCTTTTTGTGCCAACTGTTAGCTTACGCCCAGAAGCTGAATTGAAAACCAAAAAAAATTTATAACTAAAATCGAAATAATCAAAACAAACTTGTAAGCGTGGTGGGTGAATTCTAAGTGTACGTGTCCACCATGCAACATCTAAAAACATGTTTTTGATTTCTTTTACCAATGGAAGAAACTTCAACAAAGCACTTTTTTTCAACACTATAGACAATGCATATCAATGAAAAACTAAAGGAAACAAAAAATTATATAAAATAAAATAAACTGCAGGTTTATTTTGTTCAATACGGTGCCAGAAAAATACGAAATACGGCGGTGAGTTATGGAGCTTCTACAAATTTCCAATGGATGGTAGTAAAGAGAATAATTTGCGTCTTTTACTGGACTCTTGCGGCATTTTAATAAGGTTGTTTTATTTCTCCATAATTTTTGTTACAAAATCTTACCTGTATCTACTTTTGTGGGCATTCTATTCGCACATGCGTTTGGCAATGCGGAACTGTTTTTTGCAGAATATGTTATTGGGGACCGCTTAGGAACTTTTATGTTAGGTACCACGGTACGCGAAACATTATTTTTACAGCTTGAGCTCTTATTTTCATACGAACTGGTCATCATTGGCTGAACAATTTGTACTACATGACGTCGCCGTTGAGTTGCGACTGATGCTTGCTGGCGGTGTGCATTTGTATTTTGATCTTGTAACGTCATTGTTTCTAGTTCTAGCTCAGCGTTTCTAAGTTCTGGTTCGAGGGGGAATTACATAGAAGAAACATATGCGAAATCAAAACGAAAACAAAAACAGAATGTTAACTTAAATTAAAAGTTAAACAAAAATTAAAAAAAAAATGTTCATAGAAGGTACTTCCTTTTTAAATAATGTGCAACGGGCCACGAGCAAATTAACACATCAACAATACGTAAATACAAAGTGTTAACATTTAAATATTTATTGAGATGTCTATTTTAAGCAATCAAGAGTTGTTAGTATACGCATTTCATGCAGTCTTTTTGGGAATGCTTACCTAAGAAGTGCAAGCGGTCTCTGGCCATCGAAAGATTGGTTTGCATTTTATCATGTAACCGTTGAGCTCTTTCCCACACATCACCACGTCCACTCCAGCAATCTACAGCTATGCCGTCCTCAAGTTCCTTGATGCCTTTACGATAAAGTTCAATAGCAAGTTCCTTGTGTCCTAAGAGAAAAAAATATATGAAAAAAAAAAAATAAAAATTAAATAATAAAAGAATTTTATTATTTTTGTGACCTTCACTCCATTTATGCGTTTCGCCCAGGGCATTTATGCGTTACCTGGGCGAAACGCATAAATGGAGTGAAGGTCACAAGAAAAAAAATATATTCCTTAAAATAAATTAAAACTATTTTTATTATTTATATTTATTAAAAACGTTTTCTCGATCAGCCATTCGGAGTTCGAAAAATAATTGTAGTTTCTTTTCATTCGTCACATGGTATGGTTGATAAAAAAAAGCGCTCGACTTTGGCTTTGTTTTTGGTTTTGAAATATTGAATATTAAAATGAGAGAAGAAAAATTGCCGCTGTATCATCATTTTGAAAGCCATATACTCGTAAAGTATAGAGCTGGAACTATCCGTGAAGATCCATTGATATTCTTTTGAATCTGGTTTAGATTCTACAGTAAGACAGTCTTGAACTGGGGAAAGATTGGCCGTTCTATATGTTTTCAATAGTTTGAGTCTTGTAATCATCGCATGGTATCCGTGGCGTGATTATTAGCATGTTTGCTGTTAACCCATAGGTTCGTGGTTCGAACCCCAAAAGAGGCAAAAATGTTTCTCCATGGGTATCGCCATTCCCGAGGAATTGGCAAGTCCTCCGTTAGTAAATTCATTGCCATGAAAAGTGGTTTCTCGACTAGCCGTTCGGAACCGGCAAAAAATTGTAGGTCCCCTGCATTCCCTCACAAAGGCATAATTGTGAGAAATGCGCTAGGCCCTGTTGCTCCTCGCTCTGTTCCGCTCTGTTACCCTATTTATTTATTTTTAATCATCGCATCGGACGGCCTCTAGACGAGAGTCAAAAGATATGCTGCTGGCGTCCTCGCTACAGCGCGAATTGCAAGGGAATTGGTCTTTATAGTAAGTACATCCTATGATCAAGGTGACCAATGTTCATCAGTGCATTGAGTGCAGCACCCGAGTCGCTGGAAATGATTTCAGTATAGTCAAGACATATTGCTCATTGAAATTTAACGAAAGAAGTGAGGGCGTTCTACCAAAAAAAATGACACAAAAAAGATTGGTCTTATTATAGCCGATACAAAAGACACTTTTTGGTGACTGACTGACAGACTCTATATCTTTGCATTTTGAAGTTTTTAAATGTATTTTAAGAACAAGTCTTTGACTGGCTTGCCCATAAGTCGAGGGCCTCGCCGGATTTAGTTGACTTTAAGTCAATGCATATTGAAACGAAACCTTGGTAAAAATACACAATGAACCATTGCTCACGCTAAATTCTATTTTGCTACTAAGCGTTCGCTTGCCTTAATATAATTCTACAAGAATTTTGAGGTCTAAAAAAATGCGGTGCTTTTTTTAATCGTTTGCACAGTAAAAACAAAAATAACCCATAAAAAATACAATGTCGACGGCGAAACTAGTTTGCGCTTTGTTCATAGTGCATTACCGAATTCGGTTTAAAATTAACAAAATAAAAAACTGATGAATCACTTTCTTGGTGGAGTGTATTTTCAACTCCATCACACAAAAATTAAGAACATAATCATTTAAGAAATATGTATGTAGTACATAATGTAGAATTACTTTTTACTTTCTTGGTTCTTGGACTATTGTTGAGAAAAGATATTTTTTATTGTGAACAAGTGTTGAAAGTGCTCTTACCTTCATTCTCTTCATCAATCTTCAAGGCTTTGGAAATGTATTCGAATGCTCTACGATGGTGATGCTTTTGTTTAGCCAACAATGGATCACCCGGACCGGGAGACGTTGGTCCACCTGTTCCGCCACCACCTCCACTTAGTTTTGATGATGCCATTTCCAGCTGTTTGTGTTTATGATGGTGGTTATATGGATAATGAACCGCACTCGTCGAAGCGATGGGCTTTGCTTGAATTCTCTCAAGCTCCGTTCCAACTACTATTTCAATATTGCACTCGCGCTTATGCGGTCGATAAATAACGCGGGTACTAGCCCCGTATAAATATCGAAATATGCAAAAGAGTTGGTAAATAAGTGAACGCAAAACGTTAAAAAGAAAAATAATTGGAAACGATACGACATACAAGTTTTGCTTGTGTACCGATCCCTGAATAATTGTACCTTCAACAGGGGAGGGGGTACGACTAGTTCTGTCATCGATTTCAGCCACGCTAGATTCACAATTGCTGCTACTTTTTCGGTGAGTTTTTGAATTTTTTATTGGCGATTTGCTGCTGCTGTTACTGCTACTAGCATTGCCCGAAGACGATTGAGTTGCAATGCTTTTATTTCGCACCATTCGGATTTATGGAGAAGAAAATGTATCAAATTACCCCCTTTCTTTGGTTGAAAAAAAATTTTTTTACAACCACTTTTGTCTCAGCAGAAATCAAGTGTTTCTTTGTCATAGAATTGAAGTTGGTTGATTTTGTCTAAGTTTTTAATTTACCAATAGTAAGGAATTTAATTTGGAAGATTCAAATTGATTTTAATCATTATTATTGTTTATATTTTCATTAAATATTACACAAAAACATCACTTGAAATGCAGCCACAAAATATTCTACCCCTGCCTATGCCTACTCTTTCAAATTATTGACATTTTTTAGATCTGTTTGAGTTTAATGTTTGTTTGCAGATGTATTAAGGGTGGAAAACTGTTTGTTTTGAAAGTCAGAGAAAAATCAATTGAAATAAAATATATAACAGTATTCATGCATCGGTCTAGAAACATTGTAATCCAACAATATGATAATCTAGTTAAACCTAAATGTTTTCTTTGAATTGAGGCAAGCATTTTAGAAGAGCACGAATGGAAGATTAAGCTACCTTAATACAGAAAACAAGTAGCCGTTCTGGTTTGCAACAGGCCGTACTCTATTGTAATGCATTGTGGCACAATCGAGTTCTGTGCCGAGATTTAGCTAATTTACAGGGAGTGAGAGAGTAGAGCAGTTGCTGAAATGCTAAATGAGTAATATGACGGCCAATTGCACAACCTCAATCACTGAATTCGATTTTCAATGGAAAGTCACTCACTTCCCTTAATTCCGGGAAAGTGAAATTAGATATACCTCGGCACTTGTTTAGTTTTTTTTTTTTTTGCTGGATAAATCCGAAACAGTGCATAAAATTATGGACTATCCACTCAATCCACTATGGTCAACAACATAATTAAACTTCATTCCGATTCGATCCTATTATACGATCCACTCTCAGATGCGAGATTAAAGTTGGCGAACAAACCAAGTGGAACATAAAAAAAAAGATTGGGAAACTGTCACCTGTCAACAAATAAGGCGACTGCGACATGACATGAAAAGAAGAAAAACATTTCATAACCAAAATAGACATTTTTTCAAAGCACAATTCTTTAATAAAAAATAAGCTACAACATGTCTAAAGCAGCTGGAAAATTAAAGTCGATGAAAAAGTTTGTTGAAAAAATAACTCATACAACAAAACTAAGAACAAATATACCTGCTGGAATGGCTGCAGCTGGGCCTCCTCTGGGACCGATGTTGGGTCAGGTAACCACAATTTCCTTATACCAATATCAAGTAAAAAAATGTATGCTGTCTGTCCCCACAGCGATCTATTAACATTGCTGCATTTTGCAAAGACTTCAATGAACGAACCAAAGATATGAAAGAAGGTATACCACTGCCTTGTAGAGTTTGGGTAAATAGCGACCGTACCTATGAGCTTGTTATTCATAAACCACCAGCTACCTTTTTCCTAAAACAAGCTGCAGGCATTCCGCGGGGTGCAATGTATCCTGGAAAAGAGCTTTCCGGAAAAATTACTCTGAAGCACTTGTATGAGATTGCAGCCATAAAAATTCAGGATCCACCAAATGCCCTAAAAACAATGGAGGTAAGTTGAATTGCCCTTCTTTTCTCAAGTAAATGGCTAACGTCTATTTTCTAAAAAATTAGCAAATGTGTGAGCAACTAGTTGGTATTGCAAGAACCTGTGGAATTGAAGTTGTAAAGGACCTGAAGGCAGAAGAATATAGCCAATTCTTGGAAGAACGTCAAAAAGTTGTGGATGAACAAAAGAAAGAACTCCAGGAAAAGAGGGATGCAAAAATGTTACGAACGGGCTAAAAACTATTTTAAGCTATTTTATTTGCTTCAGTTTCAATATATAAAAAAAAAACTAATCAAAACTAAATTTCTTTCTGTCCTTGGCAGCGTTCTTCTTTCGTTTCTTTTCCAAATGCTTGGCCAAACTGCCGGTCGATTTTAGTTCAACAAACTTCTTCACGAGTTCTTTGGCCCTTCTTTCCTCTGAAATAAATAAATTATTTTGTTGAACAAAGGCTTGCGGGTTCAATAAGATTATATACTTTTAGTCGCAAAATGAGGTTGTTTTCCTTCTTGTCTTGCCTTTTGGACATCCCTCTGTTCTTCCTTCAGAATGTCCTGTTTTACCTCCCAATGTTTTTCTTCAACATTTTTGTTTTTCAGTCGCTGCATTACAAACTTAATATTTTTACGTTCGTCTTCGTCTGTTGTTGCTGAAAGCTTCTTCTTTAGATCTTGTATTTCATTTTCTCTGACTTCTCTCAAGAACTTGTAGTTTTCCTTGAATTTGTTGGGATCATAGTCTCCGCTACTTTTATCAAACCTTGGATCTCGTACAGCTGTCTCTTGAGATTTTTTCGATTGTTTCACACTACCCAAGAAAGGAACCTGCTTTTTAGAGGACTGTTCTCGAGGTCGGTTTTTGTTGAGCCGCTTAAAATCAGATGCCTTTTTTTTGGTCTTTTGTGTGGATGTTTCACCTAACACAGCCTCCTTATATACTTTAGCTCCAAGTTGTTCTTTTAGTTTCATAAGCTCCTCAAATGACATTTTACTAAGATCGCCCTTAATCTCATTCTAGAATAGCTTAGGTGTTACTTTTTATTTTAATGTCAATTCTTTACTTACGCGATCATTGACATCATCTTCAGGCTCACTTGAAATCTCGGAATCATCATCTGTGGGATTGTAAATTGAGTTAGAATCCTCGTCAGAACTCATGGCTGAAGCTGAATATGAATAGTAAATATTTTGCGTGTTTATCTCGTGTTTTTCTCTAGTTGTAGTTGACATATGGTTTTTCCTACCGTGGACAGGTTTGGGCAACAAATTAATTGATTCTTTGTACCAATGGAAAGCAGTGGCTGCGTTCGAGAATGGTATCCGGATAGGTTGTTGCTGTTGTTTACGTATTAAACATTTAGCAAAGATGCAAACCATTTCTGTCAAATAGAGAAACCCAAGCTATCTGTGTATTTTCGGTATACCTCAGATACCTTTGCGAACAGCTGATACAAACATATAGAAAATTTATTTTTATTTCTTTTCATGTTGATTTTTTGTTTCGGTGTGCATTTAATTTAGCAGAAGAGTCTTTCAAAACGTATGGGAAATCGAAAAAACTAAGTTATAATCCTCTAGCAATGATATTTTGAATGTGTTTCTGTTTTCAAAAGTCGAATTTTAATATTTCACAGCTGTTGTCTGCAGCAATCTGGAAAAGATATCTATATCGTTCGAAAAGATATCCAAGATACGGCTATAGCCCAGTTCACACTGTACAATTAGTTGGACAGACTTCGTTTGATGGAAGTTGGATGGTCTGATGTAGTTTTTGTTCACACCTATCAAGCTTGTCGTCCAACTTTATGTCACATACCCTTCCACTCCATCCAACTTCTAGATTCTCAAAAATTTTTGAAACCCATCCAACAAATTGGACAAGCGGTCGTATGAAGAGTTCACACTATCAAGCATTGGTTTGTCAAACCTAGGTTTGTCCAACCAATTGTACAGTGTGAACAGGGCTTATCCGAGATAGGCTATCCGATAGGTTCTCGAACGCGCCCAGTATAAAGCTGATACCAGAAAGGAACAATCATGAGAAGACAAATGGCAAGCCCTTGCTTTTCTACAAATGCAGTTTTGAATTTTGTTTTTGGTTTTTATCTGTGAGTAGCTGTAAAGCTGAAAGTGATAAATATTGATATAAAATTTTGTGTTTAAAGTGCAAAATCTGAGCACTGTTTCATTCGTTGAACTTTACGCAGAGTTTACCCAAGTTTTCTTGACAATCCTATGAGCTGTCAAAAAAACCTGGGTTTTCCACTCTTCAAAAGACGTTAAAGCACAAAATCACCACACATCCCTGTCATTAGAACAAAAATACATGCCATTTGACAGCTCTATTCATCACCTAAACTCGCCCTAGCAAAAACCAAGGGTGAGTTGAGGGCAAACCTAGGTCAAGCCCAGTGTTCCAAAAACAATCAGTTTGACATTCGGGGTGAATTTCGGTTTTCCAAAAAACGCTTTGTAGCAACCACAGGGCGACTTGAGGGCTTCAACCAGAGATAAGAAATTAATTAGATGGCAAACTTCACACACGCATTGAAACTGCCTACAAGCTGATTTACCGAAAATCACCTCTACTACTTTGAGTACAGCTTCCACTCCACCTTTACTTTACACAAAATCTCACTACTACCACTTTGAGTACAGCAAATCTCACTACTACCACTTTGAGTACAGCTTCCACGTATTCACAGACAGAGGATGTGATTACAAAAACAACAATGTAAGCAAATGGTTGTTGCGGGGCAAGAGAAGTAAAGGCTTTGTATATAGAAACTATAGTAATATCACTTTCCAATATTTTTTATTAACATTGTTCGTCACTAGGGTGCGCCAACACCAGCGGAGCAGCTGTTATGCTCATGGTGGAATGTATCAATTTAGGTGAGCATTTCCTATGGGTTAGAAAGTAATGCATATATGATGAAATTTAAACGTTGTTATTTGCTTCCTACTCTTACCTCCTGCTCTTGAAAAATAGGCTTGTGGACCACATTGGAAATTTTGTGGACCACTTTCGACTACCAAGTTCAAAAAAAAATATTGGAAAGTGATAGTACTATACGATATCTATACAAAGGTAAAGGTTTGCCATCTAATTAATTTCTTATCTCTGGCTTCAACGAACAAGCTGATAATTGCAAATAGAGCTGTCAAAAATGCTCAACTGGAAAGATGTGTTGTGCTTGTAGCTTTTCCCTTTTACGTTCTCCTACGCTTTCCAGTCAACCACATCCCACATGACGTTTGAAACGCCACTTGCCACTGCACTTTAAAAGAAAACAAGCAAATACCATAATTTACCCAAACAGAAAGTGCGTTTTAAGATTATTAACATTAGAATCAAAAACAAGAAATAAAATTTAGGAAAATGGTTAACATTTCTTTGTTTGGTAAATACATAAAGGCTTGTGATGAGATGAGCTTAGACCAAATCAATCAAAAAATTTGCGATGCAACAGTAATTATGTTGGAATTTCTGTGTTTCACTATAAACTAACAATTTCTTTTTACAGACATTACGTCCAGAGCAGTTCTATTTGCTTCAAAATGGCAAACTCATCAGTGATCATACGAAGGGATCTAAATCTGATATCATTGTACATCTACGAACATTAGGCGGCAAGGGAGGATTCGGATCTATGCTTCGAGCAATCGGGGCCCAAATTGAAAAAACTACAAATAGAGAAGCATGTCGTGATCTTAGTGGCAGAAGACTACGTGATATTAACGAGGAAAAACGTCTTAAGGCCTGGCTGGAAAAACAAAAGGATCGCGAAGCCGAAGCCGAAGAGAAGAAAAAGAAAAGAGTTGAGAAACTTCTACACGTACCGAAACATGAATTCAAAGATGCACAATACGAAGAATCTAGGTCCAAACTCACAGAAAAAGTAAATGACGCTGTGGAAGAAGGGTTTAAAAAAGAAGAAGAAAATCAGACCGCAAAACCATCGTTGAAACGTAAATCTGCACCTGCCGTTAAATCAAAAGGCAAAAATTCTTCTCTTTGGATAGGAGCTGACATTAGCGGTTCCTCTTCATCAGACAGCGACGATTCTGATCCAGAAGACAAGCCCACGACGTCTAAAAAAGTTGCCAAGATATAACCCTTAATTAAGCCTTTCGACATTTATAACACAATATAAAAGCAAATTTCAATTTTTGATGGCTATAATATATTTATCTTTTGAATAACCACATAACACGTAATTTAGTAATGAATTGAATGAATCTTAAAATTAATAAATCATTGGGTTGTGAATTGCGATGAGACCCAAGCCAAACCCCACTTCAAATTTGTCAGCATAAATTTGAGAGCCTTTGTCCACTGTTCTTCCGAGTTGAATTGTATCCTGTAGGGTAGAGTTAAAAAGATATGAAAAAAAAAAAAATCTTTTGGTTATGCATTTGCTTTTTAACTTACTTGATGGAGTACGAATTTCCCGTGGAAGGATCAATTATTTTCCCTTTTTCCATTTTATATGGCAGGCAGAATTCAGTGTCTCGCTTTTCTACCTCTTGTTGAAACTGGATAAGACACTCTAAGAATGCAACCATTGCTGCATCGAACTTCGTATCCCAAAAAAATTTAAAGCCGCCTGTACCATAAAGTGGTAGTTCTCGTCCTTCACCCAAAATTTCTACATAAGAATGGCTACCGAATGGAACAAGACGATACTTTTCAAAAACAAGGTCTATTTTGCGAGCAAGCGCGCAAAGTAACAACACCGTTTGTCCCCATGCTGCATTTATTTCTGACCAATCAACCGATGCTGATGGCAATCTCCCTAAACGGAAATTGTTTATTGTTCCAAAGTGTCCGGCATGCCAGATGTGGAAGGCCACATTAAAAATATTCGTATTTTGCAAACGTTCCAGGTGATGTTCTGCATAGGAGATTTGATTCTCTAAACTTCGCTTGTCGTCTTCGGTTAGCATTAAGTCTCGCCTGTGTTTGGTGTACTCTCGCCAATAGCTGACTTCTTGTTCGGCCAATTTTGCTTTTTCAGCTTCTTCGGCTTCAATTTCGTCATTCAAAACGGTTTCTTTAACTTTCAATTTGGAGAGTTCTTCAAGCAGGTGTTTTTCCTTTGACTCCAAGTCAGCCAATTCTTTTCTCAATTCGGGAATATTTGGTTTTTCTTCAGTTTTCTCTAGTTTTTCTAAGTAACTTTTGTAATCTCGCCACTCATCTTCTGCAATCTTAAGTTCACGTTCGAGAAGTTCTAACATGGAATCGGTACATTCATCACACAGCGGATGGTCAAATTCTGAGTTTGATGATAAAGCATCAAACAGCTGGGCTTTCGTGAGGAACTCAGAACTTAATTTTTTTATTTCCTTGCCATCGGAGACAAGTGTAAAGCCTGTACCGTTTATTGAGTCACTCAGACGAAATGGCGGAACCACATGATCGAATCCACTCTCGTTTGGATCCATCTCATCCATATTTGTTGAATAAATAGGTACTGACATAAGATAAATATACATACTTTTTGGAAATTTATTCCTCAATAGAAAGTTTGGAGGTACTTACATGATAACTCTGCCATTGCATGTTCATTAATACTATCCAGACTACCATCCAGGATAAGTGGCTTTTGGCACCTTTGGCAAGCGAAGCTCACCGATACCTTTTCTTCGCTCATAATTTTTGTCTTTTATTTGAAGATCCAAATTGTATTTGCAGCTTTTTAATAAATGTAAATGCACAACCAACAAAAATAATTGTTTTTGTGTACAGCCTATAGTGTAGTCTGTAGTGTACTGTGATAAAACCATAATAAATCGCTGTCACCGTGACGTAAA